>OY292526.1:12997791-13450617 GCA_958496365.1 Subacronicta megacephala
ACGGCACCAGTTTGATCGAAATAAGTAAGCAGATCGAAAGTTAGCCGTTCCGAACTACCGCGGTGATAAAATCGTTTAATTGAGTGTTTTAATACATGAATATCGGAATTAGTAAACAAAATAATTACAAATGAGAAACATATACGACTTTTATTATCTTTACACCGACTCTTTCTATTAAAATTTACCACTTCTAAACCACTTGCAGACAACTTCCGATCGGCTTACTTATTTCCAACAAACTGTACACGATACCTTCATTGCTGTATCGTTTATTCAAAACTTAGCTGTTGCCCGCGGTTTTAATTAGCGTTGGGTCGTCGTCGTAAATTCGAAACGTAACCATTTTTCTGAGGACGAAATCCAGTCGCATAAACAATCGTCGTTGCAACTGGTTTAGAGACGGCTTATATTATTTTCAACTTTATTCCATTTACATAAAGTTCAATTTTGATTGTGGTATTCTCAACTGTATTTACATAACTATAAAATAAAAACTTGCATCACATATCACTTCTAGTTTTAATCGAGTCCCAAAACGACTTACTGTAACTCAGCTTCTAAATATTGTACGCTACTGTTTGGATCAAGACGAATAGTCGTCTGTGTGTTAAAATCGATTAAAAATAATTATTTTTCAGTTCCTTTTTTTCAAATCTGAACAGTAGTTTAGACATAGTGTAATGAATTCTTATTCAATAAACTATGGTTTAGAGTTTAGAGTAGAGCTAGTCTGACATATATACATAAAAACATACCAATACATACTTTAAATGCTTTTAACTTTATTAGTCGGTGATTTTCTTTTCTTTTCCGAAACACATCCTCCGAAATATTTGTTTCTATAGTTCACTATAAAACACCGATTACACATTTAAAGATTAAAACCGAATAGAAATAGTATTTATACTAGCTAAAAAGATAACTTACTTGCATTAATACGGGTTCCAGTGAAGTAAGTTTTCCCTCGACCCGTTGATACGCTATGGAACAGTCTAGAAGTAATATTGTCGGGTTGGATATCTGTTGCGGCATGCCTCTGCAAGATAACAAATAAGAAATTTAAACTCTAAACACCTACTTATAACAACTTTAAAGATTTCTAATTGATAGACATCGCACAACTTCAGTAGAAACCAGTGGATTTGTAGGCCAATGATTTAGGTGACCACTACGACGGGATTTTGGGACAGACAGACTGTCTTTGGGATTGGTACACAACTAGTTAATGAATAAATTGTTTAAGGCATTTAAAATTAAGATATATACATAGTTTGGACAAAATAATTGTGCGTTTCTGAAGTTAGCTATTCCAAGTGGATGCAGTTACTTTTTATCCGAATTATAGTCACTTTTTATCCGACTGACACATATTTTACTGATAGTTTTTGTATAGAAAATCTGTCAAACCCGTAAACTTATTCGTGTGATTAAACTGACTATTGAAAAATCTGCTCTTAATTGTGACATGGTCCGCGCTCACCGCCATATCCCCACAGCTCAAGCCTCACCCCGCGCGCCGCTATAAATAGAACTGCAGCTCTGCCAGTTAAAGGTCACAGCTCTTTAGAGCCACCCGGCACCCACTCCGCACCGCCTCGCCTCCTGCGGCTAGTATTCTTTATATGGACTTGTATGGGTATGCGCTCACTATATCAACGCGGCGGGCCCCGAGTGGAGCCAATTGTTAACAGACTACTCGAAAATTCGTGGACCAAGCGACGTCCACTCGTTAACCACTCGGCGTTCACTCGTTGACCACGCAGGGTCCACTGGTTGACCGCGCGACGTTTATTGGTGATAACGCGGCGACCACTCGTGGACCACCTGTCAACAACGAGTGGACACCGTGCGACGAGGCGGTGCGGGGTGGGTGCCGGGTGGCTCTAATGAGCTGTGACCTTAAGTGCTGCCTACCGCTCAGACGACGCCGGGAGCCTTCGCCTTATTTTTTAAATCTCAACCTTAGTTTCATTAAATGTGGTGTATTTGTGCTCCTAGTTCGTGATTTATTTCCGCTAATTAGTTTCCTAGTCAGCCACATTCCTAAAACGTGACCACGAAGCTACAGTATATTATTTTTAACACGCTATTTTCAACCGAATTCAAAAAGGAGGTTCTCAATTCGTCTGTAGGTTTTTTTTATGTTTGTTACGCGATATCTCCGTTAATTATGGATCGATTTTGACGATTTTTTTTTTTTTTTTGGTAGGTCATACTTCAGAGGTCGTCCCGTTAAAATTTTATCGGATTGAAAATTGAAGTCACCGACTTCCAAACTGATTAAGACATAAAATTATTTTATTATTTTTTGAAGGCGGTTTTACTTTTAGAAAATCAATTATTTACCAGTCGATTACCCCATTCATAACATGTATAATACTCACCGATGCGCCACATTCTTGGTGAGCACGACTCCCTGTACCACGCAGCTGTCACGCATGCATCCGCCCGGCACTTTCTTTACTTGGACATAGTTCCGAATATCGATGTCATTGCTGTTCACATCTGTATGAAGGAAACTCAGATGAAATCTACCAGTATTTTGTATTCTTATTAAAAATAAATATGTAGATAAAACTGGAATGGTGGTAGTCTAACTGCGAGGGTGTCCGACTTGGGATCATGTGGTTGCTGGTTCAAAACCCACCCATTACACATGTGTAAATTATATACAGTGCGTTAGTTGACTGTATTTTTTTTATGGCCTTATAAAAATGATTGCCATAAATAAAGCTAAACAACAAAAATAAAATAAAAATTAGTTCAAAAATAACGAAGTTATAACCATTTTAATGTTATTTAAGGTAGCGAGCGTATAGTTGTTTTTGACGTCACAAACTAAGGCGCTCAAAAAATATATGCAATAATTCGTTTTGCGGGAAAGAGACAGAGCATCCGCTCTGATACCGTGTTGAGGCGCCAGGCACTGCCGCAGCAGCAGCCGCAGGTGGAGCTCGGCCACACCGCGCTCGCCTCGCACACGTCACATCCACATACCCAGCACGATGGTCTCGGCTGCGCGCACGCACAGCGGGTACAGCACCTGCAGCCAGGCGGCCGGCAGGTAGCAGGCACTGCCGCAGCAGCAGCCGCAGGTGGAGCTCGGCCACACCGCGCTCGCCTCGCACACGTCACATCCACATACCCAGCACGATGGTCTCGGCTGCGCGCACGCACAGCGGGTACAGCACCTGCAGCCAGGCGGCCGGCAGGTAGCAGGCACTGCCGCAGCAGCAGCCGCAGGTGGAGCTCGGCCACACCGCGCTCGCCTCGCACACGTCACATCCACATACCCAGCACGATGGTCTCGGCTGCGCGCACGCACAGCGGGTACAGCACCTGCAGCCAGGCGGCCGGCAGGTAGCAGGCACTGCCGCAGCAGCAGCCGCAGGTGGAGCTCGGCCACACCGCGCTCGCCTCGCACACGTCACATCCACATACCCAGCACGATGGTCTCGGCTGCGCGCACGCACAGCGGGTACAGCACCTGCAGCCAGGCGGCCGGCAGGTAGCAGGCACTGCCGCAGCAGCAGCCGCAGGTGGAGCTCGGCCACACCGCGCTCGCCTCGCACACGTCACATCCACATACCCAGCACGATGGTCTCGGCTGCGCGCACGCACAGCGGGTACAGCACCTGCAGCCAGGCGGCCGGCAGGTAGCAGGCACTGCCGCAGCAGCAGCCGCAGGTGGAGCTCGGCCACACCGCGCTCGCCTCGCACACGTCACATCCACATACCCAGCACGATGGTCTCGGCTGCGCGCACGCACAGCGGGTACAGCACCTGCAGCCAGGCGGCCGGCAGGTAGCAGGCACTGCCGCAGCAGCAGCCGCAGGTGGAGCTCGGCCACACCGCGCTCGCCTCGCACACGTCACATCCACATACCCAGCACGATGGTCTCGGCTGCGCGCACGCACAGCGGGTACAGCACCTGCAGCCAGGCGGCCGGCAGGTAGCAGGCACTGCCGCAGCAGCAGCCGCAGGTGGAGCTCGGCCACACCGCGCTCGCCTCGCACACGTCACATCCACATACCCAGCACGATGGTCTCGGCTGCGCGCACGCACAGCGGGTACAGCACCTGCAGCCAGGCGGCCGGCAGGTAGCAGGCACTGCCGCAGCAGCAGCCGCAGGTGGAGCTCGGCCACACCGCGCTCGCCTCGCACACGTCACATCCACATACCCAGCACGATGGTCTCGGCTGCGCGCACGCACAGCGGGTACAGCACCTGCAGCCAGGCGGCCGGCAGGTAGCAGGCACTGCCGCAGCAGCAGCCGCAGGTGGAGCTCGGCCACACCGCGCTCGCCTCGCACACGTCACATCCATATACCCAGCACGATGGTCTCGGCTGCGCGCACGCACAGCGGGTACAGCACCTGCAGCCAGGCGGCCGGCAGGTAGCAGGCACTGCCGCAGCAGCAGCCGCAGGTGGAGCTCGGCCACACCGCGCTCGCCTCGCACACGTCACATCCACATACCCAGCACGATGGTCTCGGCTGCGCGCACGCACAGCGGGTACAGCACCTGCAGCCAGGCGGCCGGCAGGTAGCAGGCACTGCCGCAGCAGCAGCCGCAGGTGGAGCTCGGCCACACCGCGCTCGCCTCGCACACGTCACATCCACATACCCAGCACGATGGTCTCGGCTGCGCGCACGCACAGCGGGTACAGCACCTGCAGCCAGGCGGCCGGCAGGTAGCAGGCACTGCCGCAGCAGCAGCCGCAGGTGGAGCTCGGCCACACCGCGCTCGCCTCGCACACGTCACATCCACATACCCAGCACGATGGTCTCGGCTGCGCGCACGCACAGCGGGTACAGCACCTGCAGCCAGGCGGCCGGCAGGTAGCAGGCACTGCCGCAGCAGCAGCCGCAGGTGGAGCTCGGCCACACCGCGCTCGCCTCGCACACGTCACATCCACATACCCAGCACGATGGTCTCGGCTGCGCGCACGCACAGCGGGTACAGCACCTGCAGCCAGGCGGCCGGCAGGTAGCAGGCACTGCCGCAGCAGCAGCCGCAGGTGGAGCTCGGCCACACCGCGCTCGCCTCGCACACGTCACATCCACATACCCAGCACGATGGTCTCGGCTGCGCGCACGCACAGCGGGTACAGCACCTGCAGCCAGGCGGCCGGCAGGTAGCAGGCACTGCCGCAGCAGCAGCCGCAGGTGGAGCTCGGCCACACCGCGCTCGCCTCGCACACGTCACATCCACATACCCAGCACGATGGTCTCGGCTGCGCGCACGCACAGCGGGTACAGCACCTGCAGCCAGGCGGCCGGCAGGTAGCAGGCACTGCCGCAGCAGCAGCCGCAGGTGGAGCTCGGCCACACCGCGCTCGCCTCGCACACGTCACATCCACATACCCAGCACGATGGTCTCGGCTGCGCGCACGCACAGCGGGTACAGCACCTGCAGCCAGGCGGCCGGCAGCGCGCGCCGCGCCAGGCACTGCCGCAGCAGCAGCCGCAGGTGCTCCTCGCCCGACACACTGATTGCTTTGCATACGTTGCGCGCCTCATTCGACACTGAAACATTCTTCATCGATCACCACCCATCACTCAGTAAAAAAAAAATGCCAACAAATTTTCCAAAAAGTCCCAACCCATTAAAATTACGTCCCACTGCGATCTCTACTCAGTGTACATTTTTAAGCTTTGCGAAAAAACGTGTGCGGTCAGGGGACCACAACAGTTCCTATTTGAAACAAAACCAAGTATGGCGAGCGGCGCTTGACGATAATATAGGAACTACGCTGGATAAACTGAACGTATCGAAAGGGGGCCATAACGCTTTTTCCTACTTGGCAATTTATACCACGCACCTCCTACCGCATCGAAGCCAAGAAACGGAGCTATGACTTTTCGAAGTCATGTGCGATTAATAAATAATTAATCATCAACCGCTTAAACTGTGGAGAAAAACATCGTGAGGAAATCTTCATGCCTGAGAGATTTTCTTGACGGCGTGTGAAGTCT
Source organism: Subacronicta megacephala (assembly GCA_958496365.1). Classification (NCBI taxonomy): domain Eukaryota; kingdom Metazoa; phylum Arthropoda; class Insecta; order Lepidoptera; family Noctuidae; genus Subacronicta; species Subacronicta megacephala. The sequence goes on from OY292526.1 coordinate 13,003,772, forward strand.
GCCAACCCGCAGTAGGCTAGCGTGGCGGACTATAGCCTAATCCCTCTGATACTGAGAGGAGACCCGTGCCCAGCATTGGGACAATGAAAGGAACAATCCAAATATTACCTTCATTATGTTCCAACGTGGGGGCGCCTTCTTCACTGGACGACGATTTCCTTTCTAAAACAATAACAGACAGTAATCGACACTATTATTGATTAAGTTAAACAAATATTTTATATATACATGTATAGACAATACCTGCTTTAGGTGTTTTGATGAGCCTCGCCGAATTGTCTCCGACGTTCAAATCAAGACAGTACGATGATACGCTCTCGGCCAATCTGGGGGACTCCTCAGCTGTTAATAGAAATATTGAATAAAAAGGCTAGTTAACTGATTTTTTACGCTCTCATGAAAATGTTAGGTCAGACCATCAGGTTACCACAAAATGTCACTTTTTCTCAGTCGTTTTTGAACTTAATCATCAACATTTTAAGGTTTAAAATAATTTGGAGAAATTTGACAGTTTTGTATAGGTTTTGTACAACTTGATGAGCTGGCGACTGTATACCATAAATTGAGACGATCAACAAAAATAAAAAGGTTCAAAACTAAACAAGTTAAAAGCATTTTAAACTTAGAGCGCGCTCTATAGCGACTTGTGACAGCACAAACCGATATACCCTACATATTCAAAACTAACACTTTTTGTGCGGGAAAAGAACAGAGCATCCCCTCTTAATCCCCACTAAATATTTAACACGTTAATCGCCACATTGTAGACACAATGCAAAATCTATTGTTTTACCCTCATAAGACCACAACGAGCGTCAGTGAATAAGTGTTTTAAAAAAATCTACTTTTCATACAAGCCGAAATGTGGTCTGTTTACTTTTTTTATAGGAAGATGTATTTATTTTCACGAATAGGGTGTGGGTTTCATTGGACAAGTTGTTGAGTAAGATGGGTTGAATATATTTATATATATTTAATTCTGTAAATAGATCTTTTTAAAGACACTTTTACAAGTCGATTTTAATTTATTTTTTTACTAGATGACGCCTAGCCGTGTACAACACACAATTACACGGACACATGTATTAGTTAACTACGCCGTATCTTGTCAGTCGAGCTTTCGATAGCTCGATAGCTCAACTGACAAGATAAGGCGTAGTTTCGGTATACGTGTGAGCGTGTAATTGTGTTTTGTAAACGGCTAGGCGTAGTTTTAGCCGACGTCACATCTTTGTTCGCAAAGTTCCATCTTAACTTTTTATTTGATCTAAGTAAGAAGCACAACACGGCGACTAAATCGATTTATTCAGGTAAGGTGAACCAACTTACGCGATTCGTCCTCCTCAGTGGTTCGTGGTGGTAGTACTATTGGCTTGTACAGCGCATAGTCGGCGAACTGGGGTAACTCCGTCATACCTTCCATGTAACCCGCGCTTAACAGGTTCTGACATACTAATGTCGCTTGTGCCCTAAATAAAACTTTGCTATTTTAGTTGATGCTTATTTTGTATTATTTTTTAGCATTAAATATTGCGAAATGCTCACAAAGGTATGAATTTTCAAATTAAAGAAAATTTGTAGTGATAGAAAAATTCGATCTTCGAAATTCGATTCGAATTTTTCTTTCACTAGAAATTTTCTTTAACTAGAAAATTCATATCTTTGTGAATATTTTAGTTGATGTTATTCTTGTAGCTATCGGTTCTTTAATGTATGTTTGATCTTAATCTTAAATCACGAAAGTTTCCGAGCTAGCATAGAGATTACTTAACAGATTAACTGCCTTCATTAGTCTAGCGGTCCTAAGCGCGACTGCTTCCTAGATTCAATTCCCAGGTCAAGCAGGGTTTTTCAGCAGCTTGGAGTCTGGATTTGTGCCCAGTTAATGGCAATAGGCTGGCCTCCTATTACATGAGACCTTAACATACTGGCGAAGTGTGGGAGAACATAAGTGCACCTCTGCCTAACCCATCGGGAAAAACAGACGTGATGGTATGCTATGTATCACCGTGGAAATGCGTTCGTTGTAAATCGAAATGACAGATTGAAAATAGTGTAATAAGGCAACATTAGAGACGAGATGATTGGTGCCTGTTCAGAATATTGATGAAATAATAACTACTCGAGTCAATACAACCAGATTTTACTTACACACCTTGTCTTATTGTCGGTGTTGTCCATAACCCACTGGAGGATGTCGCAGCCGCGCCAAACGCCATTGTACCGGACCAGGCGATACCTGTCAAAATTACCAATATGACAAACACGACATTCGCAATATGACAATCTTAATTAATCATCTGCCACCATTTTTTTGTCATCGCCGCCCATGGACATCTGCAAAACCAAGGGAGTTGCAGAGGCGTTGCCGAGCCTATTTAAGGAGAAGGAAAGGGAATGAGAAAGGAGAAGGAACAGGACTTAGGGAGGAATTGGGCCTACGGCGCGCCACACTCACCTCACTGATTATTTTGTTTACTAATTTTGATATTTGTCTATAAAAACACTTAGTTATGCGATTTTACTGGCGCGGTAGTTCGGAACGGCTGACTTCAGACAAGCAGAGTTATTTTAAACAAACTGTATGGCATGAACCTGTTATACAACATGTTGCGGGTTACTGTTACCCCGCGTTCCCTCTAACGACGAAACATGTTGCAAACATCTATCTTACATAATCTAAGTCTCAAAGAGTGAGTGAGATAGGTAGCTGTTTGCAACATGTTTTGTCGTCAGTGGGAACGCGGGGTTACTCTATCTAAGTCTCAAAGTGTGAGTGAGATAGGTAGCTGTTTGCAACATGTTTTGTCGTCAGTGGGAACGCGGGGTTACTCTATGTAAGTCTCAAAGTGTGAGTGAGATAGGTAGCTGTTTGCAACATGTTTTGTCGTCAGTGGGAACGCGGGGTTACTCTATGTAAGTCTCAAAGTGTGAGTGAGATAGGAAGCTGTTTGCAACATCTTTTGTCGTCAGTGGGAACGCGGGGTTACTCTATGTAAGTCTCAAAGTGTGAGTGAGATAGGTAGCTGTTTGCAACATCTTTTGTCGTCAGTGGGAACGCGGGGTTACTCTTTGTAGGTCTCAAAGTGTGAGTGAGATAGGTAGCTGTTTGCAACATGTTTTGTCGTCAGTGGGAACGCGGGGTTACTCTATGTAAGTCTCAAAGTGTGAGTGAGATAGGTAGCTGTTAGCAACATTTTTTGTCGTCATTGGGGACGCGGGGTTACCTGTGTTGTTGCGTGGGCAGCGTGAATGACAGTTGTCGGAACACGTCGTGTAGCGCCTCCTTGTGCGAAGTGCGCGTTTCACATCGTTCCTCTTGTTCGCGAGCGAACATAAAATTTTCGCGCGCTTTGCTCGCTTGATACGATTTGTTTTCCGGAAACTTGACCTGACAAAATTCGAATGGATTTATTTTTATTTTATTTTCTTTGGGGAGCTTACAGCTACTTACTAATAAATAACAAATTAGATAAATAAATGCCAATAACAAGCTTCCACAGTTGGTCAACAAAATAAAAACAAAAAACACACACACACCATCACGCCTGTATTCCCCGAAGGGTTAGGCAGAGGTGTACTTAATGTACACCCACAGTTCGCCGGTATGTTTGGGTCCCATGTAATAGGGGGCGAGCCTATTGCCATTCACCGGGCACAAATCCAGACTCCGAGCTGCTACTGAGAATTTCATAGAAAAACTCAATAACACTTTGCTCGACCTGGGGATCGAACCCAAGACCTCTAGCGTAGCAGTCGTGATTGGGACCACTAGACCAACGAGGAAGTCTGATTGGGACCACTAGACCAACGAGGCAGTCAAAACAAAAAACAAAATAATTATAATATAACAACACGCCTATATTCCCCAAAGGGTTAAGCAGAGGTGTACTTATGTGCACCCACACTTCGCCGGTATGTTTAGGTCCCATGTAATAAAGGGCGAGCCTATTGCCATTAACTGGGCACCAATCCAGACACCGAGCTGCTACTGAGAATTTCATAGAAAAACTCAATAACACTTTAGTCAACTTCAACATTAGTCTAGTGGTCCTAAGTGCGACTGCTACACTAGAGGTCCTGGATGATCAGTATTTAAAAAAAAAAGCAATATGCTCGCCCCCAATGACAACAATGGACCTAAACATACCGGCGAAATGTTGGTATACAATTAGTATACAAGCGTGATGGTATGTTATTCTTATGTTATGAGCAATCAGCAAAGCTAAACTATGGTTTTGAATTAAAATATCCATATTTCTTAGAGGAGACCCGTGCCCGGTAGTGGGACAATATAAGTAATTATGATGATGATGAAGATATGAAAAATATCAGTAGCTTTATACAAACCTGCAAGTTTTCCTGCAAAGTCCTGAGATCCGGTGGTATCTCGCCTGTCATGTCATTCTCCTTCAGATAACTCAGCACAACATTGCAACAGTATGTGCACACGCGCAGACCGCCGGCGCATCCGAATATATGCCCTAAAACAAAGGTGTATAGTTCAATTCAACTAATGACTTGACTGATGAACTAATTTAACTAAATAAAAACTATGTAATTTTATGTATAGAGTAGAGATGTAGCAGTAGGCCCTACACATGTATATTTTGTTTTTTTTTTGTTTCTAAGCCGTAATATTAAAACTGCCTCATTAGTCTAGTAGTCATTAGTAAATGCGATTGCTACGCTGAAGGTCTTGAGTCGCAGTGCAGTGTCATTGGGTTTTTCTGTGGAATCCTCAGTAGTAGGTCAGAGTTTGGATATATCCCTGGTGAATGACAATAGGCTCGCCTCCTACATGGGACCGAAACATACCGGTGACCTGCGGATGTACATTAGGTTCACTTTTTCCTAGCCTTTCAGGGAATACAGGCTTATACTGTCACACCTGTATTCCCAGTGGTAAGCCATCAAAATACTTTTTCCATTAACGGTGTTGATCTTGCTGCAGAATAAATTGTGAAACAAGCATATTTTACGACATAAGTACTATATCTTCTGGCTTCCATAGTGAAGTTTTTTTTTACCTGGTACTCTTTGGCTGCAGCATCTAGAACAGAATATCTGTCCACAGACGCGACAGTGGTGTCGTCTTCTAAGGGTAGTGAATCGCGTGGCGCACTCATAACACTCGCGTGATATGTCGTCTGGCATCCAGTAACGGGCCAGCTCCGTATCTGCATACTTTGTACCGCTCTAGTGAAACATATTATAAATAAATAGCTTTCCGCCAGCGGCTTCGCCCGCGTGGACGATCCTTTTTTTTTGGGATAATATATAGCCTATGTCATTAAGGAATAATGAAGCTTTCTATAGGTGAAAGAATTTTTCAAATCGGTCTAGTAGTTTCAGAGCCTTTTCAGAAACCAACAATAAAGTCTTTCATCTTTATAATATTAGTTTAGATAAATTAAATAGAATCTTTATTTAAATTCTTGTACAAAACAGGTGTACATTTGTCCAAATATAATCTAACAGGATGGTATATTATATGGTTAAATGTTTTCAGCATTTAACTAACTAACTAGCATTTTATTTAGCTTTTAATTGCTTGACTAAATATCAATTTCCGTGCCCCTAGAGCCCAACTGCAAATCTATAAAATAATACCGTAATCGTTTCAGTTGTACCAGAAGTTCATAGGACAAAAATATTACAAAAACCATGCATGTTTTTTGTCACAGAAATACAATAGGGAGGTAGGGGCAAGGAAATATTTGTTGCATAAATGCTACACAAGCATCATGTCATTTGAGAAGGTTCGAATCCTGCCTGAATCCAAATTTTTCCTTTACTAAAATAAGCTCTGGCTTAGTGATGAGTAACAAAGATAATGAATAGAAGAATATTAAGGCAATGTTTGAAGTGCAGTGATAGTCTAGTGGTCCTAAGCACAACTGCTAAGCTAGAGGTCTTGGGGTCTATTCCTGGGCTGAGCAGTGTTATTGGGGATTTCTATAAAATTCTCAGTAACAGCTCAGTTTGGGTTTGCACCTGGTTATTGTCAATAGGCTCGCCCCCTATTACATGGGACCTAAAACATACACTACTTTCGCTAGTGTGCTTTCACATACACTACTTTCACTAGTGTGAAAGTAGTATGCCTGGATCATAGCAAGTGGAAATTTATAGTCTCTGCCTACCCCACTGGGAGACAGGCCTGACAATATGTATGTATGAACATACCAGTGAACTGTGGGTGTACAATTTACACCTCTGCCTAACCCTTGAGAGAAAAACAGGCAAGATGGTATGTTTTGTTTTTAGGGTTCCATGCTTAAAAAAGACAAAAAGGTACCCTTATAATAACTATCACTTCTACGTCCACTTTTATTTCTATCATCATCATCATCCACTGCTGAATGTGGGCCTCCCCTAAGGTGAGCTATTTCACCCTGTCCTTGTCAAATCATCACTCCATCTTGCCAAAGGGCGTCCTACACTACGTTTGCCTTATGTCTATCGGTCCTTGAGAGTTATACATACACCAGATCCCAAGGCAACTAAGCTGCTTATTCGCCTGAGAACATTGGGCAAACTCCGTCCTTCTAACTCAACAGCATACGAGCCAGTTTCCGTTTTCGCATCGACGTAATCTTGCTTCACATCGTCAGCCTGAGCGTCTTTACCATCGTTCATTGCTTTGTTTTGCAGACCTTCAGCACCGTCACTTGGTGAAAATATCGGAAACTTCCATAACTTATTGAAAAACGTTGATACACCACTCTGAGTAGATTCTGGTTCGTAACGTGGAAATTCTGTGATCTGAGATGTATCATATTTATCCATAATCAAAATATTATTGTTGAATATTTAGGAATAAACATTAAAATAACAAAGCAAATTATGTAGTGAATCTGCAATCAGTGTGACAGTGTTTTGTGTTTTTGACAACGTCTTAAATGAATTAAGAATGATGTAGGTAGGGCTGTAACGGTAGCCAGTAGCTACCTAGTGCTTAAAATCATTTTGAATAATCAATTACTTATAATAATTGTGTACCAGATAGATTAATTCAAATAATCAGTGCATTCTAATAAAATGTAACATAACATTAACATAAATACCATCACGACTGTATTCCCCGAAGGGTTAGGCAGAGGTGTACTTAATGTACAGTCGCCAGCAGGTCAAGGTATACAAAATTGTCAAATTTCTCCAAATGTTTTTAAACCTTAAATTGTTGAAGACAAAGTTCAAAATCAACTGAGAAAATTTGTCATTTTGTGGTAACATGATGTGCTGGCCACCGTACACCCACAGTTCGCCAGTACGTTTAGGTCCCATGTAATAGGGGTCGAGCCTATTGCCATTCACAGGGCACAAATCAAATACTCAATATAGAATAATAATTGTTATTGTAACATCACTAGTTAACAGAAATGACATTTGTTAAAGTAATACCCTCAGAAAAAATACTTATAACTTCATTAACTTGCCATTTATAACAAAAATTGAACAATAGCTTTAGTCATTATTCTGCGGTAACAACCAATTTTTCATATCAATATGTAATGTAGAACATTATATGAGCCATATTTTCCTTTTCCTGTGAAGTTTGAAAAGTCTGGGACTATGGAGTGACACTGACAGGTGACAGCTGGCTGAACGAGACGCACCGCAGTCAGTCATTCTCATTCTCTGACAGGAGAAAAAAAAATACCTATTGGAAATTGCAAGCTATCGTCGTGATATTGATATTATATTTTCCAAGCATTGATCAACTTATTTAAAATAATGGGAGAAGTGTCATTGGAAACTGCGGCTTACGCTAAAATCATCTTGCACGCTGCCAAATACCCACACTGCGCTGTAAATGGAGTACTTCTAGCGGATGCAAGTAAGATCAGGGACGGTGCTAAAAATCAGGATTTGGATATTGTGGACACAGTTCCACTGTTCCATCACAGCCATTACTTGTCGCCGATGGCAGAAATAGCATTGACTCAGGTAACGTAGCTATTGTTATAAAATATAAGGTTAATTTATGATCTTTTTATAATTACGCTCTCCTGAATAAAAGGGTCGACACATAATTATATATAATTTCCACAGATAGAGACAGTAGCTCAGGCAGATAATCGTGTAATAGCTGGTTACTATGCAGCCTGTGAAAATTTCAAAGATAACACCGTTGAAAAGTGCCCAGGTCAGAAGATTGCTGAAAAAATTGCAGAACATTTCCCCTCTGCTGTGTTTATTGTGGTAAGATGAAATGTCATAATCATTGGGTCACCTTTCTCACTAGAATGGAAATGCACAAGTAAGCTGGGTTTACATTGGTTGAGAGAGGTGTACCAATGTAAACCCACAGTTTATTTTTTAAAGAAAGTTAGTTTAGGCAGAAGCCCAAACTGGTGTAATGGTATGTTTGTGTTATGATGTGAATATGGATATTATAATACTCATACTAGTTTTTAACACTTACACAAATATTAGTCATTGGAATAAAACTACTTTTTATGGATTTTATCATGTTATATTGGACTGTGTGACAGTCCATCCATGACCATGGATGCTGCAAAGGATCCAAAACGTCGGGAATTTAAAAATATCAATATAACGCGATAAAATCTGTAAAAAGTAGTTTTATTTCAATATTATAATACTCAAAAATGTTCAATGTTCAAATATATGAAATGTTTGTTAGTAATGTCAAAATAACAGTTTTTACAAAACACCTGAAAGTATTATATGGTACCTTTAAACAAAACATCAGATTTTGGTGAACTGTCAGTGTGTTCCTGCAAATCTCCAAAACAGCTGGACCAATGATGACAGATGGACAGTCACTGGCAGTTAGCTGTTAGTATTGGGAGTAACATAGGCTATTAAACATCACACTATGATAATTATTAGGAGCTAAGCAAAATGGATAAGTTGGTTAACTGTAGCAATTTTGAAGCGTCGGTAGCCTAATGGCTAGGGCGTCGGACTTGCGATCGCCGGGTGATTGCCGATGTGGTTGCCGGTTCGAACCCTGTGTGACCCACATTGCTAGTTAGCTTTTGTTTTAAAAAAAAAAACAAAACAAAAAAAACAATTGAAGTCTGTGTCTCAATCCATCAACATCTTTAATCTGTTTCCCCACAGGTGGACAATAAGAGGATGATGCAGCATCTTGATACTCCTGCCATTAAGCTACACAAGTACACTGATGGAAGATGGAAGCCCAAGGATGCCAACAAAGTTATGTTCCGTAAGTGGTTATTTAATAATACTTCTGCTTGCTATACCAAATAATATTGCTTGTACAGTGGGTTATAGCTGTTACCTGACCCACCCTAGGTGGGCCGGCGGAGTGTAAGTGGGTCAGGTAACAGCTATAACCAACTGTAGAAGGGCTACACATCAAGCTATACAAATCCACTATAGGCTGGCCTAATGTAAGGTCAGTCTATACTGGATTTTTATAGCTTGTAGTTGTGTGTACCAAGGAGAATTTATTCTTCTTTATATAACATTATTTAAAGTATAATAAAAAAAACTCTTATTATGTTTCTTTTTCAATTTGTGTTATAATAGTTCAACTATCCGTTAAAATTAGTTTCGTAAATATATTTTTGAAGTCCCTATCTTCCTTCACAGAAACACCCTATGTCCTTGAGACAGTGTCTCATCTACTGCAACGAGGTGTCCAAAAAGACCTTGTAGATTTTGACAATTATTTGGACGATCTATCTCAGGACTGGACAAACCTTGGCATTGAGAAGTTGATTGCCAGCATTAATGCTTCAAACACCATTGACTGTAAGGAGGATGAGAAACTCTTTCGATAATGCTAAGTGAATATTTACTGAACTTTAGTGGCTCAATGTAAACTATCTTCTATGCTCTGTGAAAAAGAACAGAAATCACATTGACAACTTGACATATAAAATAATTAATCAATTTAATTTTGATATTTTAGAATAAATAGCAGCTTCGTAATTTTAAACTAATCTTCAGTATTTGTCATTTGAAGTCATTAAAAATAACTGCACATCTGAAGGTTTCCAAAATGCTATAACAATATAAAAATCAATGCCACTTTTCATTGTAATTTTATAACTCAAGAACAGGCTCACCTATCCAAACCAAATGTTTTAGGCTTTGTTCGGACTATTTAGTAGATGGTTTATGTGAAGTTTGCACAAAATCGGTCGAGCGGTTCTTCATATATTATAGTACAGAAGAGCCAAGAAACCACGCGGGCGAAGCCGTGGGCGGAAAGCTAGTATATAACTTATCAAAATTCGTTAGGAAATTAATCACGAATCAGATTCAGATTATTTTGAACGAACTATAAGATGATTTTGAGCTTGACACTTCTAGACCTCTAATGAATATTGAGATAGTGAATGGAACAGTATGTAGAAGATAATTTACATTGTTAAGAATAATATTAATGAATTTTGTATCTGTGAATAACAAGTAATTTGCAATAGGACACTTTATAATGTAATTATTATGTACTGCATTTATTTTGCAATTACAATATATAATATAGTATTTGTTATTATAATAACCATAGTCAAATATAATGTTAAAATATAGGTACCTGTAGTATCAGTAACCCCTACATTAAGATTAAATCATGAGAGTAAGAGGTTAAGCTATTAGTCCACAGTAGTAGTAGTAGTAGTTGGCAGACTTCACACGCCGCGCCGTCGAGAACTCTTGTGTTTTTTTAAATATGAGTTGAAACAATATCAATGTTATAATCAATATCTGTCAAGTACCATTTTCGTCAGAAGATCCTCATATAACTCAATACACATTATAAAATAAAAGTCCTCCGCCGCGTCTGTCTATCTGTCTGTTCGCGATAAGCTCAAAAATTACTGCACCTATTTTCACCAATGGATAGCGAGGAATGTGTATATGTATAATATATACCGAGAAACCACGCGGGGCGAAGCCGTGGGCGGAAAGCTATTAAAAATATAAAAACGAGGGGCTAAATTAAAAAATATATACATTGTAGTAACACATTTTAACGTACCACCTTTTGGTTAAATGTTACCCCAAATTCTTGAAAATATTGTTTAATAATTTTAGTCAAATTCTAAGGTGTGTGGAAAATATTTAGTTTAAAATATTTATCAATTATGTTATGGCACAATGTGTCTGTATATTTTAAGTGTTTGTTTCAATGTATAATATTAATTTCATTCCTTAGTTTAAGTGGATTGTTTTTTTGTTGATTGTGAACAAGATTCGGATTGCTATGTAGTTTGTACTAAGCACGCATTTTGAAGAACATTTCTTAACTGGTAATACTGGTCGTATTAGTACAAAGTACATAGTTCCAATAATTTCATATTGTTTCAAAAGTTATGTAAGCAATATTTATTAAATAAAATTAATGTAAACAGATATGACTATACTCCATTTGGTTAGGTACTTAACTAAAGGTAAACAATAAAAATGGCGGCGTTCAGGGCTCTTCAACCTTTATTCCAATGGTATCTTATGAATTGGAAGTGAAATTAATAACAACACATCTAACAATCAATAAAAACAACGAACAAACAAAACTATAACTAAATAATACAATTTACGGCAAAAGAAACACAAAAACGAACGAAAGTACAAACTGTTACGAATGGCGTCTGGTTACCCGACTAAGTATAATATCGGTTAATTATTTTGCCGCGCTTCCTCGCGCTACTACTTCTTAATTTTTTCGAGTTATCAAAAGTCTATTATGTAGAAGAAGGTTCTGATTTCCTGTCTTTTTAGATTCTTTCTAGTAGGCACATTACAATACTTTATGACATAATTATCAGATTTGATTTATTTATTGGTCGCAAGCTTAAGAATTTATAATTACCATTTAATATTAAACAAAGAAGTAAAATATGCTAGTATAGTAAAGGAAAATTATTTTGAATGATTAAATAATTTATTTTGGTTACGTTTTGTTTCAAGATGAAAAATGGCCCTATAGAAGAACCTTTTTTATGATTTGTTTACCTTTAGTTAAGTACCTAACCAAATGGAGTATAGTTCATTTTATTTGTATTTTATACATTATCAAAGTATTCTTCAACTAATTTCTTGCATTTACCAAACCCGTTCAGATCACCGGCTTTGCCCTGAAACTTACCATGTTTGAATGCACCTTTACCTTTTAATAGTTCTGTTATTCTGAAACAAAATAATATCAACATTAATTTTAACAATAATGTATCCCACGGCTGGACATGAAGTATGTGGGATCGCAGCATGGGAGGGGTAAAGTTATACTGCTGTCATAATGAAAAAAGTTACACCGGAGTCAATCAAGTTTCAAATATTTCGTGGTTTTTGGGAGAAAAAATACGACAAAAATTCATTTCTCGTAAAAGTATGGATAAAAATAGTTGCATTTATACGACGATTGCATCAATACGTGTAATGCCTTCGATTTAAATTTGATATCTGGCTGATGACGAACAGACCTGAAAGGTTGGTTTGTTCCCATGGGTTTTTTTCTCAAAAGTCCTACGATATAAGGTAGAACAAAATAGTAGAACTAATGGGAGTGTTTATTCCCACTTGTTCTACTTGTTCCAAAGAAATAACAGCTTCGCCCGATGACCCCATGCCTTCAGTAAAAAAGAAATTCACGATAACTAACGACAAATACATAAAATTGCTTACTTATTCCCTAAAGCATTGCAATGCTCTTCAGGTCCTTGTATTATGATCTGTCCCTCTTTAGGTTTGTCTGGTTCTTCCGAAACTAAGAACATAAACAGGACTTCCCCTTCCAACCCTTTGATGATAGCCCGGTTGAATTCAGGAGTCGCCTCTTTCTTAAACATGATGACATATTTGGGCTTGGGGTTGGAACTTTTAATTTTTTCAACTTCATACTGAGCTAAGTCTTGTAAAACAGTTTGTAAGTTCTTGCTGGTGATTTTTAAGTTCTTTTGCAGTTTCTGGATTAGTTCCTCGTGTCTTGATGGTTCGTTTCTGAAAATAATAAGTTTTTGTACACGTCATTTTTGATGGTCGTTTGTTGTTCGCACAATAGATGATATTTCCGTCATCCGCAAATATTTGTGGAGAACAAAAAAATTATTTAACAAAAAATGAGTGGCTTGTCCCATCTACGTCAATTTGAGTCTAATATTTAAATTTCCGGCACACGCATAGACGAGAAGACGACGAAATTTAACAACTGAGTGACTTGGAGTTGAGTGACCACATTGTAGCCTAGAGATGCGCTCAACATAGGATCGGGAGCTGTATAAGCTACTGGGCACTTAAAAACATACCTAAACATACTCTCACTGGCCTAAAAACTCATAATCAACCAGACCATTCAAAAGTCTATCTGGGCTGTGCCACTTGCAAGAGCAAGAAATTCATCTTGAAGCAAATGCCTTTATTTAAATGTACGCACGGCTACACATCAAGCTAAGAAACCAGTTTACGTTGGCCTCTTATTGTGTGGGAATGCTATACAATGCGAGACAAACTTAAACTGGATTTGTATAAATTGACCTGTTAGCCGTGTTAACAATGAGACAAATTACACAAAAAAAAATAGCAATCATTTGGATGAATAGCTCACTTGAGTAATCCTGTCAATGCCCTCTCTCTGTCCAGCATCTGTTGGAAGGTTTTGGTGACCCTGTTACCCACCAGAAACTTAAGGTTTGTTTTGCCTTTCTTGCCTGGTTCTATGCCTATCAGCTTTACCATTTGAAGTTGACTGGAAACAAAATATTATGTATGTATCTTAAACGGCGATTTTGTATGAAAAATATATCTAATATATAAAATTCTCGTGTCACAATGTTAGTTACCATACTCCTCCGAAACGGCTCGACCGATTATTATGAAATTTTATATGCATATTCAGTAGGTCTGAGAATCGGCTATTATCTATTTTTCATACCACTAAGTGATAAACGTATGTTCCACGCACGCACAGCTAGTAAAATATATGAAAGTCCGGTAATGAAACAGAGACATTTGCTTTACATCAAGCCAACCGGCGGTCAAGCGTAGGCCTGTCATGAATAACAGAAAAGACTATAACACCCCTTATCCTTCCTACGTCCTCTTCCTTCCGTTTTCCCTCCCTCCCTATTATCTAACTGCAGGCAGAGGCTAGGTGCATTGTTCAGACAATGTTAAGAGAACACAGCTAGGCTATGGGTGGGGTTGCCACTTACCATTACAGGCTCTGCAACGCATCACGTTCCACCACAGGTGATGCGACAGAGCGTGACTCAGGGCGGCGATGACTACTTACCATCAGGTAGCTCGTCTGCTCATTTGCTGACTTAACCCATAAAAAAATCAGAAAAAGAGATTTATATTGTCATTCACTTACAAAAGGCCAGGTTTGGAGCACCCTAAACCGACGGTCATGCATGAAGAGATTATTAAATGTAGATGAAGCGAAAGTAGTGTGCTAGGATCGTAGCAAGTGGAAATCTATAGTCTCTGCCTGCCTGACTGCCTCATGTTAGTATAGTGGTTCCAATCGCGACTGCTACGCTAGTGGTCTTGGGTACGATCCCCAGGTCGAGCTAAGTGTTATTGGGTTTTTCTATGAAATTCTCAGTAGCAGCTTAGAGTCTGGATTTGTGCCCGGTGAATGACAATAGGTTCGCCCCCTATTATATGGGACCTAAACAAACCGGCGAACTGGGGGTGTATATTAAGTACACTTCTACCTAACCCTGTAGTGTTATGCAGAAGTGGGAATACAGGCGTGATGGTATGTTATGTTATGCCTCGTACCCCCATGGGAGACAGGCGTTACAATATGTATGTATGTTTGTATTGTCATTTACCTTAAATTGGAGACATGAGTACCACAGCACATATTCTCATCAATTGTACCGATACATATGATCCTGATTGTGTCCATACAGTCTTTGGGCAACCCTCTTGTATGAGCCTGAAAACAACGAAGACCTAAGCGAATAAGTGTATTAATAGTATGGTATACTTAACTTATTTTATTTTTATTAAAGCTCTTATTTCCCCTTGCCCTTACTACTATGGGACGGTTAGAAGATTGGTTAGAAGCACGAAAAAGCGACATCGATTCATGGTGAACATTCCAAAACCTGAAAGAAACATATAAAGTCCACTTTTATCATGCGCACCGCTGAATGCGGAATGAGCTCCAAAGGGAGTATTCCCCGATAGATATAATCTGGGTGTCCTTAAATCACGAGGGAATTGGTTACTACTAGGTAAGCGCGAGCGTTTTTTGCAAATTATTCGGCTTAAACACATTCTAGGCATATTGCAGTCATAATTGCGACATCAAACATAACATATTCACAATTGAGGTGAGTGATTCTCTCACTCACCGTGTTATAGCCGAAAAATTTGCAATAAACCAACAAAAGTTTAAATTTGGCGCCCATGGCTGAAAGTTTAGTCTTAACATCAGACGAATTGGCGATCAAGCATCATCATCATAACATAACATAACATACCATCACGCCTGTATTTCCCGAAGGGTTAGGCAGAGGTGCACCTAATGTACACCCACAGTTCGCCGGTATGTTTGGGTCCCATGTAATAGGGGGCGAGCCTATTGCCATTCACCGGGCACAAATCCAGACTCCGAGCTGCTACTGAGAATTTCATAGAAAAACTCAATAACACTTTGCTCGACCTGGGGATCGAACCCAAGACCTCTAGCGTAGCAGTCGCGATTGGGACCACTAGACCAACGAGGCAGTCTCGTCATCATGGCAGTAAGAATGCGACATTAACTATAACTTATATTCACATCTAAGTACTAAAACACTTGCTGACAAGCATCAACAGCCTTATCAAATATGGAAGAAGTTATTTCTATAAGAGGAACATATACCATGAAACAATTAATACCTCATCCAAATCCGGGTCACTAGCTTTGCAGAACTTCACATTGACTGGTACCCCTTCCTTAATCAGTTGGTTGCATCTGTTCTCAGCAGCTTTTAGTATGTCATCGGTAATTTTACCAGCATCAACCTCGATATAACTTTCTTCTAAGCCAAGCCACCAGCTCGTAGTTGGGATATTGTGTTCTTTCTCCAATACAGCCGACAGTAAATGTTGACCTAAAATGTTTAGTACGCACCGCTTCACATAAAACTATTTAAATACAGTTTTTGCTGGCCTCTTACTATATGAAAAGCCTATACAATGGCAGATCAGCTTAAACTGGTTTTGTATAGGTTGACCTGTAGCCGTGTGTACATTGCAGCATTCTTCACAAATTTCAGCCCACGGCATATTTGGAGCAGTGGCCGAACTAACAAATATTATTATTATTATGTACATATGTTTTGATTTTTTCCCACTCACGGGGGTAAAATAACCTGTTCACACGGGCCTTAGCCAAGCGTGAATAGGGGCTAGGTGATGGTGTAAGCAGAGGAAATGGATGAAGTGGTTAGAAACTTGCGCGTAATTCGGCATGTGTTCAGTATTACGGCTTTTTGAAGTAATTGTAAAGTGTGTTTGGGGACCTGTAGAATGTCTAAGCTGCGTTGTAGGGTCTTCGGTATCACTCCTGTTGATGAAATTACTATTGGTACTATATGTATGGTTTCTGCTCGCCATTGTCGTTTGAGTTCTATGGCTAGGTCTTGGTATTTGGTGAGTTTTTCTGCTATAGTGGTTTGTAAATTATGGGTGTTCGGAACAGCTATATCAATGAGGTAGGCTGTTTTATTACTTTTGTCATATAACGTGATGTCGGGTCTGTTGAAATGTATTGTTTTATCTGTGATAATAGTTCTGTCCCAATATATTCTGTGGCTATTGTTTTCTAGGATGGTGTTCGGTTTGTATTTATAATATGGTCTTCTTGTCAATGAACTTATGTGCATGTGCGAGGTGTTGATGTATTATAGATGCTACTTGGTCATGTCGATGCTTATAATCAGTTTGTGCTAGTGATTTGCAGGCGGATGTAATATGTTGTATAGTCTCTGGGCTGGCGTGGCAGTGTCTGCATGTGTCTGAAGGTAAATTGGTTGCGTGTATAATGTGTTTTTGGTAGTTTCTAGTATCAATGACTTGGTCCTGAATCGCCATCATGAACGCTTCCGTCTCTGGGAATAGTTCGCCATGACGCAGCCAGGCGTTCGACGCTGTTTTGTCGACATGTGGCTGCTGCAGATCATGGCGGTGTCTGCCGTGCAGAGACTTCTGTTGCCATGCGGCGATTTTCTCCTTAGCATCCGTGATCCGTTCGTTTCTTTGTGGGTTGTGATCTAACAGGTTTAATGGTGTGAGGCGCCTGTCTGCATGAGTTATAATTTCATGTAGTGTGGAGTATTCTGCGTGTTGGTGAAAGTAATGTCTGATGGATGTAATTTGCTTATTGTGCAAGTTGACTAAATCTATGATACCTCGTCCACCTTCGCCTCTCGGGAGAGTCATTCTCTGTACGCACGATCTAGGATGATGTTTTCGGAAAGCTGTAAGGGTAGTATTAATAATCCGTTGTAGCTTAAGAAGATCCCCTTGAGTCCAGTTAATAAGACCAAACGAATAAGTGAGAACAGGTACTGCATAACTATTAATAGCTTTACACATGTTGCGCGAGTTAAGTTGAGATCGGAATAAGGTGTTGAGCCGGTGTTTGAATTTCTTTATTAGGGATTGTTTAGTGTCTTTCTGGTTTATCTGACGAGCTTGTTGGAACCCTAAATATTTGTATGAATTATTTGGTTCTAGAGGTTCTATGGTGCTTCCTGATTGTAGAGTATAACTATTTGAGGCTATTTTTCCATTTATAACAGAGAATGTTTTGCATTTGTCAATCCCAAACTCCATATGAATGTCATTTGAGAATGATTGAGTGATGTCTGCGAGGCGATGAAGTGATTCAGTAGTATCGCTGTAAAGTTTAATGTCGTCCATATACATCAGGTGTGTGAGTATTGTGTGTTTGTCTAGAGATGTAATAGTGTAACCGTGATTTGATTTATTGAGTAAATAGGAAAGTGAGTTAAGTGCCAGGCAGAACCACAAAGGGCTGAGCGCATCCCCTTGGAAGATACCTCTGCGGATTGGGATTTCGGATGTTACTATGGGAGATTGGCCTACCGTTTTTAGTGTTGTTTTCCAGTAATGCATCGAAGTTTCAAGAAAATTAATAATTTGTGGGTGTATTTTGTAATGTTGTAGTACATATAATAGCCAGCTATGTGGTACGGAGTCGAAAGCTTTCTTATAATCAATGTACATAGTATTAATGTTCTTCTTCTTTGTAATGCCATGTTTCATGGCGACTGAGTCTATTACAAGCTGCTCTTTACATCCCTGACTGCTCTTCCGACATCCTTTTTGTTCCTCCGATAATATATTATTTTTAGTAATATGTTCATGTGTTCAGAAATGCATGCTGTCAGTATTTTGTAGATTGTTTGTAGGCATGTGATCGGTCGGTATTTGGCTGGGTTATGGT
The DNA here is from genome assembly GCA_958496365.1 of Subacronicta megacephala. Classification (NCBI taxonomy): domain Eukaryota; kingdom Metazoa; phylum Arthropoda; class Insecta; order Lepidoptera; family Noctuidae; genus Subacronicta; species Subacronicta megacephala. The sequence continues at coordinate 13,022,187 of OY292526.1, forward strand.
AATCCTGAGTGTCCTTTGGTATCATGTAAGTGAGGCCTTGTGTGACGTATCGTGGCATTGCATCCGGTGTAACAATGAAAGTATTAATGTGGTTGTGGAGGATCGGATGAAGAGTTGTAAATTTTTTATACCAGTAGTTGTGTATTCGGTCAGTTCCAGGTGTTTTCCAATTGTGGGCTTTAAGAAGCACGCGTATGAACACTTCTACTGGTATATACTCAAATGTCATTGGTGTTATTTTGTTGATCAAGTCAGCATCTGCATTCATCCACTCAGCCTCTGTATTGTGATGGGCCGGTTCTGCCCAAATACTAGACCAGAAGTTGTGTAAATCATCAGCGCGTGGTGATTGTGTATTTTGTGTAGTTCTATTGGTGTTGTGTTGAGTGTCTGATGATAAGTTTCTATAGAATTGTTTTTCGTTGTTAACAAACTGAGTGTTCTGTGTCTTTCTGAGTGTGCAATTAATGTATCTTTTTAATCTGCTGGATGCTGCATTTAGTTTTTGTTTAAGAGTGTATTATTATATACTTTATTGTACACCAAAACAAAATACAAAAATACAGGATACAAATGAAATTGAAAACATACAATGGGTGGCCTTATCGCTATCTGCGATTTCTTCCAGGCAACCTTAGGATGGACAAACTGGAACTGAACTTTAACATGGGTTTGGTCGTGGTGCAGAAACACATACATAGTTAAAATATATACGTAATATATACATACATAAATACAGTAAAATAAATAAATAATAAAATACATACTGACATACTATACTATAATAAATATATTATTATACAAATATTTGTTAGGTAGTTGGAAAATATAATAGTTAATGAAAATAAATATGTTGTGAGGCATAAAATCTTCTTATACAGAATGTTTGGTGCATCGTTTGCCAAATGAAATTGGCCGATAGAAGAGGTCATTAGCTATCTCTTCAAGCCCAACAACTCATTTGATTTTTTATAACAACTTTTTGAACTTTATTTTGAAAAATTTCAGAACTGCATTAAACCTTCAATTTAATAAAAAGTTATTAGTTAAACAACATTCTGTATATATATAAAAATCAACTGCTGTTTGCTAGTCTCACAAAAATTCTAAAATGGCCTATCCACAGACTGACCGCAGCACACACAACTTAACCTTGCAGATCTGTTGAACAGTGCAGCTATAACTGAGCCACGAGCCCCTTTGTTATGCTATAGTTTATTTCAAAGACAACTCAAGTATTTGTAAAAGGTTGTATATTATACCGTGCGTTTCTCAAGGAACTTCTTACCGCGCACGACTACTCTGTGGAATCAATTACCAGCGGATGTATTTCCGATCCGGTACGACATGGCAACCTTCAAGAAGCGAGCCTATTCGTATCTAAAAGGCCGGCAACGCATTTTCAACCCCCCTGGTGTTGTAGGTGTCCATGGGCGGTGATGATCACTTACCATCAGGTGACTCGCTTGCTCGTTTGTCTCCCTCTACTATAAAAAAAAAAATAAAAAAAAATTATATACTATGTTTCTTACCTGAATGCTGTTGCATGTGATCAAACCGCCTCTCCCAGTCAATTTTCTGTTCCACAACAGTGCCTACTTCAATGGGTTCTTTGGTAAAGTGTAGTGCTTCATCACCTTTACGGAGAACTTGTATTACTTTAGTGTCATTCAGCCAACCAACATCGTGAGGCTAATGTAAAATAATAACAATATTATCATTAAAAACTACCTTCAATGCACTCATGAGATATGGTGTAGAAAAAATGATTATCAACCCATTATATTGTCCCACTGCTGGGCACCGGTCCTCTCTTAGAATCAGAGGGTTTAGGCTAGCCTACTGCGTGTTGGCAGACTTCACAAGCTGTCAAGAAAATTTCTCATGCGTAAATGTTTCCTCATGATGTTTTCCTTCACCGTTTAAGCATGTGATAGTTAATTTTATAAATACATATATTTAACAAATCTCCTATTCCTCTGAGTCTTTTAGTTAGAGACGCTTTTTATTTAATCAATACAACTATACCTGTCCACCACCTGCTGGAAACAATATAGTGTTTTCCAAAATGATCTGGTATCCTTGGAACTTTGAAGACTTGCCGTAGTCTACTAGTGGCTCTGAAGTTGGTTCACATTTTAACACTTTCGATGTGTACTGAAAAAAATGGTGTGTTGATCAACTTGATGCTTGGCTTATATGTTGGCACCTGTCAGATATCCCCACTGATACTCCAATGCCACATTACTAACACAACTGTCAGGCCCCAGGGTATTCATTAGGCTGAGCCAGGCTAGAGTTCACCCATAAGAAAAGGCCTGCAGTTCATAGTCGCCTCAGGGTTTATCGCTCAACTATAAACCAACAATTGGCGATCACAGTAAACTGACTTTGGTCACAGTCAAATCAAATGCTTTTATTTCAAATAAGCTTTTACAAGCGTTTATGAAACATTATTGACTCTAGTTTCACTAGTGATACTATAGCCACAAATAAACGATTAAACAAGTTGTATAATTCATTACTCAAGCTATGACCCAGTTATTAAGGGGAGTAACAAAGTCTTATTCTGCCTTCTCCCTTTTAAATATTAGTGTTAAATGTTCAACAGGATGAAAAAGCGCCGGAACTTGATGTAACTCCAGGTTACATCAAGTTCCGGCGCTTTTTCCGGCTTAACTGCTTAGCATTACTCTTCCGTGAACATACTACAGTGAACACAATACATACATACCTCCTTTAAAAAGCTATCTTCCTGGCACTTGAAAACCATTTTTTATTCAATAATTTCTGATGTACCGTAGGCTGTACCACTATTTATAGGTTAAGTTAGAAGAATTCAATTAGGTATTTTATTGTATTGAAGAAAGAATAAATATTTGAAGTGAACGTAAGTCCTGTGGATTATATTTTTTTAAATTAAAAATAAAAACACCGATTTCAAAATTATAAAGGTGACAATGACATCTCAGTGTTCACAGCTGTCAGCCTGTCAGTCAGTCTCTCAGACTAATAAAATTATTAGTCTGAGGTCAGTCTGCTGTCACATTCACCTTAAGGAGCATCCACACATGCCGCCCGGCACGCGCGGGCGCAGGCAAGTGTGGATGCGCTGTTAGCTGCTCAGCCTCACTTCTTCATCTCCTCTTCAGTTTTTTCACCCACTTTGTACAGCTCAGCAGCCCCGAATCTAGGTGGGGCAACCGAAGCACGTGAACAATTTTTATTCTTGTGACCCGGGGCATCTTGCCCGGGCGGCAGTTTCAGGGGGCGCCGAACTATGAGCCAAGCTATTAGGGTTTGCAAATTTATTGTTCGTCTAACAACACCATTCTGGGATCATGAATAATAAATTAAATAAAATAAATTATTAACAACTGAGTACTAAATTTTTTGCCTAAAAGTATGATTTATTTGCTGATTTGAAAACCTTAATCCCAATAATTTTAACCTTCCGTTCCAAAATTCGTCAAACTGGACTTGGCAACATTAGTGCAGTTTGTTCGAAATAAGTAAGCCGATCGGAAGTTAGCCGTTCCGAAATACCGCGGTGATAAAATCGTTTAATTATCTAAGTGTTTTATAATACATAAATATCGACCACTTCTAAGCCACTTGCAGACAACTTCCGATCGGCTTACTTATTTCAAACAAAAATTGTGTTTGAACTATTTTGCGCCACCAGTCCACCACTTTTAAAACGATCTACTGGCACAATTGCACAATGGCTCATGCGTCAGGGTTAGACGCGAAATTAATTTTTTTCTTGGTTCTTCGCAAATTTTTCGGCTGTAACGTAATGGAAATTGCGACATCAATTGAGTATTAAATCGCCGAAGATTTTAGTGTAAATTAGTGGATACCGCGAATAATGACGATGACACGACTCCTTTCTCGTGTGAACCAAGATCATGTGACGCGGACTTATACAGTGCTCTCTAGCACATCTCTCGTTTTTAAGCTACACTCGCTCGTCATTAAATAATTTGGCTGCTGCTCTGTTGTATATGATAATAAGGTAAATAAAGATAGATAGAAGAAAAACGTTATTATATTTTATTTCTTATTGTTCATATAACTTTTTATAGCCTGATCTAATACAGATACAGTAACGTCTACATCCTGTTTATCGATGCACATCGGGGGCTTAATTCTCATTACCTGTAAAAGAAAATAAGCTGGTTATTTCAAATATTTTCTTTCATAAGTCTCAGCCAAACTCGTTGCTAGATTATTAAGTTATTTTAGTGAAGCAAAAATACGACCGCGGGTATCTACACCAGACGCTATGATCTAAGCTAAGCCACCGCGACTCCCACCCGCCATGTCGAAATTTGCCTTCACATTTTTAATTTACGTCTTTGAGACGACGTCAGTCCGCGGTCGTATTTTTCCTTCACTAAAATAACTTTAAATATCTTTGCATGGAAAATGCCTAAAAAATACAAAAATATCGTTGCTAGATTTTAACGAATACTTATCGATAAAATTTTAAATATTCAAAACTTACATTGCTCCATCGTCCACCACGTCCAATCAGTACTCCCAAGTCTTTCATAGTCTCGTGTATTTCATTTACTTCCGCAACATTTAATGGTTCTTTCGTTCTCGGAACAACGAATTCGATTCCCAACATTAAACCTTTTCCGCGCACGTCACCAATCACCGGATGAACATTTTGTAGCTGCATTAATTGCTCCAAAAAATATTGTCCGATAACTTTGCAATTCTTTTGTAATTCTTCTTCTTCGATTACCTGAAACACAGATAAGAGTGATGGAATTATATTGAATATCAACAGATTCGACTGCCTCATTAGTCTGGTGGTCCTAAGAGGGACTGCTACGCTAGAGGTCTATTGGTTCCGATTTCCAGGTCGAGCAGTGTTAGTGGGTTTATCTATAAAGTTCTTATTGCTGCTCGGAGTTTGGATAAAAATAAATAAACGTACCGGCGAACTGTGGTTCAACTCTGCCTCACCTTTCGGGGAATACATGCGTGATGGTATGTTATCTACAGATTCGTAAACTACCTAGATACTTGACGCTCCTTGGGCTGATTTCATCGGGCTTTTAGTACTTATGTCTTAAGGAAAACACTCAAGATTACATTATAAAGTAGATGAGCCTTTAAAATTCGAAAGGACCAGGCAAAATAAAACCGCCTCATTGAGCAATTTCTTTGGAATCAATTCATATTTAGAACCGTTAGCAACACCTTAATAGTATTTTTCTAATGTGAAAGATACTATGTTTAATTGAATGTTACTATGTTGTTTACGCAGTGTGGGACGACCTCCAACAAGACGGACAGACGACCTGGTAAAGGTCGCTGGGAGTCGTTGGATGCAGGCGGCATATAACCGGTCGTTGTGGAAGTCTATGGGAGGCCTTCATTCAGCAGCGGACTTCATTTGGCTGATATGTTCTTTCAGTCATACCATCACGCCTGTTGTCCTCTAAGAGTTAGGCAGAGGTGTACTAATGTAACACCCACATTTCGCCGGTATGTTTAGGTCCCATGTAATAGGAGGCGAGCCTATTGCCATTAACCGGGTACACAAATCCAGACTCCGAGCTGCTACTGGGAATTTCATAGAAAAACCCAGTAACACTTAGCTCCACCTGGGGATCGAACCCAGGACCTCCAGCGTAGCAGTCGCGCTAAGGACCACTAGACTAATGAGGCAGTCATTCTTTTAGTCGGATAATAAAATTGTCAACTTACATCCAAAACCGCTTTGCCGACGGCCGAGGCCATGGGGTTTCCGCCGAAAGTGTTAAAATATGAAGCTTTGGAGTGCGCTGCCGCTATTTCCTTGGTGGTGATTACAGCACCCATCGGGAAGCCATTGCCAATACCTTTGGCCAGCGTCACAATGTCAGGGACCACGCCGTGGTTCTCGAAGCCCCAGAATGCATCGCCCGTACGCCCGAAGCCCGTTTGTACCTTAAATATGATAATCGATATCATCGCGGTTCTGCGGAAAATTCACATGGATCAGCTACTACGTCAGCTGACACGGTAGTAGGGACACCACGTCGTATTTGTACCAACTGAAAACAGTCCTTTTTTGAAAGCTTACTAGCAATGTGGGCCCCTCGTACTAAGCTAAATGCTTGTATTAAGAGTGGGTTCACGTCGGTAGTGAAACGGGTCGGTTTTGAACCGGCAAGCACATGATCGCAAGTCAACGCCCTAGCCATTAGGCTACCACCGCTTTGCTTGCCTTCCCTCGCTTATGGTAAGGGTGCAGAGACTAATAATACTACTACGACACTAATATACTAATAGATTTCTAGTGTATTTATTAGTGACTAGCTTTCCGCCCCCGGCTTCGCCCGCGTGGACTATTGGTACGTTTCTTTTCATTTTACGGGATAATACTCGTATAAAGCCTATGTCACTCAGGAATATTGTAGCTTTCTATTGGTGAAAGAATTATCATAATCGGTTTAGTAGATCCAGAGATTACCCCAAGTCTACTTCTCCGGTCATTTCACGCAAATGCTAAATTAATATAAATAAAAACAAATACTAACTTCATCGGCGACGTACAAGCCCCCGTACTTCTTAACGAGCTGGTGAGCTTTCTTCAAGTAGCCCTTTGGGAACTGCACCGCGCCGTTTACTCCCTGTATTGACTCCACGAATAAAGCAGCTAGGCGACCTGCAGGTATTGAGTTTTCTAGGAGCTATAAAAAAGCATATGAAAATTATTAAGGTGGATCAAAGTACTAAAACTTAGTGTAGCAGATATAAGTGCATCATTATCTGCAACGATAACGATTTTTAGGTAAAAGTTTTTATAAACAAAAGAAGTGTTATGGACGACCAATTGCGAAATACCAAAAAAATATTATTTCCTATTCCTTTCCCTTCCTGTGAAAATCTTAATGCGGTTCACAGAATACATCTACTTACCAAGTTTCAACAGCATAGTTCTTATAGTTTCGGAAAAAAGTGGCTGTGACACGGTCGGACAGACAGAAAGACAGACATGACGAATCTTTAAGTTTACCATTAGGTACTAAGTTTTAATTTTGCTAGGTACTGTTTCGTTTGTTAAGTCGTATAAGATCCTTGTCTGCTGCTTACCTCTTTGAGTTGATGCACATATTTATCGGATGTGACGCAATCGGCCGGACAAGTACACGCGCCAGGCACCTGTGATATGGAGTCCCTGCACCCACCCCAAATGCCTCGGAATGGATCCGGTAACATAGTCTGGGAATTCACAAAATTAGGTAAGTTCAAATTCATAGACAGTGGAAATGTAAATGGGATGTCTCAACCTCGTTTATTTCATACAAATTAATTATTAAACCCCCTTTAACAAAAAACATTACACAGCCTGATAAATATGTAGAGTAAAAAATTAAATCAGTGTCAACATATTTGTATGAAAACGGTGATATTCTGCCACGGAAGAGATAAATAAGGTTTATTTATCTCTTCCGTGTATTCTGCCCGCTGGCCGCTGGTGGATTATGGCCCACTCCCTCCCTCCTCCCTCCCTTAACGAGAGCAGGCCTGTGTTCTAGCAGTGGGAGCATTATAGGCCGATTATGATGATGATTATGATGATCATTGTATGAAAATGTTCTCAATAAACGGCCTATAACTCTTTGTAACCTCTTGAAGCTGTAAGTGTGATGATTGTATCTTACGTGGTAGAACCCTGGGGGTGCAGGTAGGGGCATTCTGTAGGCCTGGGTGGCGGTGAGCCCCATAAGACCGGAGGAGTATCCATGGTAGCTGCTCTGAAGGGAGACCACGTCCAGGTTGCCCGTGTAAGACTTCGCTAGCACGGTGGCGAGGTCGTTGGCTTCCGTGCCGCTATTCACTAGGTATACCACCTGGAATGTGAGTTAGATTGGTAGATTTCTTTAAATCATACATAACATACCGTCACGCCTGTATTCCCTGAAGGGTTAGGCAGAGGTGTACTTAATGTGCACCCACAGTTCGCCGGTATGTTTAGGTCCCATGTAATAGGGGGCGAGACTGGGCACAAATCCAGACTCCGAGGTGCTACTGAGAATTTCATAGATAAACCCAATAACACTTTAGTCGACCTGGGGATCATCGAACCCAAGACCTCTAGCGTAGCAGTCGCGATTGGGACCACTAGACTAACAATTTTTAAAATCAACAAGTAGGTTTTGTTTATTTATTTTACTTAAAGCCTTACAGGCAATTTTTAGTAATCTAGTTTTATTTTATAACGTCGTTGGTTTCATCATCAGAGTAGGAATTAGTATCCTTTTTTCTATGGTACGGATAATCATTATTGATCGTCGATACCTACCTTCCCTTTTTGTTAGGGCCATGGGATTCGTAATCAAATTCGCCACAACTGCGACAGGCTAAGTCAAAAATAAATCTGGACCCCTTCGTGGAGAGAACTTGCTTGCTACCTAATATATAAATTAGGCGACTAATGATGGACCTCAGATCAAATAAAAAGTTAAGATGGAACTTCGCGAACAAAGAAGTGAGGCCGGCTAAAACTACGCCTAACGGTGTACACACAATTACACACAAATATGTATTAGTTAACTATGCCTTATCTTGTCAGTCGAGCTTTCGATACCTCGATAGCTCGACTGACACGATAAGGCGTAATTTCGGTATACGTGTGTGCGTGTAATTAATTGTGTGTTGTACACCGTTAGGCGTAGTTTTAGCCGGCCTCACTTCTTTGTTCGCAAAGTTCCATCTTAACTTTTTATTTGATCTGAGGTCCATCATAAGTCCCCCCTTTTTATTTGATCTGAGTGATGGACTGGATTGAGCTACCAAAAATCTAAAAACGCAGCGCACCCGCAGGATTGTTAGAATTTTTATCAATTGACCTCCTAAGTACGGTGGCCAGCACATCAAGTTACCACAAAATGTCAATTTTCCTCAGTTGATTTTGAACTTTATCCTCAACAATTTAAGGTTTAAAATCATTTGGAGAATTTGACAGTTTTGTATACGTTGACCTGCTGGCGACTGTACTTTCACACGACGACGGCACGCGATGATGATAAAACTACACTGGCCTGCAAAACGTATCACAAGTTAAAAAAAATCTTTCATGGATTTGAAAAAGTTATAGTTTAAAAAAAATTTGCTTTAGGACTCTTTTTTATTTTAAATCTCTAATTTCTATGGTAAAGAAAAAAAAAATTAAGTGTAATAGGTACCTACTTATAAATAGTTTGCAGGCCAGTGCAAGTGAAGTGAATCAAATGTACGTTTAGTTCTTTTTGTTATCATACTAGAGCACTCTGTTGGTACTAATTGGCTATCAAATAGTTTTTTTGATAAATTCTAAAAGGTCAGGTTTTTTATATAAATAGTCTCCTTATCTCTTTTAAAAAATAATCTATGCTGTCTCTTTGTGGAAATGATAAAATAATTGTGATTGTTTTAGGTAAGTGCCTACTTATTAGAAACTAGGTAACAAATTATCGAAGTTATCGTATTTGAGGCCAATTGAAGATAGTGCGACTGTATTATTCGCGTTGAGCGATAAAGATAATAATAAAAACACTTACATCTAGATAATGGGGTTATTGGTAAAACAGTTTGCATTTCATTAGACTTTCATATCAAACATAACATTATTAAATTAAATGCCCTAAACACGAACTCTTCGCTTAGCAAACGAAGGCACTAAGGCGATTCGCACACTGCAACGCAGCGTAGCGCGGTAGTGCGCGTTCTTACGTTGCTTGAAAGTATCAGTATCTCTCTTTGCATTGAAAACACGCATAGTGCAACACGCAGAAGACGCATTTACGCGAAATTTTGTTGTTCCGACGCCACGCGTGCGAACCCCGCAGCGTAAAAAAAGTAAATTGCAAGAATGATGTTACCTTCAAATCTCCAGGTAATTTTGATGCCAGTTGTTCGACGTATTCGTATATCTTCGGGTGCCGATAAATGTTCGTGCAATGCCATAGAGTTTTTATTTGATTCTCTAAAGCTTCGGTCACCTTGCTAAAACATATAAAAAAAGTAGAAGGAAGTAAGCAATCAGTGTATCAGGCTAGAGCAGGATAGAATATAATAGAATAAGTATATTTATTTCGACATCGCACTTATGGTTTAAGACAGTTTTTGACTATTTGAGACATTGAGATTACTTAGATATACGAGTATGTAAACACGGCTATAGGTCAACCTATACAATTCCAGTTTTAACCTGGTCTCGTATTATGTAGGCTTCCCAAACAATAAGAGGCCAGCCTAAACTGGTTTAGTATAGCTTGATGTGTACCCGTGCGTACATGGAGGTCGGAGACTAATAAAAACTAAAGTTTAAAAACTACAACCCAATTATGAAAAAAAGCAACTGAAAATTAGTGTAAAACATGAAAATTTTCCCTTCCTTTTTCGTAATCGCGGTACGCATAGTCACAAGGGTGCTGCTAAATTTATGATAAATAAAAAAAACTAATTAAGGAACTAAGTCTATATATAGAACATAGAACTAAATTTTTGATATATTAATAAAATTAACTTCGTTGCAGATCTGCGGTGGTAAAAAAAGTTTTACATCAATTGTTTTCTTTGTTGTTGGCGAGACGGAGTGAGAGAGAGAGACGACAGGTGGAGTAAGGCAACGACTGAATGGTGGCCGAGGGCAGTAGGAGTGTGGGGCGTCCAGCACCAAGATGGGTCGATGACATAGCTTACGTCGTTGGGCGTACTTGGATGAGAGTGGCACGGGACCGTGGTGGATGGCACAAACTTGGGGAGGCCTATACCACGCAGTGGGTGAAGTCAGGCTGTGGATGATGATGATGATGATGAATTGTTTTTCTCGTTAGATTTTACTTTGTTTGCAAGTAGCCCACAGAATAAAAAAAAATAGAAAATACTAGCGATATATTCGTGTCTATACGAGTTATAACGCAAGCATTTTAATTAATGTCAGTCACCTTATGACCAACAATAGGTACTAGAATGGTGCCCATAATGCATTTTAATTTTAGATTACTTAAATATATTGACCTATGCATAGTCATTATTATTCCACGAAACTGTGCCTAAGTCGTAAAGTGACACTTTAATTTTATAAACTCTCCTCCTTTTCGAAATTTCTAGTCTTAAGTCGGTTAAAAACGAAATCATAACATAGTATAAAACAAAGTATCTCCCGCTGTTTGTACGTTGATCTTTTAAAAAACCCAAGGGATTATAATGCAATTTTCGACACCAGATAGAGTGATTCAAGAGGAAGGTTTATTATGTAGTTTATACGTGCATCTTTTAGTAGAGCAACGCCGAGAAACCACGCGGTACATTAGTACACCTCTGCCTAACCCTTCCGGAATACGGGCGTGGTGGTATATTATGCTATGTTAAGTACCTACATTATCGGACTTACGGATGGCAATGTCCAACAGACACGGTAACGATTCCACCAAACAGGTCCAAGTAGCGCTTCCCTTCGTGGTCGAAAAGCCACTGCTTATGACCCTGGTTCAAGAGCACCGGACGCTTGTAGATGTTGTATAAGGCCGGGGGCAGATGATCCAATTTTATCTGGTCTGTCTTCTTGAACGATGGTCCCTGGAAATACATGGAAATCAAAAGGTATTGTAGTGGCAATCCTTCAGCATAATGCTTTGGAGTTCAGAGTTGAGTTATCTGTCATCTGATACCTGTCACTATCGACGACGCTTAGCAAGAACTTGATATGATTTTCTGTTAGGCATTTCCTAGTTACCATAAGCACCATTTACCCATTTAATGTCCCAATGCTGGGCACGGGTCTCCTCTCAGAGTGAGAGGGGTTCTTGGGGATGCAAGTTTCCTCACGTTTTCATCGATTTAAGCAAGTGATATTTATTTATAAGCATATATGATTCGAACGACTTGTGGGCTAGACTTGCTACAGAGTGGAGCCCACAAGGCGTTAGACGACGCGGGAGGCCCAGGCGTAGATGGTGGGACGAACTGGACTCTTATTTAAGAGATTGGGCCGTAAAAGCTTCAAACTGGAATGGAAGGAAGGTAGGGAGGCCTTTGCCCAGCTGTGGGATCAACCGGGCTGATAAAAAAAGCATATGATTGCGTCAGAGGTGTGTGCCTTGGATTGAAACTTGAGATCTAGAACTTGGAAATTCAAAGGTCATATCATTCGGTCATATCGTTTGAAAGAGTAATAGCCTAGGCTATTACTCTTTCAAACTAAATTACTTACAATAAACTAAAATAAAAATCTCGCTTATACAGGACACCTCACAAAGTAGTTTTTTTTTAAGTTATGCAGTTGTATATATGTAACTTGTATAGTACAAGACTATTTTCCAATCTACAGTCATATTTATGTTATGTTCATGTACGAGGATTCCCCAAAAGTTTTGGGATTCGAACGACGTTATTTCATGAGCGTTGATAATTAGTTTTATCTTATCACGATAACATTTTGTTATATTTGGGTTAGGCGATAATCGATCATTGAAAAATGTGAGCATAAATGTGGGTCGCACTTTACAAGTGTTCTTGTTACCCCTCGTACCTACTAAGTTAAATGCTTGTGTTACGAGTGGGTTCACGTCGGTAGTGCAATGGGTAGGTTTCGAAACGTCAACCACATGATTGCAAGTCCGACGCCCTAGCCATTAGGCTACCGCTTTAAGTCAAAGTAAGGGAAAAAGTGGCGAGGCTAAAATACACTGCTAGGTTATAGGTACTGGAAGTACACAACTGGTCATTTCTGTGGCCCCTGTTATACCGGATAAAAATGTACTTAGAATTAAAATGTAGGTACAGTTTCTTTGTTTATCACCAACCCAATTAGGTACTATATCATTGCAAGCCACGGGTCTCTTGAAGTTACGGAATGAATGTTAGGCTATAAGTTGTCTATCAAGCTGACCCAGTTAGTGTTGGCTTGGCCTAGATAAAGTTGCCAATTTCAAGATTACTAATCATTTACAGCCTTACAACGAAATGGAAATTATCTAACCACTAATTTCTCTAAGTAACTTACTTGTTGCTTGATAATATTTCTTTGTTTTTATGCGTTTTCAAACACAAAGCTATTACCGTTACCTACAGTATGTTTACTAATTTCGATGTTCGGGCGGATGGATTCGAACCTACTCGACCCGTAGGTCAGCAAATCATTCGCTCGCCCGCACACATTATGCAGTACAGTTTGTTCGAAATAAGTAAGCCGATCGGAAGTTAGCCGTTCCGAACTACCGCGGTGATAAAATCGTTTAATTTTAAGTGTTTTATTACATAAATATCGAAATTAGTAAACAAATTAATTAGAAATATAAAACATATACGACTCTAATTATCTTTACACCGACTCTTTCTATTAAAATTTGCCACTTCTAAACCACTTGCAGACAACTTCCGATCGGCTTACTTATTTCGAACAAACTGTAATTATCAACGAAAGGAAACATAAACTTAATCACAAAACGATTTAAAAAGATCCGAGAATTCGTTAACAATCAACAAATCGTCAATTTTGGAATGAAAAAAATAATATAATAAAAACATAAAACTTACGGCATATTGTTTCGGTACAAACGCTTGCGTCTGCGCAGAGCCATAACGCCTTATTAATGTGTTGCAGTACAATTTGGCAACTGTAAACAGAATAATAATCGGTATCGAACTTTGGTTGGTGTTTACTGATTTCAACGTTCAGACGTCACATGAAGACGAGATACCTCAAGGACAGAGCTAGGAATTTATTTCGGAAGACGAAGGGTGTGACATAATAGGTACCTACTAGTATACGTATATAAAATATAGGTAGTATTCATACTATTTCACCGAATTCCACTAAGTAGATAAAACAAATAACACTACATAAATAAACGAATTAAACCTATTTCTAATTTACACTGGACTCTGGACTTTTTTGGGACGAAACCACGCTATTTATTCCAAAGAAACTATTTTGCAAAGATACGTGAAATTTTCATCTCGCCACACTGGATGTTTATATTCCAAAATCCTCTAGTTCTTGAATGTGGAATGGCAAAAGATTCAGGGCAAGCGAGCAGTACCGTCTTTACCATAAGGGCACACGGGGCCCGTGCCCAGGGCCCCCATTCTCAGGGGGCCCCGAAGGACCTTCAATTTCTTTTATTCTCAAAACATTTTATCGGGCACATTACACTTTTTTCACAAATAAGTAATCTTATCAGAAGGTTTATTATATAGATGAACGCATGGAATCGCTAGATGGTGTACTTAGTAAATTAGGTAGGCCTAATTTACTAAGTACACCATCTAGCGATTCCAAATTCCAAAGTCAAGCTGCACCGTCTAAACAAGGCCTTACATAAATGTCGACATTGTCTATGGTTGGGGGAATCCCCGAATGTTGTATTAAACTTTCAGTCTGATAGGAGTGAGTGGCGTTATTTTGTTTCTGAATGTATCTGTGTCTTCTGACCAGGCATACCGACTGGTATTTGCTGTTACGACATTTTACCGGAAGAAATCCATGATATTTGGATTCAAAAAGGGCCAGAGTTTTTCCAAAATATAAATAATGACCTCCGAATCTTCTACAAGTTTTCCAGATTCAAATGGTAAAACGAAAGCTAGACTTATATATACTTCACTAAAAATATTTTTATTCGTAAATTGACGAATGGTCAATTTACTCAGAACTAGTCTGCACGCGCCAATGCTATTAATGCTTTGCAAAATGGTAATTTAAATATTTCTGAAGCATTGTCTTCAATCGCAAGTGACATCAATCAACCAGGTGACACTAGAAAGGAAGCCCAAAGACTAGCAAATTTGAGACTGCTCTTCGTACGGAAATATGGAATGATCTTTTGAGAGTTATGAATAAAACAAGTCTAAGTTTACAGAATAGCACTATGACCATGGACGTTGTAACGATACTTTACGAATCTCTGATCAGTTATGTCAATACCGCACGCAATAATTTTGATCAGTACGAAACGGCTGCTAAAGAAAAAAATCCATATGCTGACTACAAAGATACATTTGAAAGAAGAATATTTCGCAGCACATGCATCACTTTTAATGAAGGATCATCAGAGACTGCACAGTTGAGAGGCAAGGAAAAGTTCGTGTAGATATTTTCATTCCCATAATTGACACATTTAAAAAAACGTTCGGCAGCATACCAAGAAATTGATAGTCGATTTAGTTTTCTTTGTCAGTTAACAACAATAACAACAAATCTGGTGAGTTGACCAAAAAATGCAAATAATTTGCAGAATTTTATCATGAAGACAATAATGCAGATGAGCTCAAAACAAAATGTTTTCATTTAAGCCAATATTTAAAAAACATAGCAAAGCAATCAGCGTTGTCAAATATCTCAACCTTACATAAACTAATAAAATCAGATAAATTGGAAGAAACTTTTCCAAACGTAGAAATTGCTACAAGAATATTCCTTTTCCTAATGGTTACCAATTGTAGTGGAGAGCGGTCATGTTACAATAACGACTGAGTAATTTGTCAATTATGTGCATAGAAAGTGATATCCTTCAAAAAATTGACTTTAAGGATATAATAGAACATTTTGCTAAACAGAAATTCCAATAAAAACCGTTATCGTAATCGTAACCAAAAAACCAGCAGCATTCTAATATCATTAATGACATATCATATTGTATTTGATTACCTATAAAGGTAATAAATGGTCATACTTAGTAAAGAAATGTCGTTATAATTCGCTTTTTTTACTTTCCAAAAGGGCCCCAAATTCTTGTGTGCCCAAGGGCCCCAGCCGAGTTTAAGACGGCCCTGCAAGCGAGACGTTTTAATTGTTAAAAATAAGTTTCATCTCAATATTATTAGTATCGTACCTTTATCAGCCATAGTATTAACGATACGGCGATACAAACACTACTGAAATTGTTTAAATTCAAAGCAACTGACCATCGCCCGTCGAAGCATAAATCTGCATTAACAAGCGTCATAAGCCGGTGTTCACATTGGATATTATTTATTTGGACTTTTTCACTATTTCAATATTTTTTTACGTATGTTTACAGTTTTTATAACATCTTGAACTACTACCTATCATCATAGTTTATAATATACTTAACTAACTAAAACAGAAATAACTAGTTAAGCACCAATTTCTTATGCACATAGAGTAACTTCTTTGTGATATTAAGCCTCGATAGTACCATGTTATAAAACCTCCATACATTTGGCATAGTATATTTTCAAACGAATAATTTATTAAAATATTTCAATAACGAAATAGTAAGATATATGGCCGGCAAAACATTTAAAAGATAATCGAAAAATAAATACTTACGTACATAAAGTACCTTGATTTTTACAAATGTTTGGGTTCATTTCAGATCCGAAGAGTAGGTACTTAACTCTTCTTCCTTTGATCTAGTTTTTCTAATCTTGGGATTTCCCTAAGCTCCGTAGCGCATGCCTTATTCCTGGAAGCTCTATGCCAATTTGAACTTAGCTTTATTTTCTTATATACCTACGTACAGATAATATTACATCAATGCTCGGTGCCCGACAATGGATTCAATTACGGCAGGAAGCGAAACAATATCGTGTACTTGAACCAATCGCCGTTATCGCCTAATACTATCATCATCCTTGTAGAGAGGCGAGATGTTTTGCCCCTCCAACCAAAGGGAGGATTCTCCAACCAGGCAGGTGTTTTTGCCTGGCGGGCTACGGCCCGACGGTTGATGTCAGGCGTTTGTATATATGCGAGTCGCGCGGTAAACTCCACTTGCGCGATTCAGGATTTGATCGACGTAGTTCCATGTAGCGCGCTAGATGTCGCTACATCCTGAATCAGGAAGGACCTGATCCACATAATTGAGACAAGGTTAGCCTTGTCTAACCTTGTCTAAAAAGAAGCATCCTCTTTCAGACCTCTGCAACAGAATTTGTGGGGACTGCCACTTTGTTTCATAGGAAAACCTAATAACATTACGTATTCTTTTTATGGGAATCTAATCCAGGATCTTTTACGTAGCAGTTGCTCTTGTCGCGCTTGGGACCACTGGAATATTGAGCCAGTTCTGTTCTGCCAGCATCTGTTAATCAAGTACATTATAAGTACTTAATATAATGCAACGATAACATTAGTGCATGCCTTTATGCGGTCGTGACCTATGATGCAATAAAGTTGACAGAACAAGACTCACATTCATTATCTCATCAATAATTTGCATTGTATTATAACTATTTACATAAATGTGAACGCAATCGCATTCAAGATATCAAAACAATTATTTTAATCTCAATAATTATTACCTATAATTTGTAGTAGTAGTGGCAAATGGGTCCGCACAACCGGAGAAGTATTACCCTCCCACAGAATATCGACGAAAAGTAGCAGTATGCTGCTGCGTTTCGTACGATGAGTGTGGATCGCCGGAGGCCCAGATCCTCCCTCAGTCCCCTTCGTTCTCCTATCTCCTTCCCTTTCTTAAATAGGCTCGGCAACGCATCTGCAACTTCTATGGTTTTGCAGATGCCCATGGGCGGCGATAACTACTTATCATCAGGTAGCTCGACTGCTCGTTTGCCGAGTTATCCCATAAAAAAACCTAAGTATATTGATTACATGACTCAGGTACCTGATTTTATTAAACACTGGTATGGATGGGACGATTTAACCTTGGCCTCCTTATGTGAGACTGTGTTGGAGCAGAAGGAAGCTGCCGAGTGGGATCGAGAGGGGACCGATCCTGCTCGGAGACGAAGGCAGGCAACCACCGCATCGCCTAACACGCTGAAACCTTGCCTGCATCATATAAGCCAGGCGGGTTTCTTGAGTCGCGGGTGCTGGGAAAAGGGACTCTGCACGTTTACCGTTCGATTTCGATCTCAAAGTAGACCCCACTGTGCACAGTGGTCACGTGCACAGTGGGGTTCAGGGGAGACACCTTTACAGTCTCCCCAGGGATGTGCCCTAACAGGCTTCGCACAAGGGTGTACTAGGGTAGTCTATTAAGAGGACACAGTGCCCTCCAAGTGCTGACGGTGGCCACCGGGGTTGTTTTAGTGGGTGAAGATTTAACCTGTTCTAGGTAGATGATTCTTAACATATTTAGATGCTTTCGTGGCTCGCAGAGCATGAAAAGCCGTCGGTGACGCTTGTCATACGAACACCTGTTGTGTTAGGCAGAAGCTCATACGCTTGACAACCAGTCCATCAAAGATATGATGGTATTGTTACAGACGTGTGATTTCAATAGTTTCTTGTTAAATATCTACAAGTAAAGTATTTTTTTTAATCGAAATTCCAATTGAATAACATTAGTGTCAGCGGAATTTAATCTTTTATTAAGCCAGTCATATTGAACGAGGAGCAGGGAGTACCATTTACGTTTCAAAATCCGTTTGCGATGAAATTATTATCTTGGTGGGTGTCAAAACAGATTGGACACGAATTGCGTCTTTGTTTCCCACGGAAGGATGACTAAGGATTGTCATAGGTGTCCGTTTCATTAACATCTGCCTGATGATCATACCATCTTACCGTAAAGACGAATCAATTGACAGCTCATTTGTCAAAATATGAGCTGTTTTTGAGCTACAGTCTGACATTCATACATAGACTGTTAAACTCATACCTTCCTTTTTCGTAGTCGCGTAAAAAATAGACTAGACAAATCTCAAAGGATGTTTCTGACTTCTAATCCATCACAGCACAAAAAATAAAATCCGTATCTATACAATTTGAGGTTTATAATTAAGTATAATATAATATATGTTTAAGTATATAAAAATTCTACATCTACTGCATATATGTATTATATGTATAAGCGATATTCATTTATAAGCGATATAACTAATAATAATCATAATTCAGTTATTTAGAAACTACTATCTTTGTTAGTATACTAGTAGTAATAAAAACAACATGTACATTTTATACATTACTAGCTTTCCGCCCACGGCTTCGCCCGCGTGGTTTCTTGGCTTTTCTGTACTATAATATATGAAGACCTGCTCGACCGATTTTGTGCAAACTTCACATAAACCATCTACTAAATAGTCCGAACAAAGCCTAAACATTTGGTTTGGATAGGTTAGCCCGTTGGAGTTATAAAATTTCAACGAAAAGTGGCATTGATTTTTATATATATAGAAGATGATGCAATTCCAGCAGCAAGCAGCGTATCAGGGATGCGCATCTCTTACGCATTACTGAATAAAAGCAATATAAGCAAACATCCCTGAAGCGCTACAAAAACGCGGCAACCTCACACGCATTGTTATATTGGACGCTGCATGCTTTTTGTGAACAATGAGCCCACAGGCTAGATAAGGTAGGTAAGCCAAATATTACATTGATAAGTATATTCAGTATTATTAGATGCCTCCCTAGTGTAGCAAAAAGGCGTGAGTGTACGTATGTATGTATTAGATGGTTCTAGGACGATCAAACCTGTAGTTGGTTGTTAGCTCAGATCAATCAAAAAGTTAAGATGGAACTTTGCGAACAAAGAAGTGAGGCCGGCTAAAACTACGCCTTGCCGTGTACAAACACAATTACACGCACACACGTATACCGAAACTACGCTTTTAAATCGAGCTTTCGATAGCTCGACTGACTCGACTGACAAGATAAGGCGTAGTTTCGGTTGCAGTTTTTGTAAAATTAAAAACGTTCGTTTGAATACTTACATGACGGATTTTTTTAGGTTTGGTATTATTATAATTATTAGTACCTAAGTAGGTGAATATTTTTGTGTAGACTCCTCGTCGGAGATTACAAAAATGCTATTTTATCCTTTTTCAACATCATGACTACTTTAAAAAAAAAACTAAGGTTTTTTGTAAATATAAATAAGTTTTAAGTAAGATTCTTGTCGGTCTTTGTCACACATTTTAAATTGATCCAAATATTTCTTTTGTTTGTCATTCATTCCATTTTCGTTACCGTCTTTGATAGTTTTATGCTCTATATTTTCTTTAAACAATTCATACAGGGCGACGATCGCGTCCCTGTCATTCGCGAACATTATAGCTTTTGATAACAGCGCAATAGGAAGATCGCGAGAGTCGAGACATTCGCTAATTACATCAAGGAAGGGGTTGCCATGATCCAGCACGTTACCTAAATCGATCTCCTTCAGTAACTTAGTTGACTTGTTCATTAATCGTATTTTACAATTAACCAAAATGTTGGCTATATCACCTAGTAGCATTTCTAGCTGAAAACGAAACTTCTGATCCCGCTTGTATTTCAGCAAGTATTGGCTTAGAGAAATTTGCTTCGGATATTCTAATGCAGTTTTCAAATGATCCAATCTATTTATTAGACACGATAATAACTTTTCTCTTTGGGTTCGTGAATTTTCTTTTGTATTGTTTTTATAAATATCATTATCCAATCTTTTTATAGCGTCAAAAGAATGTGTTTTATTGAAACCGGGATATGAGGGTGTGACCAAACCTTTCTTATCACACAAATCCTTTTGTTTATGACACAATGTTTTTATGTGCGATAAAAAATTAGCTATGTTTTCTAATGTCGTTTCGTCAGCGACATCAATATCTTTAACAAATTCTGAATCTAATCTGCTAAATACTTTGCAATCCATTTCACAGATGAAAAACTTTAACACTGATTTTACAGATTCCCACTGCATTTTTAAATCCTTTAAATCATTCAGATCTTTCAGAAGTAGATCGAAATTCTGGTTCCGTTTCTTCTGTTGCTTCATTATACTGCCTCTCTTTTGGTTGATATCTCTTGTTTCTGGATAAAGTGCTATTTTTTTTATATTATGTAGGTCTAACTGGTTGTTAAACATTGCAACTTTATTATTATTCTCCCTTATGCGATCGAGTGTTTCTTCTATATGGTTAATATAGATTGGTAGCGTAACTATACTGACTCTCGTAATTTGTGTAGATACAAATCGCTTGTGAGATAAAACTTCATCCCTATTATTTTGTATCCAAGGGATTTCTCTAAGAAGTTGTCTTGTCAAACCTGTTTGTTTCCAAACTGTTTCCACAAAATTGTTTTCATATTCTGTACCATATCTTTTGAAACGGTCATAAATATCATCTTTGAATTGTTTAGCTTTCGCGGGTAATTCTTCGATTCTCTCATCTAAAAGCTGCAAGCCTTTTTCAAGTAACCATTTATCAACCATATATTTGTAAATATCAAGGATAGGGTTAACTATTCGTAGAAGTTCTATCAAGTCCTGCTTTATTTCACCAAATACTTGGCTCTGACTACTAGCAATATTAATTCTTCTAGTCACTTGTCCTTCCTCTACACGAGCCAAGTATTTTCTTATGTTATGAAGATGGCCGATGGTTTCCACAGACATTGCTGTATGCAGCAATGCTTTTGTAGATTCCGATAAATGTTTACTCTTTTTAGTACTTTTTAACATTTCTCCGATTACTTGTAGTACTCTTTCAATCATTAAAATATCAATTTCATTCGAATATTGGAGAGCTTCTATGTAATAAACTATTTTTCTTAGCGAATAATGATCCCTCATGGATACAGTTTGTTTAAGATAGTTATCGTCCATCAAGTCAAGCGATTTTTTCTCATTTTGTGTATCACGTACGTTTTTTTGTGGCTTGGTACTAGTGCTAGGTACTGGATCTATACTCATAACATGGTCTTCTAATAATTTCTTTAACCTATTGACACATCTTTCGAAATTCAATCGCTCAAGAAATAGTACTGGACCGTTATACACCTTGTGCGAATCAAATTTAAATTTTAAGTTATATATTTTACCTTTATGAAAACCAATACGATTATTTATTAATGTAGGCTGCCTATTGCCGGGTAGGTACAACCTCCAATCTTCACTAGTACGATAGATGTAGTGATAGAGAGTACATTCTATTTCTTCATACAATGATACCGCACTAACGTAACTAAGTTTTATATCTGGAGAATTAATGAATTCTTCCTCAGTTTTATTAAAACGTTCACATAAATGTTTTCTAAGAACACTCAAATTCTCTAATATAAGCGAGCAGACATTAAAGTCTAGCTTACGAAAATACACTTCATACATGATGTACGAAGATCCTCTAAAATATATGGAACTGTTGTCCTTCAACAGATCTATAAGTGCAAGTTCCCTTTCGGGATCACTTAATTGCCATCTTACAAAATCTATATTGGAATATTTATTATATATACACAGCACGTTTAGAAGCCTGTTTAACATAGCTTGTTCCGTGTTATCTTTGCTGTCGGTAAGAGTATGCAAATATCGATACAGTTCAAGTTGAAACTCATTGAACTTGACAAGGCCGCGGATGTCAGCCAGCAATTGTGGATTCTGCGTCAATCGATCTTCGAGCTCGCTACAACCAGCATCAAGCAGCTCTCCAAGTTTCTTCATATTATTGATATTGTGTTCGGTCCAATGCACGTCTCCGCACCAGTAATCGTACAACATTTCAACCATCCTAAAATTATCCGAACATATTGCATAACGGAACGCTGTTTTCTTCTGCATTTCTTCTTGTCGAAAATCGAAGCTTTCGTCGGTTAGATGGTCTAAAATATCAGTTTCACTTAATAAATAATCTAGGACTCCGACTTGCTTGTAAAAGCAAGCGGAAATTATGACTTCAGTCTGTGTCACACATTTGTATCCTTTTTTATAGATTGAAGCTAAAATATTTTTGTTATATAATAAGTTGTCATAGAAATATTCAATATTTTTTTTAATATTTTCTAACTCCCCCTTTTGTACGCTATCGTTTAATTGACTCAACTTTGTGACTAAAATAGATTCGTTTTTCTCATTGTTGTTTGCATCTTGATTTTGACCTCCAGAACTGTTCAGAGCAGCACCCGGATCCATTCTTCTAAATGTACTGTAAATAAATTAAGAAGAACACAATTTAATTTTATTTCCTTCGATTTTTATGTTATAAAATAAGTTCCAAAAAAAGTAAAACCGCCTTTAAGAAATAATGTTAGGTAGGTAGGTAAGTACCTATGTCTAAAACAGTTTCGGAATATCTTTTTGTATTTTTTAGGCATTTTCCATGCAAAGATTATTAAGTTATTTTAGTGAAGGAAAAATACGACCGCGGGCAGGTTTCCTTCACTAAAATAACAGTTTCGGAAGTTAGTGGCGGAAACAAAAGATCATAACAAATTAAAGCCACAAAAACCATGAACACGATTTGGATCGATGTATGGTCACACGGTTCTAGCACTTCTAATCGATATCTGTATTTAGAATTTAGCCGCTCCTCAATCAATAATTTTGTGCCTCAATCAGTTTTTTGATGTGCGGTTTTTTATACATAGATATATAGAAAACGTAATAACATTCGACAATTTACGAATTGACGACCAAATAAAGGCGGCGCGGGGCACATGAGGTTCCACCAATCAGCGCGCGAGGTGCGTAGCGTCGCATGACATTTCACAATTTGACGATTTCACTTCGATAGATTCAGGGGCTGGACACTTCTATACTTGATACTTATTGTGTCGGCAGTAGCGCTATCTCTCGATAAATCCCATAAAACAAAAATAAGTTTTATTACGTTGTGCCTCATAATACCATAGATGGGGCTTATTCCAAGAATTGGTACTAGTGTGACTGTTTTATCGACATTTTGTGGAATATGGTGGTTGTTAGGTTTGGTTGTTTTCTCTCAACTTCAGTCACTGTTTCGTGATATTTTGTGCGTTATTATTCAGAAATTGTAAGTTTTCGATGTGAAACACACAAAGACAAAGTAAATGTATTGATTTACAGTTAGTGCAAAAGTGTTAATCGAATTCTGTGCGGTAAAATGAGGACTAATAATGCAATGGACGTAAATTGTAATGGCGTAAATTTATTATGAAAAACAAATATTATAAAGCACCGAAATAAAGAAATTTCTGAAAAACTTGTTTTTTTATGCACTATGACTACATACAGAAGTATATAAACCTAATATAGGTTAATATATATACAATATACGTAGATACGTACATATATCTATATATATCTCTCTATATAAACCAATCAGTACATGGGAAACGTCAAAAGATGGCCTTAGTGTTCAACAAATGTCAGTTGTGGTGAGTGGTGACACGAATATTGCTGAGAGGGCTCTCTTTTCCTAGTATATTATTCTACTCTTTGGATAGATTATAATCTTCCGAAAAATAAAGCAGACAATCCATCGACAGTTTGCAATTTCGCGGGATATATTAGCCCCTGTTTCTGGCTCTTTGATTTTAGCCTTTATATTGTAACGATGTTTGCAATTTTACGGTGACATATCCTTAGGTAATCTTATCGGCGAACTCTGTTTGTATATTAGTATCTACACCTCTGCCTTCCCTTCGTGGAGTACCTACAGGCGTGATGGTATGTTTACCTATAGCCTTTCATTCTGAAAGGAGACCGGTGCCCAGCAGTGGGACAGAAAGTAGGTATAATATAGGTTGATGATGATGGGTACCTACTCAAAAATCTCAAGCCTGATAGAAATTTATTTATCACAAATTATTTTTTGCAAATACCTCAATGTACGGTGGCCAGCACACCTTGAATTTGAACTTTATTGTCAACTATTTAAGGTTTAAAATCATTTGGAGAAATTTGACAGTTTTGTATATCTTGACCTGCTGGCGACTGTACCTAACTGAAAATTACATTATTTTATACTAAGGCATATGTATTAATCTAAATTTAATACTGGTCTGACTTGAATAATTCGCGTAAGTACCAATTAATTGACCCTTAGGAATTGATGATCATAATAATAAAAATAATTAAGTTTGTAGGTTATGCGAAAGCTTTCTAACGATACATAGCAATTGTTATACCATGGACCAATATAATTGATATACCATTCCCTATCCTTGCCGACGACCTATCTTTGGGATCATTTTCTTCTTTAAAACTTTGTCAGAGATCACGGTACATAATAATATTTACTTAGATATCGCAAAGCTTTCCCGCCTAGAAAACACTTGACTTTTTCCATCAGTTAAAAAAAAGTGAATCTTACCTATACGTATCGTATGAGTTGCAAGTTTATAAAACCTTCTAAGTACTTATTAAAATAATCCAAACACTGTGTAACAATTATTGTTTATGTACGTTTGTACGTTTCGCCGACAAGCGTGGAATGACGGAGGAGGAAAATGATAACAAAATACAATTTAATTGTGTCGATGACTCAATACAATCCCCCCGGCGGTGATTTAGTGTTGCTATAGTTGAAAAAGTAGGTATGGAGGCTCCGAGCTTTTTAGGGTGAATATCAACGACGTCCACTTTTTGTAAATTTTGGTGGCGAATATTTTTTTTCTTCAGTTCTCGTGCAAAATAAGGTCCTGGTTTCAAAATAGAAAGTACAAAGCTAGAAGCTTCTATTCTTATAGGTACCAGGACCTTATTTTAGGACGAAAACTGAAGAAAAATATTCGCCACCAAAATTGTCAAAAAATGGACGTCGTTGATATTCACCCTTTAGGTTCTTTGTTTGTTGCTATGTAGATTTTTTTTTCAGTCCTTTATACCTATATGATCTTTATTTATACCCACAAAACTACTCAACGTTATTCACTCTACGGTTTAATGATCCGAACAGTTCGTTGGCGCTTGGAAGTTACAGACAGAGCTAAAAACACTTGATCACCTTTGGACGATTTAAGAATGGTAAGTCGCGGCTTTGGTAATTACCAGACTGTAATACCGATCGGTCAAGGTGATCACCAAGATCACCAAGTTTCTCAGGTTTGTTGTTGAGGTTGTTCCCCAGCGTTCAGGGTTGCCAAATTGCCACAGAGCCTGTGGCTCTGCACATTCCACTTTAAGTAGTTTTATGATTCTTGTTACGACGTTATTTATTTATCTATTTAAATGTAGATTTAAATAGTAATATGAACATCTTTAAGCCAATTAGGTATAGATTTTAACTTTCCGTGTTGCTCGAAGATTTTTACGAATACCGGTAGAAATTTAAACAGAACTAATTCTGAGCCACTCAATAAAAGAAAAGAGAGTTAAACTATGACTAACTCTAACAAATTTTTGTAAACTCAAACGTTTCTTCTTGGGCGCCGAATTCAATGATTTTTTGGTTTTCGCAATGTGTTCGTCTTTATCACATTCTAAGTACACACGGCTACACACGACTCTTGCATATCTTTTTCGCTTCTTCCACATTCATACAAAAGTTCAAAAATCCAAAATCGACTGAGAAAATTTGTCATTTCGTGGTGACCTGGGCTGATGTACAGCTGGCGACCGTACTTAAGTATTCAGACAACCGTCAGTAAGTCAACCCAAGATTATGTTCTGTCTAATTGCAGAATTTGATAGAACTTAGACAGAACAGAAACACAACAGTGACTGTTTTTCACAAAATTATGTAGATACACGCGGCTACAGATCAACCTAGACAAAACCAGTTTAAGCTGATCTGGCACTGTACAGGCTTGCCATACAGTAAGAGGCCATCGTAAACTGGTTTTGTATAGCTTGATACGTAGCCGTGCGTACACATCGAGCTATGTAAATCCAGTTTACGCTGACCTCTAGTTGTATGGAAAGCCTACACAATGCGAGATCAGTTTATTTTGTTTTCCCATTGCGTCTATATTTGTTCTTTTTGTATTAACAACAATAAAATCCATTAAAATAACAAAAATGTATCAACGAAATTGCATAAAAAACAATTTTTCAACTCAGCACACTTCACTCTGCTGCTACATTCATATCATTTCCACTTGCTACACTAGCGCTAGTTCGGTGAGTTTTCGAACAATAATTTGCTGTATACAAGTGGACACTTTTTCGACTAATCCTCCATACAAGATGGTCCTCCTTTCTTTCTACACTCCATATACACAAAGTATTGCATGCTTTGTTTTGTTTACCCTCCATAGATTGGTACGCACGGCTCCATGTTGTGAGGTGGTATACAAGCAAAGGCCCGCCTAATGTAATGCGGTTACCGTAGCGTATGGACGCTTGCAACACCAGGGGTATCACTCGCGTGTTGCCGACCAGCGAAACCACGAAAATTAAGGAGGGTAGAGGTAAGGTGAGTCATCTCATATGGTAGAAAATCGAAAAGTGTCCAGCTGTAAGGTGTAAATAACAGTTCAAAAACCTTCCGAAATGGGGCTGGTGTAGACAAAGGGTATGGTATGAATGTAGCAATAATTGTAAACGAATTGAAGTACGCCGAGTTAAAAAAATTAATAATATAACCATAAAGAGTTATTATGAGAAAACGTGTAGCTAGACTGATTTTATTTCCTGAACTGTGAATAGTACGTTTATTGATTTTCATAATTAAATTTTATGAAAAAGTGTGTGAATAATACAATAGATAAGGGTAAAATTTGTGTTGTGAAAAAATGTCGAAGTGGGCGTAAACCCAAAAACAGAAAAAATTATTCGCCTCAGCCTCTTTCATATTTCCGACCAACCGTAAATCAATTTTTTTATGAAATTTACTTTATAACCTATATGTAATTAAATTTTTAGATGCATAAATTAATTACTTATAGGCAAATTATTTTTATTATTGTTTTGTTCTTGATGAACTTTTTTACTCAAATTTTAAACGCATTCATTTCTTTATTTTGTACAGCGTATGATTATTTCTTCTTATTCATAATTTTTTTTAATATTCACTACGTAGACCTTAAAAAATGATACACAAAAAATCATTATATGTTTTTTTCTACTTTATAAAAATTTTAAAAAGCGCGCCTTAAAAATTTACCCTGATGCTACTGTGGCGCCACCCTAATTTAATGCATTTTTACGGACACTTTCATGTACACAGATGATTCTCCTTACCCCTGCCCTCCATAAAGAAAGGAAGGGGAAGGCGAAAAGAACGAGAACGAGACTGAGGGAGGAATTGGGTCTCTGGCGCTTCACAATTTATTTATCTGCGACAACCACATTCCCCAGTCACAAGTACGACACATTTTTGAATGAAAAATAAACAAGACAATGAAAATGTAACATTTTTATTAAATAATTATATTCTCAATATCGCTCACGTTGTTAAAAAGCTTCCACACTATTTGTTCCATAATTTACTCTCACAACACACTGAACTTAGCAACTACAAACCACACAGTCTGCATATAAAAATCGACTAAAATAATAATAGGCCAGAAAAAAAAAAACGCTAAATTGTCTTTGAAACGTGAGTGGTGCTTTTTTAACAGGCCACGGTAGAAGATTGTTATGCCTGACGATGAAGTTATCGGACCTATTTTTATTTTAGGCGGTTCGCGGTTGTTCGTTCGGCACTCCGCGAACTTGCTCGGCCGGCTCAAGCTAACGACAGTGGATTTAGTCGTCGCCTGCTGATCGCTTCGCCTTCCTCAAGCGTGGCGACTGCTTCGGTGATTTGGGAGATTTCTCTGTAACAGAATTATAATTAAAATTAACATACACACTTAACATCACGCCTGAATTACTCGAAAGGTACACCCAGTTCGCCGTTATGTTTGGGTCCCATGAAATTGCGGGCTGTTGGAGGCTGGCTGGATGGTATTTTTTCTTAAAATAGACTAGAAAACTTTATATTAACATACTATCACGCCTGTTTTCTCCGAAGGGTTAGGCAGAGACGTACTCGTGTACATGTTTAGGTCCCATGTAATAGGGGGCGAGCCTATTGCCATTAACCGGGCACATTTACAAACTCCGAGCTGTTACTGAGAATTTCATAGAAAAACCCAATAACACTGGTCGACCTGGGAATGGAACCCAAGACCTGTAGCATAGCAGGCGCACTCTCTAATATTATGTATATGTAATTATGACTACATATTATAAAACTAAGTCCTACGCCGCGTCTGCCTGTTTGTCTGTTCGCGATAAACTCAAAAACTGTTCAACTGTTTTTCGCCAATGGATAGCTTGGTTCTCGAGGTATAATACATACCGACAAACCGGTAAGCTGGTATATAATATAATATAATCCATATCTATACTTAATACTATAAAGCTGAAGAGTTAGTTTGTTTGTTTGCTTGAACGCGCTAATCTTTGGAACTACGGGTTCGATGTGAAAAATTATTTCAGTGTAAGACAGCCCATTTATCGAGGAAAGCTATAGGCTATATATCATCACGCAATAGGAGCGGAGCATACATGAAAAATGTTGCAAAAACTGGAAAATTTAAATGCAGAAAAGCCGAGAAACCACGCGGGCGAAGCCGTGGGCGGAAAAAGAGTAATAATAAGTGAAGACCTTTTATTGGCTGTATGTCGCTTAAAATTTAGTTTAAGTAAGCTGTTATTTGCTGTTGGTCTTCCGAATATTAAATAAATAAATAAATAAAAATAAATAAATTATAAATAGGTAAGTTTGTGAGGTTGTAGGGGGTAATCTCTGGATCTACTAAACCGATTATGATAATTCTTTCACCAATAGAAAGCTACATTATTCCTGAGTGACATAGGCTATATCCGTAAAATGAAAAGAAACGAACGACTAGACCCACGGCGTTGCCCGCGTGTGCGTTTCAAATTGTCAGCAAAATCCCCATTAACAAAAAGATCCGCCATTTATTGACTTCATTTGTTACAAAAAATGTGATAAATGAAGAACCGCTCGACCGATTTTGGGAAAACTTCACATAAACCATCTACTAAATAGTCCGAACAAAGACTAAACATCTGGTTTGGATAGGTGAGCACGGGCTCACTCAAGAACGGTCTGGAGTTATAAAATTACAACGAAAAGTAGCATTGATTTTTATATATATAGATAAAACACGTACTGAGTTGGTTGACGACTTCTTTCGGCAACCAGTCATAGTCTACGTCGTTAGCGGTGCCGGTCTCGAGCGGCTTGGGCGCAGCGCGGGGCGAGCGGCGCCGCGCCAGCGACGACAGCGCCTGCTGGCCCAGCACCAGCGCCAGCACCACGGCCGCGCCCAGGAACACGTACAGGAAGAACGTCTCCCCGTCCAGACCCTCGGACACCTCCACTATGTTCAAGGTCTGGTTGTATACAGCCTCCTGAATAACAATCAATATTTTTCTGTAAAGAATACTGAAAGTAATTTTTATGTATGGTATTAGGATCAATGATCAGGCACAGTAAAATAATAGAAGATGGGACCATTTCGGGAGTATTCCCTGTTGAAAAAATTATTATAACTAAAAAAGTAAAATGTTTTTAAATAATAACTGAAAAACTTACATAAGAGCCAAAATATCTAGGAGCAATTGTTGAAATAGGCGACTAATGTCAGATGATTCAAAATGCTAGATAAAGCTAATTTCAAAATTTTGCATTTATAAATAACTTTTTAATACAATCTTTTGAAATTAGCAATTTTTTATACATAATCTTAAAATTGTCGACTGCCTCGTTGGTCTAGTGGTCCCAATCGCGACTGCTACGCTAGAGGTCTTGGGTTCGATCCCCAGGTCGAGCAAAGTGTTATTGAGTTTTTCTATGAAATTCTCAGTAGCAGCTCGGAGTCTGGATTTGTGCCCGGTGAATGGCAATAGGCTCGCCCCCTATTACATGGGACCCAAACATACCGGCGAACTGTGGGTGTACATTAAGTACACCTCTGCCTAACCCTTCGGGGAATACAGGCGTGATGGTATGTTATGTTATGTTATGTTAATCTTAAAATTATAATAATTATTTCAATAAAAAATCGAAAGTATGGCATCTGGCATTATTAGAATCTGGCATTTGTAGAATAAGGCATTTAAAACTCTTCTGAGATTTGGCATTAGTCATCTATTCCCAATAGATTTTCTATTTGAAAACTTGATGGATTAAATAACACACAATTTTCCATTACCTGATAAAAGTTTCCACTGGCATCTCTGTAGTTGAGTTGAATGTTCAAACCAAATGGTCTGCCCGCAAAAGCCTCATTGGGAATGAAGGAGTATGCGAAGGTGGCTTCTTGCTTAGGCTTCACCTCTCGGTTGTATGGCAGCGCAGTGAAATTCTGGATGTAGTAAGTGTAATCCATAGGGTATCTGAAGGAAGCCTCCATAGATTCAACCAGGTAGTCTTCGGCACCCTTGTTGGTGAATCCAACCAGGAATTCAACTGGGTAGCCAGCTTGAATGTCTGTTCAAGAACAATGTTTTTGGATTAGTGTAAGAACATTTTATTGGCAGCTCAAAGCAATACAGATTATGGCAACAAGCCAGGGTCTTGTTGCCGTGATCTGTTTACATAATAGAAATGGTATACTTGATACTACGGTCTTTGTAAACAAAATAAATACACAAAACGTAAGAGATCCATACAAAATAGGTACTAAGGTTCATCTTGCTTATTTTCATACATTATCATTCTGCCCCATCTTAGCTCAACTGTTAGCAGAAGGGCACAGTATGCTGTGCCCTTCTGCTAACTAATGGTGACATTAAAATAAAATATTTCTCAAAGTTGATGTAAGATTATGTTAAAGAAACGTCATGTTCCAAAAATCTACTTTAATCTTGTATCAAATATGTAGTCTAATCAGGTTTTAAAAAATCTATTTTACTCATGGTCTACATTGCTATTTAGCTATTGTGTATACCTACTCTGTATACATAACAACATTATAAATTATTTTGATAATATGTACTTAACAATTTTTATATTATCAGTTACTACATCATTAGACTAGTAATACTACTGATAAAATCCAAGAAAAGTAATATGTGAAATTATTCTTACCGAAAACAGCATCTCCCAAACTTGTAATAGGTTTAATAAATAGGATAGTTGTATCAACATCTTGCGAAGATTTCACCACGGAGTCATCATCATCACCCAGAGCATCTTCCCCCACTACCTGATTATCTTCACCCTCAATGTCCACTACATCATCAAGCTCATCTTCCTCAGCTCTCGCTAGGATTGTGTTGGCTGTAAAGTAATAAATGCAAGTTATTACCCTGGTATTGTAAGAGAATTTAAATCTACACAGTTTTTTTTTTGCTTAGCTAAGAGAATGAATGTATGAACTTTTGTACATTCACACAGTACTGTTAATTGGGCTATGAGCTGTTTATTTTATCAATGAGATGCTGTTCCACACTACAAGCATAGTGATATGATTCCAGAGTTTAGAGTTGTGTCCAGAGCCAAGTTATGCATCATAATGTGAGAATAATGTCATGATAATCAACAAACAAAAGAAGTGCATGAATCTTGTGAGTGCATATATTTATTTATTTATTTATTTATTAATTAAGGTTTACCCACAGCTTGTGCATACAATATATATCTTATGTTTAAATTTTGACAATATTAGACTTACACACTAGCCAATTACGGGTTGACCAACATTTACAAAATTATGTGAATATGTACTTAAAAATAATTACAGGCAATAAAGAAATACAAGCCTTATACTAAGATATGAGAATTGTATGTTTAAGGCATGCTTCTTGTTGTTTTGAGTGACTTCAGGATTTTGGACTTGAATGAGCTTAAGGAATCATGGTAAATATCGGCATCAGGCACAGATTTCATGAACAAGTTCATCTGTGTGCAAACTCTGTTGAGCGGTGAATTTATTCCAATATTGGTTTTGGAAGGTTGAACATGATATATATTAGTTAACATATATATCTTATTCTCTTTTTAGTTACTTCATTTAAAGTTTCTAAAGGGACAACTTCAAATCTTGTCATCACACATGCTAATAACACAATTTTGCTGAAACATATGGTAAGTATGTAAACAAAATTTCTGTGTAGTTTAGTTTTTTGGGTAAATATTGGAAGATGAGAAAAGCTTGTGTGACTATGGGCCAGAGTTTCCTTAGAGGCAGAGAAAGAGAGGAATAAATATTTAAAAAAATAGGTGATGATGATACGGACTCAGGAAATGACTGAATCCTGGACATAAAATATATGATTTATTGGTTCATTTTTAGCAAGGATGTACACATAAAGAACTATCTATCAATCGATAGGAATAGAGGTTACTAGATACACATACTTATAATAATTCAATAGAATACAAATAATATGCCAGTTAACCATTACATACATTTTCTTTTGAATAAGAAAATACATATTGGATTGAGACTTTCTCTCAAAAAAGCCAACTTAAAAGCATTATGCCACGTACATATAACATTAGCAATATTTTTTATTTTACTTACCATTTTGGAAACACAGGAGTGCCGCAGGAAGGACCAGGAGCGCCAAATATATTAACTTCATTTTTATTTTTATGTGTTATTAACTATTTAAAGTGAAAAAAAAATTGCGGCGACTACCCAGCGAGATTGTAGGCCATTCACTTTCGTAACAAACAGTTCAACGGAGCAAGAAACTTGGGGCAGAATGCCAATTTTCTTTCCAACTCGATTGACGTGGAATCTTATGTCACTACTTCACTAGTAATGTACCTTTTTGAAAACCGCTAATCAGGAAAATCGGAAACACTTACGATTCCGTTTTTTTTCAAATTTTATAAACAAGTATGATTTAAATGAAACTAAACTGCTTAAAATAATATCTGAAATTAAAGCCATTAAAGGCGACTGAAACTAATAATATTATGATTTGTAAATCCTAGTTGAAACTTAGCAAGAATCATAACATTTTTGATTGAAACAAATGTACCTAATGTTCAGATATCTAGAAATTGATCTGTTCTATCAAAAATCAAGAATATTCTTGA
This sequence comes from Subacronicta megacephala, assembly GCA_958496365.1. Lineage (NCBI taxonomy): Eukaryota > Metazoa > Arthropoda > Insecta > Lepidoptera > Noctuidae > Subacronicta > Subacronicta megacephala. The sequence continues at coordinate 13,055,808 of OY292526.1, forward strand.
TTACGTGCATCTCTTTATATTATAATCTATAGGTATAGATCGGTAAAGTATTAAAAATTACTCCAATCAAATAGAATTAAAACCGTAAATGTTCGCTGGACACTACAAGTGTCTATTAGTAGTTCTATAATCGACTAAATACTACAAAAAAAACTAAGTCACTTCTGAAGCGTAACGTCACTTTAGCTGTCAAATTTTAAATTCTTTTCAACACACGCCATTGAAAGTGCACGTGTATTATTCACGAATTGCTCGTTATCTAAACTAAAATGGATAAGCCAAACGTTCTTGCTCGTGTCGTCAAAGTTTTGGGTCGTACCGGTTCCCAGGGACAGTGTACCCAGGTCAAAGTCGAGTTCATAGGAGAGACTAGCCGTCAAATCATCAGGAATGTAAAGGGACCCGTGCGTGATGGTGACATCCTGACCCTCCTCGAGTCTGAGCGTGAAGCCAGAAGACTGCGATAAGCGGTAATTTTCTATATTTTTCATTAATTATAACGACAAGGATATTGTTTCTGGCATCCCAAACAATAATTTGTAGGTTATATTCGCCATCGTTACTGTTCTCTCAATAAAGTTGGCAAACAAAAACCCAGACCTTGCAAATGTACAGTTTGTTCGAAATAAGTAAGCCGATCGGAAGTTGTCTGCAAGTGGTTTAAAAGTGGCGTTTAAAAAAAGTTTAAAAATTTTCATAGAAAGAGTCGGTGTAAAGATAATTAGAGTCGTATATGATTCACATTTCTAATTATTTTGTTCATTAATTTCGATATTTATGTATTAAAACACTTAATTAAACGATTTTATCACCGCGGTTGTTCGGAACGGCTAACTTCCGATCGGCTTACTTATTTCGAACAAACTGTACCATCGCATCTTATATCAAAATAAAGTATGATAGGTAGGTATTCAAGGTGAGAGAACGTAAAGGGAGTACATCTTTACAACCTTTCAGTAACACTTCTTTCAACCTTTTATTACCCTTTTACATAGTAGTAACTAATTTATAATGTTGTTTGTTTCAGGTCAAGGTAGCAGTTCGTTAGGTTAAGGCTCGCTATGTTCCATCTATCCAAATTATTATGTTAACTTTAAGAAACCGTCAAAGATGACCATCTCATTGTATTCGCACATAATAAACTACTTCTTGGTGTATTTCTATGGTTTTAATTTTTTACTGTATCTACATATACAAATCAATTTATACCACATTTACACTTATAACAAGCAATTAAACTTGATCTGAATAGTAGATATTTAAAAAAAGTGAAGTGAGTATTCATTTATTTATTCATACAGGAAACTAACAGGACATAAACACCTCTTTCTTTAATATAGCCTATACTGTCCCACTGCAGGGAAAAGGCCTTTTGTTATGCCACCTTGAACCAGCCCTCGTGGTACACATCCAAATCATCCCGCCCCCTACGCGAGCGCGATAGCGCTTTCCATCTTCAGGCAACCATTGAGTGGAGAACCAATGCCCAGTGGTCATTATGCATGCGGCTGACATGACCTGCCCAATTTTGGAGTGCAACACTGCACACCACCAGTAGTGTTCTGAACTAATAAAAAATATTTTTCGTATTCTTGCCACTGATAGGAGTGGGCTCTACTACTGGATAGATTGTCATTGTTAGTAAGTTTAGGTTCAACTTAAAGCTGTGGTACATTAATCTCAATTAGTTGAACAAAACCTGAGATAAAGCTTGACCTCTCTGTTGTATACAGATCCATAGAAAGAGGAGATCATCACACTGATTGGTTTAGATTATTTTATTTCTTTATTAGTGAAGTTTTGTAATATTTATATTATTCCCTGGGAGCAAAGCCGTAGGTTTAAAGCTAGTTTATTAAAGTAAATCGTAGAAAGCTAAGGTTAAATACTAAATTTGAATGTGTTATTTACCGTAAATAATAGCTCAACTGCTAGCTATGGGTGCAATAAAAGCTGCTGAGACAATTATTATGGGGAGGAGCTTTCTATTCTCTGTCGCCGTGTAGTTTAAATTATACATTTTGGCGATTTCTCTATTTTACACTTCGATATCGATTTTTACGCAATAGTTTTAGTAGATACTCAGTTGTGATTATTATTATTATTTTTTTGTCGTCTTACTTTATTTGGAGTCAGCAGAGCATGTGCTGAATCGAAAAATGCATTCATCGTCCTTCTAGCCTTTTCCAAACTACCTACCTAGGACATGGAAGTATGTTTGGGGTCGGTTTCCAGTTACTACCTAGCTGAGGTAACCAGCCGGATACAACAGAATTTCAGTCAGTGACGTCAGCCAGAGATCTTGATGATAGACTGATTGTGAATTGAAATACCTACATCCATTATAATTTGTCCCACTGCTGGGCACGGGTCTCATCTCAGAGTGTGAGGAGTAAGGCCATAGTCCACCTCGCTAGCCTACTGCGGCTTGGCAGACTTCACACGCCGGCAAAAAAAAATCTCAAGTATGCAGGTTTCTGCACGATGTTTCCCTTCACCATAAGTACGTGCCTTGGGATTCGAACTCAACACCTACGAGTTAGCAGTCTAATTATTGTCATATAATTTTTCATTGAAATACATCATTGCGCAATAAAAAGAAAAGGTACCTACAGTATGTATTCATGAAGAAAAGTCCTACTACCCACATAAATATACATAAGTACTTAACATACTAAAACCATGCTAGGAATTAATAGGACAGGTAAATAAAGGTATGTTTTTATGAGCACTATACCTAATAATAACAAGGTATTATTGAGTAGGTACTACCTATATCGAATGACATCTATGTAAGTGACTATTAATGGATATCTATTTAATTACTTCTTAATTACACACAAATATTAATATTAATATCACCAAATGGATCCATATATCATAGATGTGCTAAGGCAGAGTTGTACGGTCCATGTTTGTACACACAGCTACACATTAAACTATACAAAACCAATTTAGACTGACCTCCCATTGTAAAGATTTTTCGCACAATTCAGTGTCAGCTTTTACTGGTTTTGTATAGCTTGATGTGTAGCCGTGCACACTAATGTACCTACACTTGGCCATTATGTTTAGGTACCATGTAATAGGGGACAAGCCTATTACCATTCACCGGGCACAATTCCAAAGTCCGACTGCTACTGAGAATTTCATAGAAAAACCCAATAACACTTCGCTTGACCTGGGAATCAAACCGAAGACCTTTAGTGTTGCAGTTGTGCTTAGAAACACTAGACTATTGAGGCAGTTTATTTATTTTTATATACCTATTGTATTGCTTGAGGTCTAACTTAAAATCTGGTGTATATTATATGTTGATACGCTGCCTAGAAGCCAATTTATAGTAAGGAAATTCATTTGAGATAAGTGACAAGCAATAGCTATACTCCATTTGGTTAGGTACTTAACTAAAGGTAAACAAATCATAAAAAAGGTTCTTTTATAGGGTCATTTTTCATTTCGAAATAAAACGTCACCAAAATAAATTATTCAATAATTCAAAATCACATTCTCCTTTTATACTAGCATATCTTACTACTTTGCTTAATATTAAATAGTTACTATTATTCTTAAGCGTGCAAACAATTAATTAAATCAAAATTTATAATTATGTCAAAAAGTATTGCAATGTGCCTACTAAAACGAATCTAAAAATACAGATATTCAAAACATTTTTCTGTGTAGTAGACTTTAGATAACTCGAAAAATCTTAGAAGTCGTATTGCGAGGAAGCGGAGCGAAATAATTAACCGATATTATACTTAGTCGGGTAACCAGACGCCATACGTAACAGTTTGTATTTACTTTACTTTCATTTGTTTTTGTGTTTCTTTTGCCGCTAATGGTGTTAGATAGTTATTGTTCTGTTTGTTCGTTGGTTTTATTGATTGTTGGTTGTGTTGTTATTAATTTCACTCCCAATTCATATGATACCATTGTAATAAAAGGTTGAACAGCTCTGAACGCCGCCATTTTTATTGTTTACCTTTAGTTAAGTACCTAACCAAATGGAGTATAGTCTATACTAATATCATAAAGAGGTAAAGTTTGTGAGTTTATAGGGGGTAATTCACCAAAAAGAAAGCTACAGTATTCCTGAGAGACATAGGGTATATACTTACTTATTATCCTGTAAAATTAAAATAAACATATAGTACATGCGGGCGAAGCCACAAGCGGAATGCTGGTTATTTATAAACTTCTTACTTTTCTTTTTGACATTGATTAATTCCAGCAAAACCACGTATTGTAACTACCTATTTATTTTGTGACATAAGTACATAACTGTTCAACTATGAACATTCAAAAGTAGGTAAAAAATGGTCTTATTGAATTTGAAACATTTAACTTTCTAATAATAAACAATGTGTTTGTGTTTACCAGAATGCAAATTCATGCAAAATTTAACTGACATTTTATGTAGGTTATTTGGGTCAAGTTTTGACTAAGGCAATAAAACAAAACACTTATTCCCAAATTGTTATTCACATTATCAGAATACAACAACTGTATGTACATCATCACATTTTTTATTTACCAACATAACAAATCCAGTCAAAGTAATATATTGCCACAATACTTCCATAATGGACTTACTCATAATCAATGCCAATACATTATTACTGTACAGAATGAGATGTAAATAAATAAAAAAAAGATAAATTTCTATTTACAAAAATATACAAAAAAGAAAAACAATGCACAAGGCAATGGTATTTGTGTTCAGCCTCACATTGTCACGATTTTTTCCGTCGTCCATCGACAGGAACACGATTTTGCATTTTGAGCACTTGGGTAACTCTGGAAGAATGCTGGAGCGGCTAAGTATCGTATTTCTCACCTTCACATTGGCTGGCCCAGAACAAACAGTTCCCAATACCGCTATAACAAATTAATATTACGGCTGCAAGGAAGACTACACTGCACACTGTACACGGCTTCCTTTCCAGGAAAAATCCTATGAGATATAACACCATGAACATTACATGTGTGTTCACTAAAGCCGGGTTCACGGGCTTCGGTATTAGAAGTACGGGGATAAGCCATTGCAAACAATACATGCCGCCGAGTATGCGTGCAATCTTTTGATCACTATCGCTCAACAATAACGTAGATTAGCGATTGTGTCGCAATCGACATGTTTCGTACGATTACTTCATTATTTTTTATAGGTAGAAACAAAATGTATAAGATTTGCGTTGAATTTTTGACACTGTTTGACATTGACACTTTCTTTCTTTTATTATTGACAGATAATAAAAGAAAGGCGGTATGACCAATACAAATATACCTTTATTCTTTTGTTGCCACCATTGAGACCGCAGAGCTAAATTACTATTGTGCCTGAATCCCTTTTTTAGCGTGTGAACATTCTCATGGACTTCCGCGGCGGGACGTGTTGGATCTCATAGTGGGTGATCCACCATCTAAAACCAGGCGGGTGTTTCAGCTCACCATTTTTTTCTTGGGCCAGGGGAGTGAGTTGTCATTTCAAGTCAGTGGTGATACTTATTTCAGGGATCTTTGATACTTATTTTAGGGATCTTTAGAAATTTACTGACCTCCTAAGATAGATAAAACATGGATGGATACATAGTACACTACTCAATGGCGACCTTATAGGTTAGGTACCTATATTAATAGATATTTATAAGCAAGTGGATCTACTGATTTTTACAAGAATTATTTAACCGATCTTTGTATTTCTATAAATAATCTGTATAGTATTATGGAGGTCAATGAGGACAGTGTCACTGATTTCTTTATGAATTAATTTTTGTTAATCTATCTATTACTGTCCGGCTGGGCAAAGGTCTTTCCAATTACACTCCACGTCCTCTTGTTTGTCGCTTTCTACGGCCAGTCAGCAGCATGAAACGGTCTTTATTTTATATATAAATATTATAGAGTACTCTGGGGTTCCTTTATGGAGGTCAGTGCAATATCACAAAAATAAAACAATAAAAAAGTTAAATTACTATAAAATTGTCTTTAGTCAAGTAGCTCATTCAGACCTCAGAATGATGACTGCTTTAATTGTGTATTGCTTATTGTTCTGAGGTGAAGTCTCCGAAACGAATCTGTTTAAACTTACGCTTCCGATTAATCTTGATCAGAAACGAGGATAGATTTATAATATCTGTTTGATCTCTGGTCTCTGCGTGCACACGCCTAGTGCGACAAGTTTATCTGAACTGGTGGTCGTAATTGAAACTAAACTTTGAATGGCGCCATTTTGATTCAGTTAACAATTCAAACATGTCAGGTATTTTTCTCAGTGGACTTCAGTGTTTCCATTTTCCATTTTAATAGACCAAATTATTCATTTAACAATTAATTAATTAATTTACTTATGTAGTAGTAGTGCCTGAATGAATGAATGGGTCGGCACGACCGGGTGAGTGTGGGGCGCCGGAGGCCCAATTCCTTCCAGAGTCCCCTTCGTTCTCCTTTCTCCTTCCCTTCCCTTCTCCTTAAATAGGCTCGGCAACGCATCTGCAACTCCTTTGGTATTGCAGATGTCCATGGGTGGCCATGACTACGTACCATCAGGTAGCACACCTGCTCGTTTGCCGAGTAATCCCATAAAAAAAAAACTTTCCTGGAGGCTTAAACAAATTCAATACGAATACAGATACATATTCACAACTTAAAGAGGACTGGGGCAGTGACCTATGCATGATCATGTTAAAAATAAAATATAATTTATGTTGGTACCTACACATACGTAGAGGGACAATGGAGTAGCCGTGATTGATTACATATACAACAAAAGTTAAATAATACTTCGAGTAAAACCTTTATGAATGGATATTTCATGTAAAACCTGTTTTCATAACGTCGATGTTTACATTTAGTTTAGTTCCGTATTGGCAGGTTTATAATCAAAACGTATAAATGTTGAATCCCCCAAAAGAGATTTTGCTATCGTTAATTTGTTTTTAGGGAGAGGTCCGACAGCTGAAGAACTGACTTTATCTCAAAAAAAAAAAAAAACTGTTGCACATTCTGGGCACCATAAATTCACGGTATTATAGCGTGTACCATTTAATATAACAAAATTATATGACTTCTTATGAGAATCAGTTAAAAAACATGACCAGCCAGTAATAGGTACAATGATTAGACATGTTTCATGTACCTTTCCATATAAATGTAACACTTACAACATGTAACACATGATTGCAATAAAGAACTTGAAACTTGTTGGTCATTAATGGTCATAGTTACCAGGGTCACAGAACGCCCAAGAGGTCAACGCGCGGGAATGCTGACAGTTGACGTCTCCCCTTGACACCCCCCTTACTTCTTTTGTAGTAGGGGTAGGGGGTCCACGTGGTAGCATTTTCTTTTATTTATCAAGCGTCATAAATCATTGTCACGGACGCCCACTTCCCGCCCCTTCACTTTACAATAAAACAATTTTTAACTAGCGCTATAATACTGGCTGCTAGTAGGTTGTACTAAAGTGTTGAAATAATAAAAAAAACCGGCCAAGTGCGAGTCGGACTCGCGCACGGAGGGTTCCGTACCATTACGATTTATGACGTTTTAAAAAAAACTGTTTACTAGATCTCGTCCAAACCAATTTTCGGTGGAAGATTACATGGTAATCTACATCATATATTTTTTTTAGTTTTATCGTCCTCTTATTTTAGATGTTACAGGGGGTGGGGGGACACATTTTACCACTTTGGAAGTGTCTCTCGCGCAAAATATTCAGTTTGTGACGTATTAAAAAAAAACTAATTACTAGATCTCGTTCAAACTAATTTTCGGTGGAAGTTCACATGGTAATGTACATCATATATTTTTTTTAGTTTTGTCGTTCTCTTATTTTAGAAGTTACAGGGGGGGGACACACATTTTACCACTTTGGAAGTGTTTCTCGCGCAAACTGTAGAGTTTAGAAGAAAATGATATTAGAAACCTCAATATCATTTTTGAAGACCTATCCATAAATACCCCACACGTATGGGTTTGATGAAAAAAAAAATTTGAGTTTCAGTTCCAAGTATAGGGAACCCCCAAAATTTATTGTTTCTTTTTCTATTTTTGTATGAAAATCTTAATGCGGTTCATAGAATAATCTACTTACCAAGTTTCAACAGCATAGTTCTTATAGTTTCGAAAAAAAAAGGCTGTGACACGATCGGACGGACAGACAGACAGACAGACAGACATGACGAATCTATATGGGTTCCGTTTTTGCCATTTGGCTACGGAACCCTAAAAACGGTGCAGTAATTTTTTAGTTAATCGCGAACAGACGGACGGACAGACGCGGTGGATGACTTTGTTTTATAATATGTAGTGATATAGAGTTACCCGCAGCTTCGCCCGCATGAGATTCCGGCTATCCCACGGGATAACAAATAGCCGGCGATAATGTAGCTTTCTAATGGTAAAAAAATATTAAAATCACACTGAAACATGTTTCATCTATATACTTAATATTATTGAGTGTTTCATCAATAACTCCCACTACTGGAATTCGGATTCGTCAAGCGCTAGTCTCCATACCTACTTGTGCTTTTTAACTTCGTCCCTAACTGCACCCAATTTTTTTGTTCTCTCTTTTGGGCATAACTTTTTTTTCAGCCGCGTCGTTCCAAAAAGACATTTCATGCACCACATTTTTTTTAAATACTACCAGCTCTAATTTTTTAGGAAGTATAATAAATACTACAAAATTAATTAATGGCAAAAGCACCACATTGGCGAATTACTGGTGAATGCACAAACCTGCAAATCAAACGAGACTACAAACGTGAAATATGAAAGGGTAAGCCATTATTAATTAGGTCAGGATGCCCGTTAGCATTGTTAATCCTTTTATAAGTAGTGTACAGAATAATGGGGAGGTTAAATGCTTCATGCGTAGGTTGCATGCTGATTGCTGCCGTGATAATTTCAAGTTAACTTTATATTGTGAATAATAGAATATTATTATAATGCATAGAATAGAATATACATGATACAATATTATAGTTCTATTTATAAGTAGGCGTTCTAATTCGAAGCCGTTCATTGAAAATTCTCAATTTGGGTGTACGTACCATGAAAGGGGAATTATTTCAGCGCATGCGTGTGAAAGGTTGTTCGTCCCACACCCCGCATTTCGGGCAAGTTTCCCGCCCGAGACGAGCGCGGGCCCCGCGGACGCCATCACTAAGAAAAGAAAAAAGAAAAAAAATGCTTATCAATACAGTTTAGTGTATTTACATTTAAAAGTTTATTGCAACGGGAATAACGTTATTGTTCAACATCAAAAAATGCGCATTCATAAATCAATAGACATGCCATTAAAGCCAGACGTAAAAGCGCTCATAACTTTCACGTGTAATTTATTGGTTCTCATTATGTGCCACGACACGGAATCCGAATCGTTTTAAAAATAAATTAAAAACGACAATAATTAAAGTGTACTTATAATAGAAACATGGCGAACACGGCACACTTGATGAGGCGACAAAGCTCGCGGGACCTATATGCTCAGCGTTCCATCGACAGGATGGAAATGAAGGAGCTAAGGGGTCGGCTGGTTACCATGGAGAATGGACATCCTTCCCACCGCACGCACGTCATGTACGGCGCCACTAACGAGGCCTTCGAAGACACCAGCCCCAACAGACGGTCATCAGAGACGCCAACGAGCAAGGCCAGTTCCGTCGAAGAGCGCGGTGGAGTAAAGCCTGAGGGTGGAGGAGTCGAGAGGGAATCGTGGGACAGCAAGCTGACTTTTCTCCTCGCTACTGTCGGCTACGCTGTGGGTTTAGGCAACGTTTGGAGATTCCCATACCTAGCACAAAAGAACGGCGGAGGCGCATTTTTGATTCCTTATTTCGTGATGTTAGCGATCGAGGGAATCCCTATATTTTATTTGGAGCTAGCGATTGGGCAGCGTCTGCGGAAGGGTGCCATAGGTGTCTGGCACCAGGTGTCTCCTTACTTGGGGGGCATCGGGATCAGCTCAGCGGTGGTGTCGTTTAACGTGGCGCTGTACTACAACTCCATTATCGCTTGGTGTCTGTTCTACTTCGCGCAGAGCTTCCAGGCAGAGCTGCCGTGGGCCGAATGCCCAAAAAAGTACTTCAGCAATGGATCTTACACAGTCGAACCGGAGTGTGCAGTAAGTACTTATTTTATTTTTCCTCTCATTTTTATCTTTTTTTCTTGAATTAAAAATTAAAACTTAAATTCGGCCCCGTACAGGACAGCCCAATTTTTATTAAATTTTGTTGAAAATAAAATACATGCTGATGAACTTTTTACCAACTTTTATTTGTCAGATTATCAATAGCATTTGTTAAAATGTTATCTACTGGATACTGAAAAAACTAATTAAATATAGTGCTGAATAAAATACAATAATAATCTTAGTAAGTGGGGCGTTCTGGAGTTTCTTTCGACACTAATGGAAAATAGTCGTAAGTGTTTTTTTTGGCGAAATATTACTTATTCTAGGAATGATCAATGCTGAGAATGGACCTTTCCAGAACTGGGAGAGTTTGGCGAAATGATGATGATGAATATGTCTTTCTTAACCGTCCTAACTTTGATAATAAACGTGAAAGGCTATAACTAGAAGAGTAATAAGGAAGTAACTGGGCTCTTTTTCTTTTTATAAAAGCAAAAAAGTATAAAATCTCAAAAGATAAAGTGTGTAGCTTCAAGGAAACAATATGTGCCATGACCAGGATGTCGCAAAATGAAAGTTATCTCATATTGCACGCTGTTTCATTTTAACCAATTTTGTACGTAAGCCTTTTTGTTGAGAGACCGCGTCGGCCAAACATTGGGTTCGTTAGATCGATATCAGGCGGACCATGTTTATGCCAATATACCTACTTACTTATTGAGGAATTCTCATTCCACATTCCTCTTGAATTTACTATTTGGTCTCAACACGATGCGGATGTTTACCAACGAAAACCTTTGTAAATCGGCGGTTTTCATTTGTAGATATTATAAAAACCTTTCTGTGATTATTTGGTAGTTGTAAACTGCTGATTTCGTATTTTGTTTTTAATTTAGAAAAAAGAATAAGCTGCATAGTTTTCCTTTCATAATGAAAGGGATTCAATAAATATGTCCGTCATGATAGCCTAATGTAAGTTGTCATGCATTACATCGACTATTCGACGTGAAATTTGAACCACTTAAGCCTGGCAGCTAATCCAAACACAGCAAGGAAAAGATGGAAGCCTTGATGGCAGGTAGCTGCAGGACCACTTTTGTGTCCATTAATTTTACCTACGTTTGTAAAGTAAAGTGCACTGTGCAGGAGCTGTTTTTAAAAAAAAGCTTACTAGCAATGCGGGTCGGACATTTCTAGTAATGTTGTTAACCCCTTATACTAAGCTAAATGCTTGTATGACGAGTGGGCTCACGTCGGTAGTGCAATGGGTGGGTTTCGGACCGACAACCACGTGATCGCAAGTCCGACGCCCTGGCCATTAGGCTACCGCCGCTTTGAAATATTATTTTTATTAAAAAAACTGTCATTTCATGATAAATTAGTATCAACATTCTTATCTATATTAAAAAAAACTTAAAATATGAACTTACTGCCTTACAACAATTTCTTTGACCGTAAAGAAAAGCTTCAATAAAATTCCAGATAGCTTTTAGGTTTCTTTTTTATGACGACGCGATTGTGTTTACGTTTACCCCGTATTTACCCGCCATTTTCCACAAAACGCAAGCTGGAATTTTATTGCCAGAATTAAATAAACGAAAACATTTTTCACTGGGTTTTATGAAGCTCTCGCTGTTTGTCGCAGTTCATCATTCAAGTCATGGATAAAAATCTTTTAAAAACACAGGTTTTTCTTTTAAAATTTGTAAATAATACGTGAAACATAACTCACTTCCACTCAAATAATTAGCTTATTAAATCTTACCGACCTCGCAACATCTGAGTACCTAGTAGGTTGTAAGTAGGTTTATTTATTGTTTAATAAATAGGATATTGTCATTACAAAAAAAAAACTATCAAAACACGATCGGTTAAGAAGTATTTTTTATACATGAATAGATTATGTTCCCGACGTTATTTGAATAGCATTCAGTAGGTATCCAATTTTATGGATGTGGTTGTGAAAGGGTTACAGGGGTCGCGCAGGTAAATTATGTATCAGTGTTTTTATAAGGATAAATTATTGGACACTCTTTTATGTACAAGGGTCTTCGGGAGCAGAGATGTATTAAAAACCAAACACTGAAAAAAAGGTCCGACTCTCATTTTGGATCGTAGATACTTATATTTATTACAGTGGAAATACGATAGTGGACTATGCCAAGCTATACATCTCGAGTTTAAAACCAAAGTAATCCTCTGAATTATCTATATTATCTTATCAGCCAAATGAAGTCCTAGCAGAGGTAATTGCAGTAATAGCCTTGTGATATGTCCATAGGACTGCCTTGTCAAAGGTCACAAGTTCGAATCCAAGACCTCTGCCTTTCGAAGTCATGTGCGTATTAATACTTAATTATCACGCGATTAAACAGTGAAGGAAAACATCTTGAGGAAACCTGCATGCTTGAGAGATTTTCTCGATGGCGTGTAAAGTCTGCTAACCCGCAGTAGGCTAGCGTGGTGGACTACAGCCTAATCACTCTCATTCTGAGAGGAGACCCGTGCCCAGCAGTGGAACAATATAATATGGGTGAATATGAGGGCATTAAAATATACCTACAACAAATTACCTGCTGATGTTAAAGATGCTAAAACTATACTCAGCTTTAAAAAACGGCTAAGAACCTATATACAGGAAATAATTAATTGATTCAAACCTTACGTAACACTCACAAGAAAAAAAAAAAACGATGTTGTCAATGCCACTTCTAGTAGTATTAACATTTTGTAGTACTGAGTATCTGTGGTCGCCGGTTATAACTTAGTATTGACACTTTGTTGATGAAATTTTTAAGCTTACCCAATTAGTTTTTATATTATTGTTTACTGTAATTTCTTGTTTTACGTACTTCATCTACTCTTTGTTCGCTCATAGTTAACCTTAATTTTAGTTGTAACTAGTTTTCTCAGTAAGTGAATTTATGTAATTCTTAATGAGAAATAAAGCTCTTAAACCTAAAATATGGGTTGATGATGATGATGATGACAAATGAGGTCCACTGTTGAACAAAGACCTCACCTATAGACTTCAACCAGTCGTCTGGTTATATGCCGCATGCCTATTTTGCCCGGTTAACGGCACTAGGCTCGACCTAAACATACCGGCGAACTGTGGATGAACAATAAGTGCAACTCGGCCTTCCTTTCGGGCAATTTGGGTGTAATGGTATGGTATGTAATACTGTATAAATTTAGCGAAAAAAATATTTATTCAGTCGAGCCCAACATAATTTGAAGAAGTCTTGGAAGATGATAAAAATACATTTTATGAAATAGAAATTCGACGTCGAATAGTATTCAAATCTGTATCCTACTGTGTGTGTCAACCTCAGGTTATATAATAAAAATACATATTCTTATATTTATTAACGCAAGTTTAGCACTTAACTTAAAATTTATTAAAGTATAACTACTTTATGTCTCAACTGGATTGTTAAGTTAGTAACGAGTTTTTGATGGAAATTCTCAACAATCGTCATAATTCAAGGAATGTTCACCAAAATGTTTGGAAAACTTTACTTAATGTTCGACAAATTCAATTTATTTTAGTTATTTCGCAAATTGTACTGTTTGTTCGAAATAACTAAGCCTGTCTGAAGTTATCCGCAAGTGTTCTAGCAGTAGTCGATTTTAATAGACTGAGTCGGTGTTAAGACAATTCGGATCATTGGGGTCAAAAAATGATAACTAGGTATATTGTGTGCAATAAATTACTGTTACTGTAGGTATTAACTTTCCGCTGCATGTAGTAAGTTGTACAATATTCATTATTAAGTTGCAATTTTTTTTTAATAAAAAACCTAAATTACATAGTAAAACGCGTAAAGTAAAAATAATCTTACAAATATCCTATTCATGCTACGCCGTAGCATCACAGCCTACGCCGTAGGCAGCAACACAATTGTTTTGTAGCGTAGCGCGTAGGCGTAGCGTAGGCGATGTTAAATTGGTTATGTTTAACAATATTTCATTGAAATCAGCTCTTGTGTGCAGACTTGAACTGAAGTTTATAGTAATTTTTGTTTGAAACATGTTTGAATACTTTCTATAACAACGATAAAAAAGCTCTCCTTATTTTAAGTCAAAATGGCCTTGCATTCCCAAATTGGGAATGAAAGTTACGTAAGCCGAAGGAAATTGTTTATAGATATTTATGCTAGGGGAAGTGAAGCTACTCAAACCACATGCTATTCCTATATTATGTACAGTCGCTAGCACGTCAAGGTATACAAAACTGTCAAATTTCTCCAAATGATTTTAAACTTTAAGTTGAATCAGGTAAAGTTCAAAATCAACTTAGAAAATTTGTCATTTTTTGGTAACTTGATGTGCCGGCCACCGCACATCAGGTATACTGGCAGCTAACTATAATTATATGTGTTTTGACAAAGTATGTAAATGATTGCAGTGAATACATTCGATTGCATCACTAGACACGGTAGAATGTGGTAGAATGTTACTAAATTTAATACATACCATCACGCCTGTATTCCCCGAAGGGTTAGGCAGAGGTGTACTTAATGTACACCCACAGTTCGCCGGTATGTTTGGGTCCCATGTAATAGGGGGCGAGCCTATTGACATTCACCGGGCACAAATCCAGACTCCGAGCTGCTACTGAGAATTTCATAGAAAAACTCAATAACACTTTGCTCGACCTGGGGATCGAACCCAAGACCTCTAGCGTAGCAGTCGCTATTGGGATCACTAGACCAACGAGGCAGTCCGAGTAAATTTAATACGCTTAAAAATATATTTTTTTTAAATCGGTTACATTTATGGTATTATAATGTCTGCAAGGAATCATAATTAAGATAATTGAATAACATAAGGTAGATAATACATGTATTTTGTTACGCATTTCAAAGTTAACTTTTCCGTAATCTGGAACAGCTACGCTCTAAGGCAATCTAAGGCATCTGTCAAAAAACGGTTCACATAATGGACAAAGTATATATCACACAACACGTGTCAAACTGCTGGTTCTGTTAGCAGCATTGATATGACACGCTTTGACGTTTAATTAGTCTGAAGAAATTACTTAAAAATAGGAAATCCTACTAATATTATAAATGTGAATGTTTGGTTGTTTGAATGTTCGGTTGTTTGAATGTTCGTTACATAATCACGTAAAAACGGCTGAATTGATTTGGTTGAAATTTAGCATACAGATAGTTTATTACCTGGACTAACATAGACTTTATTATGCCATGATATTTTTTAATGATATCCATTTTTGGAAATGACGCATGAAATGACATCAATTTAGATAAGCTTTATTAGTGAATTGAAAATCCCGCGTCATCTCGCTAAATGCACCAGACGCTATGATCAACTAAGCCACCAAAAGTCCCACCCACCCTTCACATTTTGAATTTACGCCTTTGAGGTCCCGCCAGTAACATCTGTCGACGTCAGTAACATAGTCTGTTGACGCCAGTAACATCTGTTGACGTCAGTAACATAGTCTGTTGACGCCAGTTACATCTGTTGACACCAGTTACATCTGTTGACGTCAGTAACATAGTCTGTTGACGCCAGTAACATCTGTTGACGTCAGTAACATAGTCTGTTGACGCCAGTAACATCTGTTGACGTGACCTCAAAGACGTAAATTCAAAATGTGAAGGATTATTTCAATCTGTCGGGCGGGACTAGCTGTCGCTTAGCGGTCATAGCGTCTGGTGTACTTAACCAGAAGACGAAGGTTCGAAACCTGCTCATACTCGAATATTTCCTTCACTAAAATAACTTTATAATCTTATCATGGAAAATTATCTGTCTGTTCGCAATAAACTCAAAAACTACTGCACCGATTTTTGTGCTGTTTTCACCAATGGATACCGTGGTTCCCGAGGAAGGTATAAAACATACATATTATAGCGGGCGAAGCCGTGGGTGGAAAGCTAGCGTATAATAAATACAAAAAGATTTGATAGCTTTTTCCCAAAAAATAACTTTCTAAGTAATTATTTATAAAATTTGCAGTATAACCTGCTCAAATACACCTTTTTCGTTAGCTTTAAAAGAATCAATTTGCTCATACCATTAATAAGAGTCTACCGTCATGTTGAAAGGGTTCGTACGTGTGACGTCACAAATCTCAAAGGCGACCCACATCGTTCTCTGGCTATGATGAATACGCGCCCCCAATTTTAGGGTTGTCAAACGCCATCTGTTGCCGCAAGTTGTTGAGACACGAGAAAATGTTTTCAAAGGCGTTTTTTTCATGCTTTTCTTTATGCGATACTAAGACTAAAAGGCAGTTGACATTTATTCCTGTAAATATTTTAAAGACGCTTTTACACGTCGTATGATTATATTGGTTGGCTACATAATTAATATAAGTTCAGAGTAAAATGGTTCAGGCGACAGCCCTGACTTACATAACAGGGGTCGCACACATGTGACTTTGTTTTTAATTGTTGTGATATAGTTTTTGTTTTGTACTTTTAACAACTGAAGCAAAAGAGATATTGTTTTTTATATACAATAATTTCTAAGCCATCCTTTTTTATAGTGCATACCTTAAATTACTATGGTAGGTTATGAAAAGATAGAAAGCGAATCCATTTTTATAGACATGAATTTTCTACTTAAATTCAAATATGATCTCAGGAAGACCTGCGTCCCTCCGGTTAGGTATATCGGACGCTTTACTTAACCGGAGGGACGCAGGTTCTAGTCCTGCCTGAGATCTTGGAAATTTATAAAAAAACGGCAATTACCATGAAGTTCCAGAGACGATATAAAAAAAATACAGACGAACGTATAACCTCCTCTTTTTCGATATTTCTAAAGTCACTTAAAAAGCTGTGAACTTGAAGGTTTGTATATTCTTTACGTAAAATATATTCGAACAAAGAAAGGTTGACGGAGGAGAAAAATCCGATTTCTGTCAAGATAGTTGGCATGTACAATAAATCTTGGTTTGGGTCGCTGTCCCACACGTCTACGCTATTCTATGGTAATACCTATAATATACATGTATATTATATATATTATGTATATTTACAGTTAAGACTGAATACTGACTTATAAGTGTTACCTTATAAGGGTTTTTCTAAGAAATTCTCAGTAACAGATTGGAGTTCGCATCTGTCTGGTTTTTTTTATGGAATTAAGTACTCGGCAAACGAGCAGGCGAGCTACCTGATGGTAAGTAGTCATCGCTGCCCATGGACAAGGAAAAGGGGTTGCCGAGCTAAGGAAAAGGGGGGGAAGGAGAAGGAAGGGGACTGTGGGAGGAATTAGGTCACCGGCGCTACACACTCGCCGTACGAAACGCAGCAATATACATACTGCTACTTGACGTCGATATTCTGTGGGAGGGTAGTACTTCCCCAGTCGTGCCGACCCATTCATGCTAGCATGTTGACATGCCAGTAGGCACTACTACTACTAAAGGTTGAAGGCAATACTCGGCTCCTTTTACGTGGGACCTCATTAACAGTCGAATTGTCGAATTATCGTTATCTATTTTGGTGTAAATTGATAATAATGGCCGAATTCTCTATTTTACACCAAAACCTTCTAGAATAACGATTTACAAGCAAAAGTTTTAATACTCAATTGTGTGTAAGTTATTGTTAATTTCGCAATATTTACTGCCATGTACCTAGGATGTGTTGTAGACGTACAATTAGCAAAAATCCACAAAATATTGGAAATTGACACCCAAGGAGAGATATAATACATACATACCATCACGCCTGTATACCCCGAAGGGTTACGCAGAGGTGTACCAATGTACACCCACGTTTCGCCGGTATGTTTTAGGTCCCATGTAATAAGAGGCGAGCCGATTGCCATTAACCGGGCACAAATCCAGATTCCGAGCTAATACTGGGAATTTCATAGAAAAACCCAATATCACTTTGCTCGACCCGGGGATCGAACCCAGGACCTCTAGCGTAGCAGTCGTGCTTAGGACCACTAGACCAATGAGGCAGTCTATAATAAATAAGCAGAGGTATAATAAATAAGCCAATTTCTACGAGTATTAATGGAACAGCGCAGCAATTTATATCAGACTTTTTATTAATAAAGTATCGCATCTGGCGCCGATTAATCAAGAAAAACTTACGTTCTTTTGTTTTTGAACCTCGAACGTTTCCTTTTATTGTACACTAGCTATCCGCTCACGGCTTCGCCCGCGTGTTTTCTTGACTTTCCTGTACCTGGGGAAAATGTGATAAATTTATGAAGAACCGCTCGACCGATTTTGTGCAAACTTCACATAAACCATCTACTGAGTCCGAACAAAGCCTACACATTTGGTTTGGATAGGTGAGCCCGTTCTTGAGTTATAAAATTACAACGAAAAGTGGCATTGATTTTTATATATGTATATAGATTTTTCATTTTCAGAATGTGTTTTTTTTACCGACTAAAAATTTCGAAAAGGAGGAGGTTACCTACTATACGTTCGTCTGTACATGTGTTTTATTTTTCTATGTATATTCACCTATTACTCCGTCAATTACG
Source organism: Subacronicta megacephala (assembly GCA_958496365.1). NCBI lineage: Eukaryota > Metazoa > Arthropoda > Insecta > Lepidoptera > Noctuidae > Subacronicta > Subacronicta megacephala. The sequence continues at coordinate 13,074,439 of OY292526.1, forward strand.
AACCAATTATGAAAAATATTTTTTGTTTGAAAGGCGGTTCCATTGTCATCAGGTTAAGATCTGATGATTGGATCCCGGAGAAATTGAGGGTTCTCTTCAAATATTATAAGCAAAACTATAATAAAATTTGATATTTTTAAAGTAACTCGTGCATTCGCCCTCGGAAAACATCATTTAGTGACTTATGTATTTTCCCCCATTATTTAAAAACACCGATTTAGCCTAAACCTTGCACACTAAAATCGAAAACATAGACTCGTAAAAGTATCTACAAATGATCTATTTACAGAAAAAAATCGTAATAATCCTTAATACTCTTCTTCCTATCTTTTAAGCGGTGGTAGCCTAATGGCTTGGGTGACGGACTTGCGATCATGAGGTAGCCGGTTCGAAACCCACCTATTGCACTACCGACACGGACCCACTTGTAATACAAAAAAAAATCTTAGCACGAAGGGTTAACAGGAATACTATTAATGTGCGACCCACATTGCTAGTAAGCTTTTTGTTAAAAAAAGGCCTCTTTATCACAGCCATTAGAAATAAATAACAAGACAAAATTAATGAGTTTCTTTCCCATAAAACTGTTTTATCTCGGTACTTACTCTAAGTATTATCTTTAATCACGAACTCATTGCGATAATCATCGTTGTAATTACGTCTTTCTTTGTCGAGCAAATTATTTGGGTCAAAAGGTTTTTTTTGAAGATCCAGCCTGTCTTTGTTATTTTATCATATCGTTGTAATAACGCCAATTACGTTTGTACCGATGACTATACGAAAATTACTGCAATGAGTAATTACAGAACAGTTATTATTTTAGTGAAAAAAAGATAATTATAATTGAGTTTCCTAAAAAATAATAACTGATAACTGCTGTATGCGTGCTGTCAGTTAGGACAGCGGAGTCCGACACACCCCATCGCTCTCCCCAGGGCGGTGGATAGTGCATAAAGCATTTCGAAACCCGACAAAAAAAAAGCTGCGTTGGCTCTTTCTTCAAAATGCCTGTTTAGATTTTGCCCCATATTGTAAAACTCGCAATCGAATAATATAACTACTGTCTAGACTATAAAAGATATCATGATTATCCGAGTTGTGCCGGCGTTACTTCTCAGAGGTCATCAGATAGGCGAAACGACCTACCTACAGAAATAAATATAATTGGCCCACGGCTTCGCCCGCGTGGTTTCTCGGCTATTCTCTCCTATAATATGCATGTTTTCGACATAATAACACCTTCCTCTTGGATCACTACCTATTGCTGAAAACAGCATGACTTTATTGTATATTAAGTAAAGATACTATATGTATGGTTATATGTATTTAAAGGGACTAAGTCCTTAAGATATTTTTCACTCCGATTTTTACCCCGTGTTACTCCTAGAGCTAGGGGTACTAGGGCGAGAACTGCTAAACACTTTCACTCATGGGTATAGTTTTTTCAAGCGTTATATTTATAAGGTATTTTATTGTTTCAGGTAAGCGGCCCCACACAATACTTCTGGTACCGCACAACCCTCCAAATATCGGAAGACATAAACTACCCCGAAACATTCAACTACAAGATAGCACTAGCCTTAGTTATTGCCTGGATTCTAGTCTACCTGTGCATGATTAAAGGAATTGCCTCATCAGGCAAAGTTGTCTATGTAACTGCTACCTTTCCCTACATAGTCCTCGTGATATTCTTCTTCAGGGGTATTACTCTTAAAGGCATGAGTGATGGCCTGATCCATCTATTTACGCCGAAGTGGCATAGGATTTTAGACCCTGTCGTCTGGCTAGAGGCAGGGACGCAGATATTCTTTTCCCTTGGTCTCGCTTTTGGGGGCTTGATAGCTTTCTCATCTTACAACCCAGTGGATAACAACTGTTATAGAGATGCGATTATGGTTTCTATGACGAATTGTTTAACGTCTATGTTTGCTGGCATCGTGGTCTTCTCTATAATTGGGTTTAAGGCCACGATGGTGTATGAGAAGTGCTTGGATGTGAGGAACGAGACTTTGCTGGAGTTGTTTGGACCTGCGTTTAGGTCCATGGCATTGCCTGAAGCTGGGCAGACTGTGATGGTGGAAATGAATGGAAATCTTACGTCGTTGGTGATGCCTCATCTACCTGAATGTGACTTGCAAAAGGAGTTGGATAATGTGAGTTGTTCTTTTACGTATCTAATAATTAAACGAAGCTCGCCTTTATGACGCAAAATGAAGGAAAACATCAAGAATTTTATGTACTATATATATATTTGTAAGAATAATTATAATTAAAAAGAGTCATTAGCGGTCCCAATCGCGACTGTCACGCTAGATGTCCTCGGTTCGATTGCCAGGTCGAGCAGCGTTATTGAGTTTTTTTATGAATTTCTCACAGCTCGGAATATGGATGGTTAATGGCAATAGGTGACCCTATTATACCCACCTACCCTATACACTAGGGACCTAAACATACCGGCGAAGGGTAGGTGTAGGTACATTAGTACACATCTAAAGGGAGAGACCCTTCAGGGAATACAGGCGTGATGGGATAATAATTTAAATATTTGTCCACAGACCGCCTCCGGAACAGGCCTCGCATTTATAATCTTCACGGAGGCTATTAACCAGTTCCCTGGCGCTCAATTCTGGTCCGTCCTTTTCTTCCTGATGCTGTTTACCCTGGGCATAGACTCTCAATTCGGGACTCTTGAAGGCGTCGTAACTTCTATCGTGGACATGAAACTGTTCCCGAATTTGAGAAAGGAGTATCTGACGGGGGGATTGTGCCTCCTTTGCTGCCTGTTGTCTATGGGCTTCGCTCATGGCTCCGGCAGCTACATATTCCTGCTTTTTGACATGTATAGTGGGAACTTCCCGCTGCTGATCATTGCGTTCTTCGAATGTATTGGCATTGCCTACGTATATGGGGTGAAAAGGTAAGTTAAAGCATGAAATTAATTAGTTTAATAAAAAGCATGAGTATAATTATGTTTGTAAGTTATAGTTTTCCTGATATAAGAAAATTCGTCCTTAATGACTGCCTCATTAGTCTAGTAGTCCTAAGCGCGACTGCTACGCTAAAGGTCCTGGGTTCGATCCCCAGGTCGAGCAAAGTGTTATTGGGTTTTTCCATGAAATTCTCAGTAGCAGCTCGGAGTCTGGATTTGTGCCCGGTTAATGGCAATAGGCTCGCCCCCTATTACATGGGACCTAAACATACCGGTGAAATATGGGTGTACATTAGTGCGCCTCTGCCTAACCCTTCGGGGACTATAGGCGTGATGGTATGTCGTCCTTAATATTCTTGTTTGAGATTTTTTTCACATATTTATAGTAACATTATAAAGAGGAAAGATTTGATTTTTTGTTTGTTTGTTACAAATATGTGAAAATTTCTCAATTAATTATTAGACGTTTATCTTAAAATAAACGCTTACAATAGCTTAATGCACCATAATTCACAATTAATAATTAATATTGTTCTTACGAGCGGCGATAAAATATTATTTATTAGCTCTCCGTGCCTCGGAAAGCACGTTAAGCCGGTCGGTCTCGGTTGTCATATGAACACACAATAATACACTTATTGCAAGTCATGAAGTCTGGAAAGCGTGACAAGGGATTCAGTTAATTCTTACACCGCGTTCGCACTAACGACAAAATATGTTGCAAATATCTATCTCTCAAAGAGTGAGTAAGATAGGTAGATGTTTGCAACATGTTTTGTCGTCAGTGCGAACGCGGTGTTAGATTGTCATTATAATCACTTCATTTTGTTTTTTTTTTTACGTCAACAAGGAAAGCAGCTGAAGATTGCGGAGTAATTTGATAAAAAGCCCAGTGAACTGTCCATGGATTCTTCTCCATAGGATCAACTTTTTGGAACCGTGCAACTAGAGTCATAACGTTTCCTAAATGCTTGTAAAGGCTTATTTGAAATAAAAACATTTGAACTTGAACTTGAACTGCGAGCCAATTATAGCGGCTCCTGACTTTTTTTTATACCGCTAAGGCGGCAAACAAACAAACGGCCCGCCTGATGTTAAGCGGATACCGTAAAGTCGTAGACTATGGACATTTGCAACACCAGGGATATCACTCGCACGTTGCCGAACTTAAACTGACCCTGACTTAACAGGGTTAAAACTTTTTATTTGACCTATGACTTGAAATAGCAACTTATGGCATTAAAAAGTAGAAGGACGTACACCGATCTTATCGGCGAGGTTCTCCAAAAATGTCAGGTGCGTAGTACTCGCAACCGGCGCGTGTGTATGAAAAGATGTATGAATGTGGAAGAAGCGAAAGAGATATGCAAGAGTCGTAGCAAGTGGCATTCCATAGTTTCTGCCTACCCCTGTGGGAAAAAGGCGTAGTGTATGTATGTATGTATGGCATTAAAAAAACTTCAAGTGTTTGGCTAGTACTTTAAGCTAAATACTTTGTAAGCAGGCTAAATACTTTTACTCCTCTAATATCTTAAAAAAAGCGAATGTCAGTGGAGTCGCCGCGAGTGGACAGGGACACCCTTGAGAGACATACACGAGATGAAACAAAATAAGTGTGTAATATCTTTGTTAATGCCACTTATTAAAAAACGAATTCACATTCCTACACTGTATCTGTATGGTAGGTGTATTTAAGGTTTTGCCGTACTATAAAAGAAGTACCTACTAACGGCTGAAGAATTTGTCCCTTTTCAAAATGCTTCTTTAAGTAGCCAACACAAATATTACTAAATGGGCTGCCAGTTAAAAAAAGAATAAAATATTTCAAAAGAGTCCGCTCGTAAAACTTCGTCTATAAAAAAGAAAAGCGGGCAAGCCGCATACTTTTTTAAGGTGAAACGAAACCTATGACGTAACGAAGGCAGCCGTAGCAAAGGGATATTACGTAAGGGTATGGAAACAAGCCCGAAGTATGTATGGATATAATAAGCACTGCTACATACAGCCGAGTTTGAATTTAGAATGGTTGAGTGCGTCTGCATTTGGGTCATTGTTTTTGTCAATAAAGCCTAGCTTCTAATTTTTTTAAATTTCCTGTGTAATCAATGAGCGAGTGAATGAGTGAGCGTGATATTTCGCATTGACATAAGAAAGATAGATAATAATATGCAAATGCTTTGTTTATGGTACCGAATTAGGTTACATAATTTAGTAGGCTTACGTATATCTTAGTAAACAGCAACATTTCCCCTCACTATTATTAGTAGACACAATTTTTAAGTCTCCTTAAGCAACCAGTGTTTAAAATTGAGACCTATTGTGACCAGCTGTATAAAGAATGTTAAGTTTATAGGGTGGGGTCGTAATCCCTTATTCATGTTACGTACTAAAGTGTATATTGCTAGTCTCCGAATGGTCTGAACCCACTTCACCCGAAGGGTAAAACAACAACAGTGATATTTAAATCTTAGCGTGGTTTTAAGCGTTACTATTCCAGGCGTTAATTGTGCTGTTTTCTTGTGTTAAAACGTTAAATATTCCTTCTTCTGGTGCTTCAGGATAACTGAAGTTTGGCCATAAACTCCGAATAAATCTCCTTGTCTTTGGTGAGGTAGAACAGATTACCTACTCGTGACTCCGCCCCGGTCCATTCAAAAAGGTTCCTTACCCAGGACTTTTTTCTTCAACCAACACCGCGTTTGTCCATTATTATATATAAGTTGCAGCAAATTCTCGTGCCGAAAACGTGTCCGAGTCCGAGGTTACGGTCCTGGCAAAGTCGCCGACATTGGTACCTTACAAAATAAATTAGTTTATTTTTGCTATGGCAATTTGCCGATTCTCCTGAATTTTGGTGTTGGACTATATATGGACATAATAATTATATACACATATGGATGGACATAACCTGCTTTCTACAGTAAAAAAAAACACCCGGTTTAACAACAAATGGTCCATGATCCGTGTCATCTCTCAATAAGGCGGGCGTCTTAAGCCACCCGTTCATCTTCACGGCACGTTTAACTAATTTCAGACCCTGTATACGAGTGATTGGTTCCATACTGACTTCACATTCTGTAGTATCCGCTCCGCCCTCGAATACTAACAAATGAGGGTCTGAAATTTTGCAGTTATAATCTTATCATTAAAATACGTGTTCCTTGAATGTAAAACTTAATTGCAATACATGGTTAAAAAGTCGAGCTCAAAGATTGATAACTTTCGATGTAAAAGACCCAACTTAATGCTAGTATTTCAAGATAATGTATCAATACAGAACCATTTTCACTCATGGGGAACCCAGATAATACAATGAATATTCTTAAAATAATCTACGTAATAACTATAATCAAAGAGTAATTTCCAAATTTCGGAACAAGAAATACGCGCAAAAATGTTGCAAATGTATTGTTGTTTCACTTCTCGGGCACGCGTTCGCATCGTGAGGGATAGAGACAGGCACGGCGACAAGAGTGCAGCATTATTGCGTTCGCGAAGGACACTCCTCTTAAGTATTTAATAATATACGTACGTAGCTTTATCTTCAAACTAAGTTTTACCTATAAGATCTTATAGAGTATGATGTTATTATTTTAATATTACTGCTATAAATCTCTTAAGTTAATCTCTCTTCGGAGAAAATTTTACTTAACTTTTAGATCCTGAAGATGTGTTCCGGAAAATCTTTTATAAGTACTTTACTTAACTTTTAACCCACTTTCAATCCGATCGATTGGTTGAAGCTTTGCAAGCTTGCAGAGTTAATGAGTTTCCAAAGTGCATCATGAGACTGGGAAGCTTTGCATGTATACTCATATACCTATGTGTAATTAAGTATATAAATAATTCTTCGCTGTGGCCCAATTTACCTACATTCTATAAATTCAATTTCAGATTCGCAGACGACATTCAGCTGATGACAGGTCAGAGACCAGGTATATACTGGCTGATCTGCTGGAAGTATCTGTCTCCTCTAGCAATGCTGTCGATCCTGGTGTCTTCATTCGTGGAGCTAGCAACTGAGGGCTCTGCATATGACGCTTGGATCAAGTCCATTGGCGACACGGAGAGGAAGCCGTGGCCTGTCTGGGCCGTACTGTTGGTCCTTGTGCTGGTACTGGCCTCGGTCTTGTGGATACCAGCGCTGGCTATATGCAGGTTAGTTAAGAACTGCGTAGATTTGAGCTGTTTTTTTAAACGATCAGGCGAGCCACTTGATGGTAAGTAGTCATCGCCGCCCATGGATATTTGCAATACCAAAGGAGTTGAAGATGCATTGCCGAGCCTATTTAGAGGAAATGAGAAAAGGAGAAGGAAGGGGACAGGCAGAAATTTGGCCTCCAGCGCTCCACACTCCCCGTACAAAACGCAACAGTGTGCATACTGTTACTTGAGGTCGATATTCTGTGGGAGGGTAGTACATGCCAGCTAGACACAATTAGTAACTAAAAAATTGGATCTCAATTCGTTGCATTTTCCGTAAAATTTGCATATAACTGGAACACATAACAAAATGTGCACCAAATTAAAAAAGGTATCGCTAATTTCAGATACTTCAGCATCCCTATAATAGACGATGAGGAACGCGCTTGGTTCCCCGCCGAGGAGTTGCGAGACTTCCACGGCATAGAGCCGAGACCAGTCACAACGACGGAGACCCTGCTGTTCTGTACCAGACCTGATGGCACCGAGGGCTGCTGCTGGCCAGGTTGCTGCGAAACTGATGATGAGGAATAGTCCTAACTTAAGTTACAGGTTAGAATGTGAAGGGAAAATAGAAGCACATGATATTAGCGTTCATAGTTGCTTAACTGTTGCGCTACAGTCGCTCCACTGTTGCGATACTGTCGCTCCACTGCTGCGCAACAGTTAGTCAACATTTATTTATTTAACATCATGCTGTTTCAGTAATTATTTCAATTACCATAGTTATAGGGGAAGCTTTACCTGTCTATACATTTTGATGAAGTGACAATAACAGTAAAATCGTGACGTCATTGCCTTAAGGGGTCAAACTCACAATCCCCTCCACTTGCTTGTGAAAGAGCAGTTCTATTGATTGAATATATGAAGCGTTTGATAGGATTTTTGTATTTTATCATGATATCTTTTTCTTAGGCAGAATGTTTCAGTGTATTGGCATGGTCTGTGTGAAGCCTGCGGTAAAATTAATGACAGTATAATAGATAATTATTTGTTTTCCTACAGAAAATTTTAACATTAAAACATAAAATTCAACATATCCATTAGTACTATGATAAGAATTTTTGGAACATATCCAAATTGTTTAAAACGTAGTCCATATCTAGATAATCATATCCTGCCGTTTATATAAATGTACTTACTGTTAAATTAGTTATTTTTTATCATATTTGGCATTAAAGCATGCTAAACATTTTTAAAGATATAAATTATAGCGAAAGAATCAAAAGATCTCATTCTCGATTTTTTCTTTCGCAATAATTTATATCTCCTGTTGAACTTTTATAATATGTATAGACTTTAGTAATAAAATTAAATATATCAATAACATGTTCGTCTTCAAAAATAGCCTTTTATTAGTATGGCTAAATAATAAAATAATTGACAATAATAAATTATGTCCTGACAATAAAAACTTTTTACAAATAAATTAATGTTGCTATTGCTAAATTTTATTGTTGAAGACTGGTCTTTATATATTTTTTTATTTTAAAAACTATTTAAAATTACGACATTGATTCCTAAAGCATGACAATATTGTCAAAATAATTATGATTATTTTTTACATTAATTGTCATATTCGTAGAGCTGACTGAATGCCTCGTTAGTCTAGTGGTCCCAATCGCGACTACTACGCTAGAGGTCTTGGGTTCGATCCCCAGGTCGAGCAAAGTGTTATCTATGAAATTCTCAGTAGCAGCTCGGAGTCTGGATTTGTGCCCGGTGAATGGCAATAGGCTCGCCCCCTATTACATGGGATCTAATATCGGCGAACTGTGGGTGCACATTAAATACACCTCTGCCTAACCCTTCGGGGAATACAGGCGTGATGGTATGTGTCGTAGGGCTAGGTATGAATTATTTAAAAAAAATATTACTTTTAATGATTTCTCAGAATCAATGTTGTTATATTATTATGAAATATGTTATTGTTCTATTGAATCAGCATTTACTTATGACAATAAAATATACCTTAACCGTAGCTGCTTCTAAATGTAAATAAATCAGGTCTCTTTATGTAAGTACTTAGGAGTTATAACCAGATTATACAGTTTTTTTTAATGTTACTGGGTAGTGTTGTGTTTTAATAAAAAACACATAGCTACCTATTTAACTAATAAGTATAAGTATTGTAAATCATGCATTCCTGCACTTACTGTACTTATATGAGTACCTATACCTACCTACATTGTAATAATTAATTGTTGCAGTAATTTTTTCAAGTTATATTGAAGTGCCACGACATAGGTAGTAAATTAAAATTGAGCAATTTGTGGCAACACCAAAAATACGAATAATATTTTGTACCTACATTAGGCACAAAGGCAAAAAAAATATTTGTAAAAAATAACTGCAGCGGTTTGAAAATAAAATAAGCATAATAGTTTCCTAAATGTTAATATTTGATGTGACAATAACTGTTGTTATTTTAAATTGTTAGATAATTAAGAAAAAAAATCTAAAAAAATAAAAAACAATGTAAAAGCAACAACTGGCCTATGCAGTGGTATATAAATATCTATTTATAGGCACTAGATATCCTACTATCACAAAATATCAAACCTTGCTCTCGAATCGAAACTTTTATGCAAATAAAAGTTTGAAGTTTGAAGTCTCGACGAAGCGAACGGCTTTAAAAAGTAGGTAAACTATATTTGGGTACCTACATAATGCACAAAATACTTACGAATTAACCAACCAATCGGTTTTCTGTTTCTCTTAGTATATTCATTGTAAATGTACCTTTAAATAAGTATCGATATTATAGCAAAGACTTTCTGTACTCTGCCATACCAGCCTATACTGTACCTATCTACTACTTAAACTGTGTGTAGGTACAAATATACTAAGTTGGTACACTATCAACTAATTAATAATTAATTATGCACAAAAAGTAACGCCAATCAATGTTGTTAATCAAGTGTAAACAAGTAATGTAAGTAAGCCTTTACAAAGATATATTAATTATCATTAGGTACAGTCGCCAGCAGGTCAAGGTATACAAAACTGTCAAATTTCTCCAAATGATTTTACACCTTAAATTGTTGAAGGTAAAGTTCAAAATCAACTGAGAAAATTTGACATTTTGTGGTCACTTGATGCGCTGGCCACCGTACGTTGTCCTACCCGAACTCGATCGCAGCGCCACCTAGCTAAGATCTAATTGTGAATCCAAACCATCCCTGGTTAACTGGTTACCATCAACTATAACTGGAAGCAGAACGTATAGATAAACGCAAAATTTTGGTGGGCGAGTTAGAGACAGTTATTTAATTAAAGTCAATTAATTACTGTATACTTAGGTACTACTTTACTAACTTTGAAATGGCCATAATAAATTAATTCTGATATCATTCCATTATTACCTACTTATCTTGAACTTATTGGTAATGATGGAATGGCTGTAAGATCGTACGTACTTTTATGATATACAGCGTACTTATAGATTCGAAATCAATAAATAACGCATTTCATTATATAAAAATAAATACCTAATATAATAGCTGTGCAAAGTTTGCATGGGCGTATTGTGTGTGGGACACATGCCTTGGAAACGCACTGCCACTCCATTAGCATTGGGGGTCCCAGGTACGGGTCCCGCGCATCCAAATCTAGCAATCTCCGCCCGAGTTTAGTTTTATGAATAAGAAAATATGATGAAGACACTAAAAAGTCGTCAAATACATAAAACATAGAGACAGCCAATGCTGCTCACCTCCATTTTTAATAAGAGATGGCTACGCCCATTGTCTTATTTGGAGATGATTTAGAAGGTCTGGAGGCCTCGGGGCAACAAAGTAGTGGCGGCCCCCTGGCCCCAAATTATTTTCCGAAGTCTATTGTGCCCCTCTTTTGTAGAGGCCCCGGGGCGGTAGCCCCGGTTGCCCTCCCCTAAATCCGGTCCTGGTTACGCCCATGCAATGCAACTGTGCATGATGACGGAATTGAATAACATTTTATTCATATCGTGTAATAAATATCTAACCAATTTTCAATATTTTTGTCCCATATTATGATAAAGACATGCTTCATGATGTGTGATGACGACTAACAGGGACTAATCGAATATGCTGCGCCGCCCCAAATAAATTAAGAAAATGGCAGGAAGATGATTATATAATAATTATTTTTGTAGGTACAGATCATTTATTGCTTCGAATTGCACAATAATAGTACCTACCTAATCTTATGATTAACTTAACATTGTATCATCATGTGTAGATGTAGCTTGACAATAAATGTTGTATAGGTACGTAGGAAAATTATGCAGGGTTATTCTGAAAGGGATACAAGTAACACTCACAAGAATGACTTTCGCAGTATCCAATTTAATGGTTAGACGGCCAGGAGAAGGTTAAGATCCCTTGATAATAAACTATTGAAAGGTAGTCTTTACGAATTTCGCAACTAACAAAAAGGCCGCGCTAAATAGTCCCCTTGTATTCTAGCTGACGCTAAAAAAAACAATAAAGAAACTACTTCTATTGCTATATTATGTTAGTCTATAAAGTTAGGTATATAAAGAGCTGTTCATGCTGCATCTTCAGAAGGACTTACAATATAAACCACTTTCCGAATAGCCCTTTATAATGCCGCATGGGTGTCGCGATGTCGTGAGAAAAGAAAAACGTGTTAAGAAGAAAAGATTATCGCACTGCCATCTTAATGTATACAAAAAATACTTGTTAAAAATATATAGGTAGTTGTACAAAAAACATTCAGTGCGTCCGTACAATAATAGGTACGAATATGCGTGCGGTACAATCGTCAACATCGGTGGTAAAATAGGGGTGAACAGTAATTGACATATTTAAAGGTATTGTTTGTATGTTCATTGCATAAACAAGGGCTTAAAAGACTAGGTTTCATTTCGCAGGAAGCGTTGATAAAAAAGTCATTGGTTGCGCGCCTGCGCGGGAATCTATGAGCAAGTACACACGGCTGTAGGTCAACCTATACAATTCTAGTTCAAGGAGATCTCGCATTGTTATAGGCTTTCCATAAAAGAGGCCAGTGTAAACTGGATTTATGCAACCGTATTATGTAGCCGTGCGTACAAATAAGGTTGTCTATGAAAACGGAACACCTGCTTTAAATAGATGAAACAGGAAGAATAGTCCATAACACATTTTTTTTTTGAAAAATCTTATCGTCTTTTGGAGTTATAATAATTTAAAGTTGTGAGTCTTAGCAGTACCGTAAATCATTTATGTGCCCTAATGCCTGGGTCCCGCTGGCAAAGCCCTAATTCCTGCACAGTATTGGCACCATAATTTCGCATAAAGCAGGTGGATGTTCTAGCTGATTTTATGCGAAAAGAGATTTTTGCCATAATATGTTTTTAATTTGTAAACTCAGAAAACCACAAATAGGTACATATCACGTTATACTAAAGCATATTTAAGCAGGTGTCCTATTTTGATAGACACTGAAAATGTGTGTTGTTCCTGCACCGTTTTAAAATATTGGCTAACATTATATTGAAATAATTAAAACAACGACAAATGTATTATAGATACTAAAAACGGGTGTTCGGTGCGAAGAGTGTTAGCATATCAGATAGGTTGGTTTATTGGTTAGTCTTAGCTTTACCCTGCGTTCCGACTGACGACAAAACATGTTGCAAACATCTATCTCAAATAGTGAGTGGGATAGGTAGCTGTCTGCAACATGTTTCGTCGTCAGTGGAAACGCACGGTTACGGTGAGAGTATAAATTCTTATCGTGAATATTGTTGTTTCTGTGTAAGTACATATGCCTAATAACGTGTTGATGGTAAATAAAGTTCTGGAAAAATATACGTTTTTGTTTTATTAAAGTTCTTCATTGGTCGACTGCACTAAGGGCGACCTTTTTTATGGGATAACGCGGCCAAGGAGGTGAGTCACCTGATGGTAAGACGTCATTGCCTCTGATGGACATCTGCAATACCAAAGGAGGAGCAGATGCGTTGCCGAGCCTATTTATGGAAGAGGGAGGGGGAGGCGAAAGAGAAAGAAGAAGCCTGAGGTAGGATTTAGGCCTCCGGCGCTCCACATTTACTGTACGCAACGCAACAGTATGAATACTGCTACTTGACGTCGATATTCTGCGGGCGAGTAGTACTTCCCCGGTCGTGCCGACACATTCATGTTGGCACGTAGACAAGCCAGCGAGACACTACTATAACTCAGGTACTACACTACCTGAGTGTAATTATTACCGGGAACAAATTCAAATAGAGGTGCTACTGAAATTAATGGAGACCTAATACCTAACATTGCGCGACTCAGCACTCAGCACTCAGCAGCCGCATTTGCGACAGCTAAACCTACGGAACAGACTGCCGAAGTCTACCAAATAGGTATTGAATGGAAATGGAATTGAATAAATACGCTAACATGTACTGAATATTTTTTATTCAATTTTAAAAGATACAATTAATTCAATTAAGTTACGTTTTACTAAATATCTAATTAACTCAACCCAGTCTTAAAATTGCTTATTGTTGGTAGAAAATACTATTTTTTTCGTATCCACTAAGGATACTAAATATCAAGACATATTTTATAGATGAGGTTATATTATATTATTGAACTAATTTTATGTTGATATGAGTAATAGTATGACGTAAGAGGGATATTCCCTTTTAACCGCGGACCGATAGCTATTGTGAGATAACTGACTGATGAGATAACTAGACAAACGAGCAGGCGAGCTACCTGATGGTAAGTAGTCATCGCCGCCCATGGCCGCCTGCAATACCAAAGGAGTTGCAGACGCGGTGCCGAGTCTTTTTAAGGAAAATGAGAAAAGGGGACTGAGGGAGGAATTGGGTCTCCGGCGCTCCACACTCTGACTTGACGTCGATATTCTGTGGGAGGGTAGCCTGGTATATGTAATTGTATATTAAATAACGACATTAGATTTATCGGTAGATTCCCTATGGTGTGGTATTCAATGGCGGCGTAAGACCGAAATTTGATGTGGGCAAGATTCATTTTGCGGGGTCCTCTGCCTCTGCCCTCTCTCTCATAAATTTTGCGGGGCCCTCTGCCTCTGCCCTCTCTCTCATAAATTTTCGGGGCGCGAGGACCCCTGGGTCGCGAGGCCGTAGGCGGTGGCCCACGTCACCCACGCTTTACGTCACCACTGGTGGTATTTATATTAATAACAATATACATCTTTTTGTATTTTTTAGGCATTTTCCATGCAAAGATTATTACTTATTTTAGTGAAGGAAAATACGACCGCGGGCAGGATTCGAACCTGCGTCTTCTGGTTAAGGCTTAGGCTTAGCGGTCATAGCGTCTGGTGTACTTAACCAGAAGACGCAGGTTCGAATCCTGCCCGGGGTCGTATTTTCCTTCACTAAAATAACTAACAATATACATATTAAAATGTATCCTATAATCAAGTATTGTTTTACATATTTAAGCAGTTTATAGGATATATTATTTAATAGTTATCAGATTTTTGGTTAAGTTTACAGTCCCTTGGTTATGTAGGTATAATATATATTTTGTATGATAGCAAACAAGGATACAGCTTGTTGGCCCGTCGGTAAACCATTTGAAGATGGTAACACCAGGGGTATAATGAGCATGTTGCCAAATTTAAAAACTATTTTTGTGTCCGTACTAATATATTTTTATATTTAACTTTAAATCTTTCGAAAGATGTTGCAAACATATTTTGTTACATGACTAACTTCAAGATATTAGGTGGGATTGGTTTAAAATCATGATTACTTATGTTAACAATTTTTTTTGTTACACTCAATATATGAAGAGATTTTTTTAAACCCCATATTATAGACACAATGTAAAATCTATTGTTTCCGACTCATGAGTGGACAGGTGTCCACACGGCTACAGGTCAAGCTTTTCCAGTTTGAGCTGATCTCACATTGATTAGCTTTCTGTACAATAAGAGGCCAGCGTAAACTGGATTTGTATAGCTAGACATGTAGCTGTGGGTACGGGCATCATTGAATTAAAACACATTTCCATGATCATCAATTGACACATGTGCTGGTCCAAGTTTCTTTGGTCCAAAGGATCACTTGTTAATAAATGTGATTTCTTACATCAAATTAAACGAAGTATTCCATTTATGTGAAAAAAATAAATAAGAGAAAGCATTCGCTCTGAATCTGCTTTAACAATATCTTGATGGTTTAATATGAATGTTTACAAAAAAGTAATATAACGTAAAATTTTACATGTCAAATCTTTTTACCCGCTTATCCCGATTTTTTGAATTATAAAGCTTTAAAGTGTATCTGTTTTCGTGAAAACAAAATAGCAAAAAGGTATGTAGGCTTCATCATCATTAGAACATACTTGTCAACAGCTGGACGTAGGCCTCTCCTAGTGAATGCCACAGAGCCCGATCTACGGCATCATTTTCTATGTAAGCTTAACTTCTGATAAAACCATGATATTTTTTTGCTTTGTAAATTTACTGAATGTTTGGCTAAACATGTTTGGGTAAACTACACTCAGTTCTCCTTAAACTATTCCATACAAGGTTTCAATTTAAAGGTCATTCTTAAATTCAAATGGTTTCAACATTACAGTATTAATTGATAATCATGTTCACCAAATATTAAGAATCAGACTAAAAATAGACTAACTACAAATTAAAGTTAAGCAAATACTAAATTTGCTCACTACTGTCTGCATGTCTCCTCTCAGTTTCTGCTTTTTTCATCTTTTTCGCTTTAATATCAGCCATTGTCTGTTCAATTGAGCGCTGGTCCTTTTTATTCTCACTAGGAACTTCTCCATAACTCTTGTTGACGTTCGTCTTTTGGGCTGCATCAATAGCGGCCTCCTGACCTATAAGATGAGCATACTTTTGCTTATAGAATGTACCACTTAATTCTTCTTTACCATGCTTACGTTTTCTACTCCGTTCTTCTTCTAAGTCTATAGCTGCTTGTTTCCTCTTTTCAATATGTGCTAGAGCCATTTCAGCAGCTTTGTCTTCATCCCACAACCCCCCGGCTCTACGTACTGTGAGTTCATCTTCTGATGGGCCATTGTCCTTGAGATATACTACTGAGTATCGGTCTACACCTTCTTGTCCAAATGAGAATACTTGTAAACCGGCAATCTCTGATACTTCTCTAATGATGGACCTGTACATCTGTTCCATGGGTTCAAATTGAAGATGAGGCTTTCTGCCTTCTTTGATGAAGTTACTAACTTTTTCCTCAACCCGTTTTCTAAATCGGTTGATCATATTCCTCTCATCGTTCTGTCTCTTTTCCATAGCCTCTTTTTGTTTGCGCATAGCATTTTTCTGTGCTTCGCTAGCCGACGGTGGTTTTTGCATAGAATTAAGAATTGAATCTAGCAGATCCATATTTATATTTGGTTTTCTGATATGAAGGATGTGTATGAAATTATTTCTACAATTCTTCTCTGCCAATTGGTAGGGTATCTAAAATTTTCACCTAATAGTTCTGTATTCAATTCTTTGAATGATAGAATACTTAATGAGGTATCAATCTGAGCACAGACTTGGCTGCCAAAAGTAACAGTGTCGTCGGCAAACTCCAGCAGTTGTTTCAGTGAGGGTTGAATTGGAGATCCCTTCACAAGTAGAGAGTTCTCTGTAAAATGTATTTCCCTACAGCTGTCTCTAAGTAGCTTGTTTTTATTGCAGAGTTTTTCAAACAATTCTTCTAATTTGCACCTGTAATTGGAGATAGATAAACTTTTTAGCTGGAGAATAATTTTATTGTTTAGAAAAATTCATAATAAATGATTATTATTTTGATAAATATCTGATTGGTTGCTAGTAGCCTCTATTTTGTTTTTTAAATTAGCAGCATGATGGGTTAAAATAAGCAGATTGTTAGACATCACAAAAAATAACAGTTTTTTATGAGCCCTGAGTAATGGTGCCTATTTGGTATTTTATTTTATATAGTTACACACAATTAACAACCTCCATCAATTTAAACAATGATAATGACAAAGGAGACTCTCTGATCGCGATAAGACCGCCAATTGTACCTACTTACTACGTTTATTTTGTATTTTGTTTCTTGTGTACAATAAAGAATAATCTATCTATCTATCTATCTATCCTTACTGGAGTTATATTTTCTGAATAAGTCTTGCTGAGAGGCAGAGCGAACAACGCACAGTACAAAATCATAACATTCTGTTATAATATTCATTACACCACTCAAGATAAAAGATTGCTTATCAGTTGCCTGCATAATTCACATAAACAAAAACAGCTCCAACGACAATCTATGACAAGTATTTCGTACTTACAATTTACTTCGTATTTCTTGTATGTCCTCTGAAATAAGGTTAAGTACGTAGGCGCACAACTTGCTTTGTAACCCTTCAAATTTTTCTAACGGCGACCCGGTCACAACAGCTCTAAAACATCCAATATCATTGCACACAGTCGTAAAAACAAACAATAAACATTACCTACTACGATTTCACTCACTCTTTTATGTTCTTACAGCGTTTTATCAGTTTATTTATAGACGCAGCGCAGTTTTGGCAATCTTTCAAACTTGTTTTCACTGTGCTTTGAAATTCGTCAAAATATGAAAAGTAGTCAATCAATTGTTTTTGAACCTTCGCTTCCATTATTTAAGAGAAAATCCATAACTGTTAAACTTCAACAAGTCAGTAATACAAGAATATTGTGGTCTTTGAATTGTAGGGCAAGACAGTTTGCATGATTTGCATCGCTATCATATCGCATGTATTTCATAGCACAATGACAAATAATTGTCAATTTGACATTCGACAGATGACATTAATAATTCTTGACATGTTTCAAAAGGTAACAAATCGGCGTCGTTTACGCGGTAAGTTATTAATCAATTTTTATTTTCAAACCGTTTATAAAACTATTTTATAACATACCATACCGTGCGTATTATAGTTACAGAAGAACCATTCAATATGATTTTAGAGAAGCTTTAACATACCGCTAAATAATAATATAGCTAAAACCCAGTATAATAGTCAAGAATTCTAATACAAATACATATCTGTAACTGTCTTCAGAGAGATTATGCTGTGAATTATGTTTATAGAGTTGGCGAATCGTAAATTTTAAAAAACTGCTACATAAATATGTTTTATTCTTAAAATTTCTCAGTGCTTATCGTCTATTATTTTTCTAAAAATGTTATTTTACTTCGGTCACGTTCGGTTTAATCCGGTGGGTGGTCGATTGCACCTGTCAAAATGGAGAACCAATAGCAAGTCTTCGCAGGTGACCTCGAAAACCCCAGTCTGAATTTTGTATCGAGGAGAAACGCATGTGTAAATTGGTCGCGTTATATTAAATTTAAAAACACGTCCGAGGTCTTTACAAATAAGTGTTAATTTATATTTTCCATTGAAAAGTGAAGTAAAATGAGTGTTACTGGTGTGATCTAATTTGAGCTTAACTCAAAAATATTGTGTTTTGCTTTCGTGAAAATGAATGGCAAACTGCATAGTGAAACCGGCGCTTTCTCATCTGACGACATGCGCGCCGAAATATTAAACCCTTTCGTTCACAAATTGGAGCTAGATAACACATATGACAAAATTAAGGTAAAAGAACTTGTGAGGTTTTGAATAGCATTACAAAATAAAATTAAGTGAAAGTATTATTTGTTATTTTGTGTGGTGTGTAAAAACTGGTGATTCTGTGCCAGTGAAAAGACGTTCTGCGCATGTCGAAATGCAATAATGTTAGTTATATGATAGAGTAGCTATTTTTCTCTAATAAAATTAGTAGTTACTCTCTTGCAATCACAACATCTGAATCAAAAAGCATTTAATAAATAATTATGTTTCTAGCCATCATTATATTATTAAGGACATCCATGTTATGCATTGTGACTTTATTGTAATAATATAATTTATTTAAAATTATTCTAACATTGAATCAAGAACAATGAAATTAGATGCGACTGCCAAATATGTATTCTAGAAAACGTTTGTTTGCAAGGCCTTGTATTGACAATGAATGGAATACAAATAAATCAAAACACTAAGGCTAGTTTGTTTTTTTTTGCTTTAAGTAAGTAATTCGAGTTCTGTCAGTATTGTGTGACGAAAATGTGTCTGGTTGGAAGATCAATTTTATTAGAATTATTTTAAAGTTTTGAATGAAATTGAAATCTGACAAATTGGGAATTATTTTAAATTATTACTTTTACCGTTGTTCAATACCCTCGTCCACTTACTTACCTAACTCGAAGATAAGTTGGGTGGTTTTTTTTATACTTCTATTCTTACAAGCTAGAAGAAGCGAAGAACAGGACCTTAGAAAACAGTTACTTATGGAGGTACCTACTTTAGTTATGAACCATTATTCAAAAGATATTTTAATACCAATATACTTACAATATACTTGAAATGTTTATTTTTAAAATAATCTTACAATTTGGTCTTGGTCACTGCTTTCCAAAATAATAAATACCAGTTGGAAAGCGTAATTACTTACGGACAATTAAGTCTTCATAAAAAAAAACATTATCTACATTAAAGCAAAGGTGTTTAAATATTAGGTACCTCTTAAAAAAAACTCTTTGCAGCATAGGCGTAAAATGAGTTAGTTGCCTAATCTTTTTATGGTCCTAGTCCCTTAAAAAAGTTGAACATTAATTAATAAAGTTGAACAAGAAAAACAAAATTAAATAAGGTTCAAAATAAGGAAGGTTTTTAGTAGGCTTGTTATTTTCAATAAATTCAACTCCAGGCAATCACCCTATTGTTTCACGAGGTAATTTTTATAATTTACTAACAATCAATAGATAGAACTGCAAGTAAATACGGTTAGTTCTGGATAGGATATGATAGTTTTTTTTTTGTTACAAAAATCGTAAATAGGGACAGGATGAATGCTTTAAGGCTGGTTGTTTCTCCTTGGGCGCTAAATTTTTTTTTCGCTAATTTTACGTCTATAACGGTAATAAGTCCGTACACACATCGTTTGTTAAATAAAAAAAATGGCGTTATTCAAAAAGAACAAACCTTAGAATACGCATGCATTTTAAGTTTTTAAGAAAAAAAATATGAAAAATGTGATTTTTCCATTCAACCGACGACAATTATAAACTAAGATTCACAATTATTCGAAATTGTACTTTTATACAAGAAGATTTTAAAGTTGTTTCCAGACTAGAAACAACTTTAAAATATTTACCTAGGTTGTGTGGTTCCTACGGAAAGCAGCTGCGCATATTTTCTTATCTGAGGGAAAGTTACTAGATAGTTAACATGATACACTGTGGTATCGTTTTGCGAGGACGGATTACAAGATACCTACTTGGAAATCATACAACACCGGTCACGCAATAAGCCAATGAAAGTGACACAATTTTCTTCCGATCTTTCACTCATGGACTTACTTACGTAACCCAAGATTTAAAACTGCTATTTAACCCATAATATAAACAAAATGATTATGAGAAAGAAAAAAAATCCAGAAATGAGTAGCTTGTAATAATAAATAAAGAGGCAAGATTTAGAGAAAGTGTTTCTTGGTGATATAATTACCGTTGTTGACTTGTTAAGTAACATCCGCTTTTTATGCATCTAACAGGTTTATTATTACATTATTTTTCCATTGGCAATATTAACAATATGCAGCAAAAAGGTTTTTTAGAAACATCTGGATATTGTACTTCTGTATTTTTAGTGAATTTAAATACAAACCTGCTTACACAATTTTCACATGCAATATGCATAAATAAACACCTGAAGCAGTAAGTACCTATTACAGAATGTCTTGCAAGTGAATTTTTAAATGATAGTAGATACATAATTAGTAGTCTATCATGGCAAAAATGTACTAATCTTACTAATTTTGGAGTGTCTTGTAGTTCGGGGTTATGTCGGATACAGCATAATAAGTAATCCGACCAAAGACTACAAATCCGACTGTTTTATTGAATGGATTGATTGATCTTTGATTAATATTTGAGCTAATTGAACATATATATAATAAAAGTAAATTACCTATCTAACTACTTAATATGAAACATTCAAGATATTCATAATATAACTATTGTCCGGACTTTATAAGAGACCATGATTCTCTGAGTTTGTTTCGACGTTTCTTCTCAGAGGTCGTCAGATAGGAAACGTCGACGCCATGTAGTTAAAAAAAAAATGTAAAAAAAATCAACTTGTAAAAGTGTCTTAAAAGATCTATTTACAGAAATAAATATCAGTTCATTTCATTTCAAGCATTTTGCACGATTAATAATAGACTGACCAATTACGGTTCAAGACCCAAGTGAGAAAAAATAAATTAGTATCAGTAAATAAATAATTATTTAATCAACTATTGTTACAATACATCATTCATTATTATGACGCTATTTTCATGAAGGTTTATGTCATAAAGCCAGATCATTGTAAATAATGAAACGTTTTTGCGATTTTCTAACAAGCGGCTTATTTTGAGTTAGGTCAGTCTAATATTAAACGTGCGATTAATGTAATTACAGACAAAAAGCTAAAATTATTGTCATGTACACTAGGGGACATGGGTATAGGCTTGGCATACAATGATAGATCAAACTCTATGAGTGTATAACGTGCATAGTTTCAGTTTAAACATTATTTAAGACTCGTTCGGGCGAGACTCAAAAAATATCAAACTCATTTACTCATGCTAAGTCATGTAACACACTCATTTGGCATTGTTTTAACCAGCGACAAAATCAAACATGTGTAAGTAGGTACCTACCTATTTTAATGCGAAATGCATGACGCATATTTATCGCACGATAGCTAGGAACCTGGGATAACTATTCGTAAATATTTGTGTAGATAATCATAATCTATAGCTCATAAATTCATAAATTATAAGTTTAACGACGTTTAAGTTTAAGAAGCTCTTTTTATATCTGCTTTTATGCTGAAAAAACCAGTGCAGAATACCTACAATATTAAATATTAGACTTATTTCCATGCTCTGATATTTAAATCTTACCTAGTTTTATTCCGAACTTATCAGATTCAACGTGGTAAAGATGAAGACCATAGAAAAAAAATACTAGCTCAAGTAAATACTGAGAAAACTACGGATTACTATTCTTATATATCAGCGAGATATCCTTAGTAGAGTAAACCTACTTTTTATCATCTTTTCGATAAGCAAATCGGCCCTATCGACCCTGCGCATTTTATAGCTTAATACAACCAAGTTACCTGTACATCCACACTAAGATTTACTATCTTTTGTTACAGACGGCAATATTCACAGTAATATTATTGCCCTTCCGGGTCATCGTCATCTGTTATCTAATAGTGACTGCGTGGTTCCTCGCGTGTATAGGACTTTATGGACTCAGCGAAGAAGACCTCAGGCGACAGCCAATGACAGGATGGAGAAGGTAAATACATTAAACATTTCTCTTTAGTGATAAAAGCTCAATAACGAAGCCTTGTAGTACGAATTAATCATATCCCTACTTTTTTCTAGGGCAAAGGGGAAAGAATCTTATCAAATTAAATATTCAGATTTATGTTTTATAAATGCTTATTTTGTATTTACAGCCGATTTCGTTAATTGTTTTCAATTCCTGATGTAAAATTCAAATAGCAAAAGCTTCAAACTAATAAAGATACCTACCTACTATTCTCTATTTGGTTGTATTTTCCTTATCTAGCCCAGTTCCTTCAAGGTTGTGACTTATTTTTTTTTATACTTTTTGTTTACTTCCTCGTCATTGGCAGGTATACAAGTTCAATGATGTGGAAAAATATAAATCTAAAAAATGTATAGTTAGGTAGGTACGGACGGCTACACATCAAGGTATACAAAACCAGTTTACGCTGGCCTCTTATTGTATTAGAAGCCTATACGAGAGAGATCAGCTTAAACTGGATTTGTACCTATAGGTTGACCTGTAGCCGTGTGTACTCACATTTCAGTTTACTGCAGGAAGTATAGCTAAACCTAATTTAAATACTTGTGTCTGCTGTTTGCTACTATTGTGGTAATCAACAGTGTGTGACTAAAGTAAGTTAGGTGTTTAGGGAATGTTAGAGCACTTGATCGCACAGATTGCGACTGTTAGGCAAATATAGTTCAAGGTAAATTTTAAACAATAGACACTATACACTACAAAAAGTAGAACTGAGTCCGCTTTTTAAGATTTCTAATTATTTCGTAAATGCCAATGTCATTATTAATTAAAAATAATTGTGCTCCATCAGAAAAGCTATGCAAATTTTGCTATAACTAAACAGGTAAAGTTAAATATGTTACAAGATTGTCCGAGCAATTTACGTTCTTTGGTAGGTGCCTACGATGCTCAGTTTAATTATATTTATTGCAACTTGTGTCTTTATCTGTCATATTAAAAGATTGTGCAAAACATCGGTACTCGATTTCATAAATAGGTATGTAGTTTGAAAGGTGCGTATAAAATATTAATATCATGAACGTCAAAACCTTGGTCAAAAATAAATTCGAAGATCTACAAACGAAATATATTTGCGTGGGTACATACGCATTTTGCTGATGCATTTTTACACGGAACGTTATAAAACATGATATGATAAACCGGTATTTTCGGTAATACCGGTTTTTGACACACCTAGCACCACCAACTATCATTTTTACAAGTGCGTTCGAAATTCGAAATAGGTAACTGTGCGCATTTGAAGTTGTCAGCACGAGGTTTTGCAGTGTTAATTTTAATACTTATTAAAAATTATGCTGCGTCTTAGATGCATCCATGACGATTTAAAAAAAAATAGAATAGTTTAGAACCAATAAAACTTCCAATAAAGTGTCAGAGTGTTGTTGGACCGCGCCGCTTGGCCTTGTAACTAGAAAGCGCGGGAAAGTGGATAAAGTGGTTTGGTTATTGGTTATTCTGGCATGGCGGCAGAATCTTCTTGACCCCCTTTGTGTTTGG
Organism: Subacronicta megacephala; assembly: GCA_958496365.1. Classification (NCBI taxonomy): domain Eukaryota; kingdom Metazoa; phylum Arthropoda; class Insecta; order Lepidoptera; family Noctuidae; genus Subacronicta; species Subacronicta megacephala. Next base: position 13,098,471 of record OY292526.1, read on the forward strand.
CGCTTAAACTTATTTATTGGGTAGTCTGGTAATTTAATTATAAATGCTCGTATCAATAAAGTAACCGGTTTTATTCTCGCATATAAGTTGCTACATTTGACTTAAATAGGTACATTATTTATAACAGTCGTATTGTTGTTATCTGAAATACTTAGAAGGTCGTGAACTAATAGCAGGTTTAGTAGAAAGTGTTGAAGATACATGCTTAATAACAGTTTTCAAGATTTATAAAATTACTACATCCTTATAAAATACGTTTATAGGGCGATATCTACTTAGATCAATTTCCGAAAATAAAATTGGCATTGATAGATTATGTACGGTGGCCAGCACATCAAGTTGCCACGAAATGGCAAATTTTCTCAGTTGATTTTGAACTTTATCTTCATCAATTTAAGGTTTAAAAGCATTTGGAGAAATTTGACAGTTTTGTATACCTTGACCTGCTGGCGACTGTACCTAAGCTGAATAAGCAAGTAGGTAATTATAAATAGGTAAATTTCTGTGTGTTCATTTCAGTCTAATACCACAAGGTTAATCGCTCTTAATCTGAGGCCGTGCCCAGCAGTGGGTCAATAAATGGGTTGATGATTAATACAGTGAGAAGTCATCATTAGAGAATATAATTTATAAGTAACTTTCATCTCGATCAATGGCTAAAGGTGCCAGTAAAAGTATGGAAAAAGTGCTCAGTCATTGGCATCGGTCAGTTTATATAAACAACTTGTTGGTATACCTACAACATTGCGGTAATACCTCCGACACCTTAGAGAGAACGCTGTCAGGACAGTCCATGCTCCCTGAGTTGAGGAGTGTTGCGCTTCAAACTGCAACATACCTCGCAGAACGTTGCGTATGCGAACACAGTGACGTTTAGATACAGTTTGTTCGAAATAACTAAGCACGTCTGAAATCGTAAGCAGTGGTAAATTTTTAATAGATAGGTAGTCTGTGTAAAGACGTTTGGAGTCATAACATTTTTCGTGTTGCTAGAAGCATAACATATTTGAAGTTAATCGTCTTTACACCGACTCTACGCATTTATGATTATTTTCTTGACTAATATCGATTTGAATGTATAAAAACACATAATTAAGCGATTTCATCTGAGCGGCAGTTCAGAACGGCTTACTTCAGGCGAGCGCAGTTATTTCGAACAAACTAAAATACAGGTCAGGTCAGGTCAACCTATACAAAACCAGCATAAGCTGATCTCGCATTGTATAGGTTTCCTAAAATATAAAAGACCAGGGTAAACTGGTTTTGTATAGCTTGATGTCTAGCTGTGCGTTCAAGTTGTTGTTGAATAGATTGTTTGTGTAAGATTAAAACAATAATTTTAGAAATAGATTCACAGTAATGACGAAAGTCAAGGTGTGACTTTTCTCGAAGTTAAGCGAGATAGTACTATACCTACCTACCTTGTGGGACTTTGGAGCGACCGTAAAGGCTAAATAAAAATATCAACAATGTTTTCTAGCGCATCAGTTTCTACTCTAGTTACCTAGTACGATTGTATTATTATCTCAATGATCACCAATGATTACGAAGGCATAATAATTATTATGTAAGTATAACTTGTGATTAAAAGACTTATGTAGATTTATAGTTTCATATACATACCTATAAGATACAAATTATATTGCATTTGTCAGTGTTGTAGACTCTACGTATCTTGAGTTTTATTACTTTCTCTGCATTTTTACAGTAAATTATTTTATCTGTGGATTTATCTGAAAGTAAGAAAGCTTACTCGTACATACCGTTATTTAAATATATCACGTTCTTACGAGGTTCAAAACAGATTTTACTGATTGTAATACCTATAACATTCTTGATAACAGCGGTCTCTCTGTTGTGAACGTTATTTAATTTCATTGTATTACGAATACCGCAATACGTAGGTAATATTACAAAATTATGGCACATGACTACATGAGTATGATTGCGGTGTGGTCATTATTTGTATTGCGTTTGACGATATAAAATATGCAGTTAAGGCTTACTATTACGAAGGTAATTCTAAAAAAATGGAGGAATGAAGTTCGCTTGTCGATAAAATTCGGACTACGCCGGACGAAACCGAACGTCTCGAGACGGGAACATCACTATCAAAAGGAATTTAAAATGCGAAAGAATATATAAAATTTTGAACCTGGAATTACCATAAGAAGTAATGGTTTTTTATACAATTAAATACCAGCCTTTACTGATTTTGTATAGCTTGAGCTGTGCGTACCTATTCAATACAACAATAATATGAACATTAAAAATAAGTTTTTGAATACATTTTTAGATAAATATTTTTTCCAGTCAATTTCTACTGAATCATACTATAACCACGTTCATACAACCTTAATTGTATATAATTTATTAGGCGCCTTTCCACTAAGTCCAATAATCTTCCTCAGTTGTATAAATTGTCTTTTGACAAACAAAATAATAATTGATGATCGCCTGCAGCTTTACCTTAAAAAAGGTCAGGCTTTGACATTGCCTTGTCATGTAACATTTTGGCTAGATGACCTTTAACATTAAATGTAGTAGGTACCTATTTATAATTTCCGGATGTAGAATTTATGATTTCCGAATATTAAAATAAAAAATATTCAGGGCCAGGACCCCGGTAAGGCGCTGACAACACCCAAATAGGCATATTTTAAACAAGTTTTTAGCCAAATCCATAAAGTTTGTGACAGCGAAAAAAATGTATGTTAATCTTGAACATATTCCGGAGAAAACTGTTGCTTTGAAAACACGTTTTTGAAAAGTTTTCTCGATCCAAAAAAATTGTAAACTAACCTCTGAAAACGAATTCTAAACAAAAATATCTGTATTACTAAGCAATGCACGTTGGTAAAATTAATAACAATAACGTATCATATTTAAATACAGAACTTGGTTGCTTTATATTTTCGATAACTTAAGTTTTTTTTTAGTAATTAATTGTTTTATGGTTTTGTAAAAAGCTGCAAGTGGCTGCGAGGGTCGCATCACCGCGCTTCTCTTTCTTTTCTATGCAAACCGACAGTGATCGCATAGACGTGCTGCTAGACGGACCTATGTCGCTTCGCTCCGCGCGCTATCCGTTCATTACGTATTTTATTGTTTGACAATTTCAAACATAAACATACCTCGAAACATATTACATATGTCTTTTTGTATTTTTTAGGTATTTTTTAGGCATTTTTCATTATTAAGTTATTTTAGTGGAGGAAAATACGACATGCGGGCAGGATTCGAACGTGCATCTTCTGGTTACGTACACCAGACGCTAAGACCGCACATGTATTTTGTTCCCAAATAAGATTGAAAGACGTAAAGACATCGGTAAAGGATAAATAAATATCAAATATAAATAAAGTTCTAAGTAGTACAAATATTTGCTGTAGAAATGGAAAACGTACAAAAATGCCAGCCCAAAAAGCGCTTTTATACTAACAAATAAAAACATGTCATGAAAGTAATAAAAAACATCAATTTTTATAGTTTTTATTATATTATTATGTCATATTGGCAAAACAGATACACGAACAGTAATGAAACTATACGCTATTTGCTACAAAGGATACCGTAATTCGTCTTAGTCGGTAATGTTCGGTTGGCCTAGTGGTAAACGCCATGATTGAGAACTCGGAGTCTCAAGTTCGATACCTGTTGGTGACAAGTGCAGTTTATTATTGTTGTGATCTTTTTTATTTTATTTTAAGTTTTTATAATAATTATTAATATATTTACTAAAATTATTTCATTTTCATTACAGTAAAAAGAGACGTTTACTTTTACTTACTTAATATGGCAAAAACCTATTAAGTATAGAAAATATTGTACTATTTTTTGTTGCTTGTATTATTCAATAGCATCCAGAGATAAAAAAATATATGTAGTACCTACCCGGAAACTCCGAAAGTCAAGAAAAATATTTTTAAAGCCACGGGAAATCATGAGAAATAGATTTTTATTTATTTATTTCAGGCAACAGAGCCCATGTATATATAATACTATAATACAATACAATAAATCTTAAACTAATAACAAATAAAATATCAAACATTGTACCTACATATAAAATAAGAATAAACACTATTTCTCACGAACAGTTGGCGTCGTGTGAAGCGCGGTGTCCGGTAGCCGGCCTCGCACAGTGGAACGAATGTTTGGGAGAGGTCGGACATTCGCACCTCAAACATTTTTTTTTTCATTTAAAAACCTAATTATGTACGTACTTGACTATCTCATGCCTTCAGAATTTGTTCTGAAAAATTTTCTCCTATCTCTCGTATTTAAGAAGTTATTTGAACATTTATGAAATTTCACCAAGAAAATTTGTCTTCAAAAAACTTTATTGATCACTCTAATTTCTGATTCCGGCCTTGTTGTGGTCTTCGCTAATATACTACACATATCAAGAGCTGCATTTAGTTTTAAGACACACGGTGCGCCAAACGTGCACTTTAAGAGATATAGGATAATGAAATATATATATTTTAAATTTTCTTATAATTATGTTTACTTCGGTTAAATAAATTTTAACCGTAAATATCAAGATCATCATATCAAGAGCTTTATTTAGTTCTAAGACACATGGTGCGCCAAATGGGCACTTTGTGAGTTATAAGGTAGTTTATATTTATTACAAGAAAAAATATATTTTAGTTTAATTGATTTCTCATTAGACGTACTCGTCAAAAACCTCGAGAACAGAGTTCCCAATAGATATAGAAATGGGCGCGACATGGGCATTCGACATGATTTTTGTCTTTGCCATGTTCATCGTAAGACCCACTTGTTGGGAAACTCTGTCGAGGTCATTGAGCATTGTGCTGAGCTCTTGCAGCGATTCTGCGATGACTAAAATATCGTCGGCAAATCGAAGGTGAGTGATATACTCGCCATTTATGTTAATGCCAAAAGCCTTTCCATTTAAGAAGCTTGAAGACATCTTCCATTGCAGAGGTAACCAGTTTCGGGGAAATAACATCTCCCTGTCTAACACCTCTCTGCAACGGAATTGCCTCCGTACACTGTTCCTGTACTCGGACCGACATGGTGGCGTTTTTATATAAGCACTTCAGCACTTTGATATACCGATAGTCAATGTGGCACCGCTGCAGAGATTGCAGCACCGGCCAAGTTTCAATCGAATCAAAGGCTTTCGCATAGTCCACAAACGCTAAGCATAGTGACAGATTAAATTCCTCGGTCTTCTGTATAATCTGCCGCAGCGTAGTATGTGGACTATGGTACTAAAACCTTTTCGGAATCCGGCTTGTTCGGGAGGCTGAAAGTCATCAAACCTGCGCTCGAGACGATTCGTGATAACCCTGGAAAACAACTTATAAACATGGCTCAGAAGCCAGATTTGTCTATAATTCTTTAATAAGGTGTTATCACCTTTTTTAAAGAAAAGCACCACCTGGCTTCTGTTCCATCTGGGACAAACTGTCCAGTTAAGTAGGTCCAACTCCGAAAAGGAGGTCACTCATCCAATCCGACTCGGCTGGGCAGCGTTTGGGAAACTTCGCAACGTCTTTTCGTTGGGATTACCGCAGTGCCTTAAGACAAAAGTCTTTTTCCAGTGTGTGTCACCAGTGATGACCTATGGCACAGAATCGTGGTCTCTCACTATGGGCCTTATAAGAAAGCTCAAGGTCACTCAGCGAGCTATAGAGAGAGCTATGCTTGGCATTTCTCTACGCAACAAAATCAGGAATGAGAAGAACTAAAGTTTTCGACACAGCTCAAAAGATAAGCAAGCTGAAGTGGCAGTGGGCGGGGCAGTCTATGGGGGACCTACCCTAGTTACTACATGCTGGTCAAAGAAAAAAATCAGTGCTATCCAGCCAAAGAAGATGTTACAATAACAGAAAGCTCTGCAAAAATCAAATTGTATGCCCTGATGGAACACACTACGATAAGACTATAAGTTTTTAGAAACCCCTGTTTCGGAGTTTTTATAGAACATCTGGCAAAAATATTTATAATGAAAGACGAGTGAAAATGACTGATCCAATCTATCTAGTAACTTTTAAGAGTTAATTAGAAGGAAACCAAAAATATAAAGATATTTACAAATATGGCTTGAGTTCCCTACACGCTCGGATTCGTTCAATGGAATTAAAGCATCGAGCCGGCCCTATTTAAGGAACCGGTTCTTTCGGTTCCGAAGTGAAGCCGGAACCGGGTACCCGGTTTTTTCGGTTCTTTAGGTTTTTTGATAAATTCAAGTGAAAAAAGTTGATAAGCTGTGTTATCTTTCTTTTATATAGATTTTCTACTATCAAAACGATCAATGTCCTAAGTAGGAAGCTTTTCTCTGTTTGAAGGTTTTCAAAATATCATTTATTTCATTATAATTTTGGCAGGTTAGATCGGATGATGAGAAGAGACAAGTAGCAGATAGGAAATCGTATGTTCAGAATGAGTTTAGACGAAGATTAGGTTTAATAGTAAACTAGTAGTTTAGTAGTAGTAGAAAATTATTGTTCTCTGATTCTGCAGTTTCAGTTGAAATTACTGGCTTAAATAAAGATTTGATTGAACGTTGTTCCACAATTTTACAAGCCTTGTCCTCGGGGTTTAATATTGATTCGGATAAATTTAATGAATATCCTTTGGAAACCGCGCGACTTTTAATTCAAGAATATCCGTGGTTTATTCTCGCAGCTTCCGTTCACAAAGTCCTCATCCATGGTGCTGAAGTAGCACAGTATGCTTTACTATCTATCGGGGAATTATCCGAAGAGGCAACAGAACCTAACAACAAAAATTATAAGGCCTTCAGACGGGATCACACGAGAAAAATGTCGCGAATACTTACGAATACGGACTTACTTAACAGACTTCCTCTTACTTACTTAAGGGACTCAACTCAGACCCATTCATTACTGGTCTTCGGAAACTTCCCCATAAGAAAAAGAGCGTTATGTCGAGGCAGATTTTAGATTTATTAAGAACTAGCTTTCCGCCCACAGCTTCGCCCGCGTGGGCAACACGATTTTGACTGGTCCTTTCTCAAAGTCTAATCTATTTTTGTACCAAATTTCGTCAAAACCCCGTTTTTTATTACAATCCCTTTTTTACGACAAAACGTAGCTTATATCCTTTCCCAAGGTCTAATCTATTTTTTACCAAATTTCATCAAAATCGGTTCCGAGGTTGGGCTTCAAAGCGTGACTTTGTTTGGAGTTCCATATAAACTTTCATCCCCTATTTCATTCCCACACAGGTAAAAATTTTAAAAACACTGGAACAAATTTTTACTTCTTATCATGTGCCTAAATTCAGTTTCATCGTTTTATCTTCAACAATGACCAACTCCCATACAAATTTTCATCCCTTATTTCAACCCCTATTTTACAACCAAGCGTAGTTTATATCCTTTCCCAAGGTCTAGTCTATTTTTGTTCCAAATTTCATCATAATCGGTTCCGGGGCTAAACTTGACTTTGTTTGGACTTTTAAACGAACTTTCATCCCCTATTTCATCCCCACACAGGTCGAAATTTCAAAAACGGTAAAACTAATATTTATTTATTTCTGATCAAGTGCCTTAATATAAAGTTTCATGGTTTTATCTTGAAAAATGACGAACTCCCATACAAACTTTCACCCCCTATTTCAACCCCATCAAGACTATTTTTTGTAATAAAAGGTAGCCTATGTCCTTTCTCAAGTTTTAGTCTATCCCAGTACCAAATTTCATCAAAATCGGTTGAGTGGTTTAGGCGTGACAGACAGACAGACAGAGTTATTTTCGCATTTATAATATTAGTAGAGATTTAGTATAATTTAAATTAGGTTGATTGTTGTAGTTAGTTGTGGTTATGTTGACGTTTGAAAATAAGATGTTAGTTTTAGTTTTCTTGTCTTTTGTTGTAGGTACATAATATGTATAATATATAAAATAATACATATTTAATGATAACCCTTTCATGAATAGCTTTAATATCATAATCACATGTATTTCCGAACGAGGGAGAATAAATCTCAAATATTGATAATTTAAATGTATATTGAACAGTACATATATGTACAGTTAATTGTACATAATGTATTAAATTATGTAAATAAAGCATTAATGTAATAAGTGAAGAATTTTTTTTATTATTTACCCTTCAGAAAAAATCCTATTTAACAAGTTTAATAAAGTAAGGTATTTATGACCTCGCTTGTAGGGCACTTGGACCACCGTGCGAAGGCGGAATCTTGTTTGTTAATAAAATAAACTCATAAGTAGGTACCTGTTACGTTTGCCCAGAGATATGGACACTTACAATTGTATAGAAATATATAATACGCAAACATTATATACTAATACAATTTTTGTAGGGGAAAACCTCCTTATTTTAAAGTCGTTTTAAAATATATGGGTCTAGCTCAGGAGGTCCCCGCATGTGGAATTAGGAGTAGAAAATGATTACTTTCAATAATATACATATTATTATTATTGTCTTATTATGACTGCTCATTAGTCTAGTCGTCCTAAGCGCGACTGCTACGCTAGAGGTCTTGGGTTCGGTCCCCGGGTCGAGCAAAGTGTTATTGGGTTTTTCTATGAAATTCCCAGTAGCAGCTCGGAGTCTGGATTTGTGCCCGGTTAATGGCAATAGGCTCGCCCCCTATTACATGGGACCTAAACATACCGGCGAAATACAGGTGTACATTGGTACACCTCTGCCTAACCCTTCGGGGAATACAGGCGTGATGGTATTATTGTATGATGGTATGTTATATATAAATAGATAATATTATACAAAAAACAAACAAATGAATAGTGTATTTAAAAATAATGAAAATTTTGCTAGTATAAGTAGTGTGGGTTTTTATTTTCCTTACATTTAGGTATAGTGTTTTTAATTCATTTTAAATAAAGTTGCATATAATAATAAATATTATAATAACTATTCATACTGTTCTAATTTGTTTCTAGTTTTTAGTACAGAGCAATAAATACAACACCGCGCCATCTATTGACTCATTGTTCATTATTGATTTTGTTTCTTATTTGATAGTTCGCTTCATCACCGTCGTTTAAAAAGGAGCGCTAGATAATCGGAGCAATAGTAGGCGTGGCCAAAATACCGAAACGTCGATTTCTGTTAGCTGTTGTCAGCGCCTTAAGGAATAAGAATATGATTAACTTAATTAAGTTTGTTTTTCACGACAAAATATTAAAATTGTTAAACTCGCATATCTAATAACATAACTATTGTCTGGACTTTAAAAGAGACCATGATTCTCTGAGTTTGTTTCGACGTTTCTTCTCAGAGGTCGTCAGATAGGGAACGTCGGCGCCATCTAGTTAAAAAAAAATGTAAAAAATCGACTTGTAAAAGTGTCTTTAAAAGATCTATTTACAGAAATAAATATCATAAATATTGAATGTATGAATGTATACATATTCATTGAAAATTAAAAATGTCTTTATTATTCTCAGAAATACAATTTAGTCATATACAGCCCTAGACCCCACACTAGGATTCCCTGTGTCGTGGGGTCTAATAAAAAACTTACTGCCATAAAGAACAGAGTTCCAATGAAACCAAACCCAAACCACATTCGTCTTCATGCTAGTAAGGCCGAACTAACAAGAAACAGTCAAACTTTAAAAAGTCATGGAGACCAGCTGCCTAACGAAGTGTCACTTCAGATGTTGGTCAAGGGTCTTGGGTATCGGCCGCACGCAACAACCAAGTATCAGCACTGTCCGCTGAGTCCACATGCCACATGTCGACAACCTCATGTGCCAAGTAATAACATTGAGCAAGCGTTGAATGCGGAAGTAGTGTTGCAACTAACAGCCAAAATTTTCCTGTCAAGCCTTAAAATTTTATTAAAACGTAAACACCGTGACGTTTCAACAGTCGTGCAATTTTCACTATAGGACTAACCCTGAAATCGTGAAAAAAGTCATCAGTTTCATAGAAAAGTGTTTTACGACACAATGAAATTAAGATGGACTGCCTCGTTGGTCTAGTGGTCCCAATCGCGACTGCTACGCTAGAGGTCTTGGGTTCGATCCCCAGGTCGGGCAAAGTGTTATTGAGTTTTTCTATGAAATTCTCAGTAGCAGCTCGGAGTCTGGATTTGTGCCCGGTGAATGGCAATAGGCTCGCCCCCTATTACATGGGACCCAAACATACCGGCGAACTGTGGGTGTACATTAAGTGCACCTCTGCCTAACCCTTCGGGAAATACAGGCGTGATGGTATGATGGTATGGTATGAAATTAAGATTAGTCAGTAGCTGTTTTACGCAGTAGAAAATGTAAATAAACAGAATAAATATTGAAACAAGCTTTCGGCTGTCAGACGACTATAATATCACGGTGTTTTAAAAACACATAGGAACTTAACTACAATTAATAAAAAATAAAATTTATTTATATGCGGCTATCACTGCGACCGAATCTTACCGGTCTATTGTGATCAAGCTAATGCTGAAATATTTAAACACTACTAATTTTAAGAACCAATTTATTTCGTGCTTTTTAAAGTGTCTGCGACAACACAAGTTTAACGGCATTTCCACAGCATGTGAATATTTCGCCATATATCTTGCAATTAGATAATTTAATGTTAATTAACTTCGTTAAAATATATTTGTGCTCGCTAATTCAGTGTTAATTTACTAGGTTTTATCATCAGTCTTCATATTACGCAATTACTCATTCCTAAAAATCCGCTTCCTAATAACGATTCGAATCACTACATGATAATTAAAAAACAACAACATTGTGAATCATCATTACTTACTAACAATATCATCTTTTGATAAAAAAGAGTTTTGATAGTGATAAATAGTAGACTATCCGTATAATAGTAACACTTATGTTTTTTATTTTCACTCCATCAAGATACTGTGAATGAACGGTTAATTTCTTATACTGACTCATTGCTTTCGTTTTTCACTGAATACCAAGCTCACGCTCGAATGAAACGCAGTTTTTTTTTGCAACTGACCTCAAGAATTAAAGTCTGTTTTGAATCTTCGGAAACTGCCAAGCTGTTACTTCGAAATAAAGAAAAACTACAGAGTGGTATAAAGGTTTTTTCAGATCAAACTCCTATACAACAAAACCATATGAAAGAGCTACAGAATGAATTAGCACTGAGAATTGCAAATGGGGAAAACGACATCACTATAAAGTACGTAAAAGGATTGCCAAAAATAGTTTCAACCAAAAACTCAAAAAACTAAACAGTCCAAACCCACTTACCATCAATAGATCAAATATCAACAAACAAGGAATTAATACGCATCAAGCTCTTAGTAGTTATCAGAATATTCTCACCAATAAATCAACTCTAAATTTTCTGTATGCTAATGTTAGAAGCATATGTAGTCCAGGTAAGTTGGATGAACTTATCTGTGTACTCAACTCATTTAAAAAATGTATACATGTGATCCTGCTTGCTGAAACATGGATTAGATCAGACGAACAAGCTCAACAGTTCAATATACAGAATTATACCCATTACTTCAACATCAGACCGACCGTGGTCGGAGGAGGTGTGTCCATCTATGTTCATAACAACCTTAAGCATGAATTGAAAATGTCATCATACATTGGCGGAAATAACTACTTAAGTATATATCTTCACAAGTATGCACTTAACATTGGGGTTGTTTACAAGCCGGGACACTCAAACTTCAATGACTTTCTATCCAGTTACGATGAACAACTTCTACGAAATAAGAGAACGATTGTCTTTGGAGATACAAATATCGATTTACTCAATTCTGACAATATAACTAAACGTTACAATTCCTTGCTAACCGAATCCGGCTTCAAACTTATCAACAAAATAGATCCAAACTTTTGCACTCGTGAGACAGACACAACAAAAACCATTATTGATCATGTTTCTACTAATCTAAAACAAGACAACTTTCACATGGCCATAATCGAGTCATCTTTATCAGATCACAAAAATATTTACGTAGAACTAAAGAGAGTAGCACCTCCACAAAAACAGCGAATACAGTACGTAGCTACAGATTTCCAGAAATTGTATAACATTATTGAAACGACAATTTTTGAGAATAACAACTATGATTTTGAGTTGTTTGATAGATACATTAAAAAAGCTATTGAGAATTCTAACATAAAAAAATACAAAATAATGAATCAACCGCAAAACGAATGGATTAACAGAAAAATAATAGCAGAGATTAACGAAAGAAATACATTATGGAGTAAATTGAAAAAAGACCCTAAAAACAATCAATTAGAAAAAGATTTTAAAACCCGAAGAGATAATGTAGCTCAAACAATAAGAAAAACAAAAGAAGAATATTTCTATGGCGAATTCACTAAATGTACAAAAAAACCTAAGAGGATGTGGAAATTAATCAATACCCTATCAAATAATAAAGCTGTTATTGATTGTGCTCCCCCAAGCCTGAAATCTGAAAACGGTTTGATTACTACAGACCCCACAGAGGTGTGTGAGATTTTTAATACATTTTTTGCTAACATAGGGGCACAATTAGCAAACAAAATACCAACTAAGTTTCACAACAATAACACATACACATTACCCAACAACAACCAACACACTGAACAACATGAATTATCTCAATTTTCTCCATGTACTATTGAAGAGATATCCGGAATTATAGATGGGTTAGACCCCAATACCAGTACAGGAATCGACGGTGTAAGTACTAAAGCTGTAAAATGTATCAAAAGTCTTATTATTCATAATCTAACAGGTTGTCTAAACCAACTTCTCGCGGACGGTATCTTTCCAGAAAATTTAAAAGTTGCTAAAATTACGCCAGTTTACAAAGCTGGTACAAAAGTAGACCCGGGTAACTACCGACCAGTGTCAGTTCTGCCAATCCTATCCAAAGTTTTAGAAAAAGTTATATATACTAGACTAAATAACTACTTAACAAAAATTAACTTCATTTGCAATCAACAATATGGCTTTCGACCCAAATCTAACACACTTGGCGCAACAATTGATTTGATAACCACCATAAAAACAAAAATTGACCAAAAACAAGTAGTGCTAGGAGTCTTTATTGACTTAAAAAAGGCTTTCGACACCGTTAGTCACACTCTGCTATTAAAAAAAACTGGATAGTATTGGCATCACTGGAAATGCACTTAAACTCCTAAAGTCATATCTAAGTGAGCGATACCAAATTGTAAAAATAGGAAACTTCCAGAGTAGGCCCAAGGTTCTCACTTGTGGAGTACCACAAGGCTCGATCCTTGGACCCTTGCTATTTCTAATCTATGTAAACAATATACAAGAAGCAGGTTTGCACGGTCACCTAGTCCTTTATGCTGATGATACATGTTTATTCTATTTTGGGCACAATATTAATCAAATCGTTAAACATGCTCAGGATGATTTAAATATACTGCAAAATTGGTTTCAATACAATCTTCTAACAATAAACATCACTAAAACCTCATACATAATATTCAATGCCAAAAACAAAAAACTACCTAACTATCCGAATTTAACTATAAATGGAGAGATATTGAAAAAAAGTAATCAAGAAAAATATCTGGGGCTGATATTAGACAGCAACTTAACATGGAACGCACATATACAACACGTGAAAAATAAACTTTCATCCCTTGTGGGCCGTTTACATAAAATAATTCGATGTATTCCGAAAAAAGTTCGGCTCTTAATATACAATGCCCTGGTAAAGCCTCATTTATTGTACCTCATCGAAGTGTGGGGTAATGCCGCTAAAACAAATTTAAAACCAATCCAAACTTTACAGAACAGAATAATAAAAATCTTATACAATTATGATTTCTTAACATCCTCAAAAATAATTTACAAGGAAACCAAACTACTCAATATTACACAACTTTACACATATAATACATGTATACTCATATATAAAATTGTCCATAAGCTCATTCACTCACACATTACACTCACAACAATAAAAAAGACAAACAGGTACAGAACACGTCGAGCCAGTCACCTCATACTCCCTTCTATAAGAACTAATTATGGTAAATATAACTTGACATATAGGGGAGCACAGTTATATAACCAACTTCCAAAATATGTAAAAGAAGCAAATTCTCTCAATAGTTTCAAAAATAAACTATTTGCTCATATTCATACTAGTAAATCACTACTTTAAAAATATTAAAAATAATGAACATGCAACATCTTTTAACTTGGACCACCGCCTTATAGTAAGAATGCAGAGAACTCGTTTCTTGGGTGACAATTACAAAATAATATTATGTTCCGTTTTTGTTTTTTTCTTCTACCCGCACTGTGTTATTATATTTTTTTATCTAAGTAATCTATTGTTCTCCATGTAAGTGACGAATGTCTTAATGGGAAATAAAGTTCTTTAAACCGAAGAAAAAACTTTTGTTTACTGTGCCTATAACGGACGGAAGTGACGAAAAGGAAATTAAGAAGGTCCCGTCTCAATCTAACGTCGTGCGCACATTGTATACAAAAAGGCAGAAGAGATTGTTGTAGTGGGTAGGGTTGCGTAACATCGGAACGGGATCACCAGACATGTAACATGTTATCTTGTCCGTTATTAAAAGTAAACTGGTTTTTTTTAGAATAATGGGCGGTCTGAATGCCATTTGCATGACAAATTTCGTTATGAACATTTGTAATATATGTATTTCTTTATTTTCTGGACATTATGGATATTGTTTAGATTTATTGTCAGGAAAACTGATCTGCCAATCTTTAAATAATGTTCAATTCCTTAATCCAGCCGCAACAATAGCTGTTGTAAGTGAAATTGATGACAAGTTTTTGAAAACTGAAACGTGATACATACCTATCTATTGAATAATATTAATAATTTGAATTGAACCAAATAACATTCTGTTCTGATTGGGACCGTTGAATGAACGTATTGTAATGTATTGTCTATGGCTCAGATCAAATAAAAAGTTAAGATGGAACTTTGCGAACAAAGAAGTGAGGCCGGCTAAAACTACGCCATAACGTGTACTACACACAATTACACGCACACATGTATTAGTTAACTACGCCTTATCTTGTCAGTCGAGCTTTCGATAGCTCGATAGCTCGACTGACAAGATAAGGCATAGTTTCGGTATACGTGTGTGCGTGTAATTGTGTGTTGTACACGGCATGGCGTAGTTTTAGTCGGCCTTACTTCTTTGTTCGCAAAGTTCCATCTTACTTTTTATTTGATATGAGGTCTATGATAGTATGGGAGATAGAAACTTTTTTAATACTAATTTATTAAAAAATAGCTGGCGCGTCAGTGTCTAGGTTTTTTACTGCTTATTTTTTTTATATAATAATGATTAATGATTATACTTTCTATTCCACATGCGGTTACCACTTTCTTATAGTCATGCAAAAGCTATACCTAAGTATATTATTATTTAAATATAATAATGAGTAGGTACTGGTATCCTCGGCTATACTATAATTTCATTATCTAGTTTACCATTCCAATATAAGTTGACATTTGTACGGATAGCCTACGCGACGGCAGTGAATATTTGGAATGGAACTTTATAAAAAAATGTATTTTTTTGATCTTTTATCAATTATAATAGATTAGTATTGAGGTAATAGATTATTATATAACTGAGTCATAGAGAGAAATGCTTCGTAATAAAGAAATGCGGCATCATCGGCATTATCCATTGTTCAAAATATCAAATACCATTATCATAACAATGAGGTTTGTTCCACAGTAAACTGCGGTTCTCAATCTTGTCGCTAATGCGGTTGGTGGTGGTCGCCGCGGGTTTCCATCGGGTGCGGGTCCTGGGCCGGCACCACGTGCCTTCTAGCTCTCGGGACGCGCCGGTGGTGGTCATGGCTCCTCATTCCACATTCTTCGACGCCATTGCCATCGTCTGCCTCGGCGCACCCAGCGTGGTCGCCAAAGCGGACACCGCACGGCTCCCGTTTATCGGACGTAGGTCACACAGTCGCATGGTCGTCTTTTATTTCAAATTTGGAACGCTGTTTTACGCTTGGATGTTTGTGTAGTGTCGTTCGCTTGCTGCTTTTCCGTGTGTTGTCTATGCACTTTTTTTTCGTTTAGCCACATATTTTTTCGAAATTGAATGTATTTTGACACATTGTTTATTTGCAATACTACTTATTTGGTTTCAGTAATGTATTTTTTTTCTGACAAGCGTATTTAGAGCATGAATTAATATGCAGCACCATGAATTAGCCTTCACAGTGTTATTGAGCAATGGTCACAGCAAATTAGTGTACTTATGTGATGCACATATTTTTCCTTACGAAGTATTTAAAAAGCTTGTGTGAATCTTAATAAACTAACAGTTATAATTATTATTTGACACGTCTGTCTTCTGTCAATGATAAAAATATAGGATTAATTTTTCGAATAAGAAATAATTATATTCGAGTATCGTAACTGCGTCTGCGCCTTTCTGAAGTTAACCTTTTCCAACGGCAGCACAGAAAAGTTTATAGAGGAAAATAATCAATATTGCCGCGACTGTCTTCATCATCGACTGAGCAAGAAATAAATTGTGTATTAAATGATAGTATAACTTATACTATCATTCACTTACACTGTATAAGTGAGGAAGACAGCATGTGCACACGTCTCGCGGTTTTGATCACAACTATGCAGCCACTTGCATACAACTTCAGAGCACAGTTATATTGCCAAAAGGTACTGCTATTCGTATAGATTATTCGATAGTATTAAACTAACGTATCTCTAATTTATATTTTACCAAAGAAGACTAAAACATCAAACTGTAAAAAGCCAAACACTCAGCTCACATTGGAAGTTACTTATGGATTTAACGGAACGCCTTCGTTACACTACAAAATCAATACTTAGTATCGATACTACAAACTCAATAGTATCGATACTAGTTCTATCGATCGCGGAATTCGATAATCCCGCGATAGTTCGGCAACACTAGCCTCAGACGTTTTCATATTGATGTGTGAGACCTCAGCTTGCCCAGTTTTTGTAGCTGCTATGTAATTTTGTGTAGTTCGTGAACGAACGATTGTTAGAAAGCTTCCACAGACGCACTGAGTGAAGATGTCCCCAGATATCTCGTTTCTTAGTTCGTTTGACAAGACCGACTTATCGTTTGTCGCTATGCAACGACTGAATAGCAAAAGTGAATGAGAGCTCGGCGCCACCCAAGCTAATCACGTTAACGTCAAAGATCGCGTTTTAGCGATCTGCCCATTACTGGTTCGAGATGGGAACTGATGAACTAAAAGAACGAACTAGTTCGCTGAGGAGCTGCGAACGAGACCGACTGCTCCTGGTCGCGAACTACTATGCGCAAGACTATTACAATGTGGTTTGGATGCGGTATGTGTGGACGGGCCCTTAAGGCTATGAAATGTCTAATATAAAAGCTATCGGTATGACTTCTTAGTTTCAGATTAATTTAATTAATTATAATAAGATCAATGTCCATCTCGTGCACGGACGAAACAACGGTTACTCACATAACAGCACTGTTAACAGTTAAAGAATCTTAATTTGCGCGGGATTCCATTCACAACCCACTTTTACATTCTTTTATATTTACAATCTATAAAATATGGTTGTATGCATAACTCCTATTCCAGGCAACAAGTAAAAATGTGTGTACAAATTTCGCGCACTGATATAATTATTTTATAAGCATGCCTTTATCATGTGATGGAATGGATGGACGTGTGAAGTGAGATTTGATAGAAAAGGGATCAAATGATGAGATGACGACTAACAGGAATGAATGGAAGAAAAGGGTTGCGCCGACCCTAAATAAATTGGGAAAAGGGCAGGAAGATGATGATGATGATGATGAAGCGTACCATTACCATGATTGCTGATGCAACGTGACGGTCGCTTTTTGTTTATTATGTTGAAGAATTATCTCCCTTCCTCCCTTTATTTTTCGCTCTAATTAAGATTATTGTTTTGTTAAATTAGATATACTTTTTGAGTGATGGCCTAGGTAAGGTTTGATATTTTCTGATTTATATTGATTTCTTCATCTTTCTTCACCCCTTTGTTGTGACCTACGAATATATCTTTTCTATTATCTCGAATAATGTCGCGCGTCATAATTTTAAATCAATGCGCACATAATATGAAGCTCTGGTGAAGGTAACGGTAAAAATACATTCGCGATGTTGTTATTTTGCGAAGTGAGTCGTCCACGCTAAATATAATCCGTCTTGTTTGTTTTACGGCAGATGTTTTGAATGGCAATTTCAATAAATAGGCGTGTTTTTAGCACGCAAGATGATCGCCGCAGACTAAAGTTAAGGTTACTAAAAGTTGAGTTGCAAGTAGCTGTGTCATTTTATGATGGAAATCACAGATAGGGTCCAAGATAGAGCTCAGAATTTATCTATATATTCTTGGCTACACACACATACTTACTCATAAGATTAAACACAGTTACCGTCTTATTCATAAAATTATAAATTTTCAATAATGTGTGTTTTTCTTCTTGTTGCTATCACACAATAATTATCACGTGTCTAACCCCGCGTTTCCACTGACGACAAAACATGTTGCAAACATTTAAGTATTTAATATCTGTTGTAACAGACGTGACAAAACACATTCTATTCCAATCAAATCAAACAAACGTTTTTATTTCAAATAAGCGTTTATGAAATGTTAATGACTCTAGTTGCACTTTGCAGGAGGTTTAATATTTATACGAATAAGACGGTTAATCTATTTGACACTAAACTTCATCTGAAGTTAGTACTGTAAGCCAATTGGATAATTAGATTGTACCACCAAGGGTGTTGGGTTATATCGACTTTTATAATACACGTTTCTTCCAAACGCTCACCGTCTTTAAAGGAAGGTGTGTATTCTTAGCCGGCATTTCACGGGATTCATTTCGAATAAATATATGTATAGTTTGTTTGAAATAACTGTGAGCGTCTGAAGTTCGCCGTTCCGTAATGTCGCGAAGTTACAACAACTTTTTCATGGTAAAATAATCCTCTCTGCAAACGAGCAGGCGAGCCGTCCATGGACATCTGCAATACCCAAGGAATTCCTTTGGTGGTGCAGATATATTCTGCACATTCTGCAACTGCAGATGCGTTGCTAAACCTATTTTATGGAAAAGAAAGGAGATGAAGAAAAGGAAGTGGACTGAGGGAGAAATTGGGCCTCCAGCGCTTCACTTAAGTTATATTGAAACGAGTAAGGAAATTATTCAAGAATATGAAAAATTTACGACTGCAAACCCACTTGCGGACACCATCAGAAGCGAACAGTTACCTACCTACTGGTTTCTAATTAAGGTTAATTAATACTGGTTTCTAAGCTGTTGATAATTTTGACATTAGGACGACCAACAGTCCACCCGTGACCATGGATGCTGTAAAGGATCCGAAACGTCGGGAATTAATGAATTTATTAAAAATATCAATATAACGCGATAAAATCCGTAAAAAGTAGTTTTATTTCAAAGTTACCTATCTATTTCGATAGAACTGTATTTTTGGTAGATTTGGAGTTTGTATTTTCGAAACGTACCCACGCCATGATTTAATTATTTTATAGAAAATCTTAGAGGTCTATTTTCCCGTTTTATGTAATCATCTCATCTTTCTGCCCTTTTCCCAATTTATTTGGGGTCGGCGCAGCCTGACCTTTTCTTCTTCTTCACCAGCAGTTTTTTTTTAAATTTAATTTCTCTCTTCACAAAGGTACCGTTACATAATTTGTTTTATAGTACTTACATAGCGTTTTCCTTTGCGAGAGACTGGAGTCTGTACTAGGGAAACCCTGTGGGACAGATCACCAGGCCCTCACCCGGAATACATCCTAAGCGTTCACAACGTTTGCGTGTGTCATGCGTATGTGAGAGCGTGTTTGTTTGTATGCTGTGCGTGTATGTATGTTTGTGTGTGTGTGCATGTAAGTGTGTGTATGTGTGGTGTGTGTGTGTGTGTGTTTGTCTATTTGTGTGAGTACTGGTGTTTGAGTGGAATGTATGTTTGTAATGGGATATGATGTCATCAATTTTATTCTATGATGGAATAAACAATACTTTTTCAGAACTATCATAGTCAAGTCTTCCATTCATCCCTGTTAGTCGTCATCTCAACATTCAATCCCTTTTTCATCAAATCTACCTTCACACAATCCATCCATCTTTTCTTTGGTCTCCCTCTACCCCTCCATCCTTCCGCATTCATACTCATAACTCTTTTGGTTACATGCGTTTCATCCCTCCTCATCACATGCCCATACCAAGACAAACGATTCCCTTTTAACTTTTCTGTCACTGGCGCCACTTTCAAACTTACTCTAATAAATTCATTCCTTATTTTATCCATCCTAGTAACATTTTATATAATATAATATAATTTTATTAATTAAAATAATATTTTGCCGCTAGTTTACAATCTCACTGGATTTTAAAAAGTTTAATGTTTACAATTTTCAAATATACAATTACTTGTAACTTTTTTATTTCTTTTACACAGCCAAACTTAAACTTTGTCATCTGATTTGCGTCTAAGTATAACCGTTTTATATAAAAATATTAATATAATGTCATAAAATCCGTTGAAGGTTCATTGTATGACCCACCCAACCACCTAATCTCCAACAGTGCGCATTCCGTCTAATTGTTGCTATAATTATGGTTATTTAATAACGGCCAATTTAAATATAATTTCTAGGTTTACTTAATTAACAATTTGTAAAAAATAATATAAAAAACCTTAACAGTTAATAACTACGAGTAGCTTCTAAAACTACCTCACGTCTTGTCCAGTGGTCCTTAGCGCGACTGCTACTCTAGAACACGCGGCACATCTGCCAGCCAATTTCCACTTAGGATCATGAATACTAAGTTTTCATGCCCATTTGTTATAAGCTTCTTCTAATTTGACTTATATGTGGCATTAATTCGTCAAGGTTAATGCTTTAGGTAGGTTAATTAGCAGACACTGTAGATAAATAATAATGAGTCTTGCACTACTGATAAATTACAATTATTATACAGTTCTAGTTGCCATTATCTTTTACACGGGTGAAAAAGAGGAAAACTCAAGTCGACGCGTATATTTTCCATGGACTTCTTACTGAGAATATGTAAACCACAACATATAATTGTATCAACAAAAACGACTCTTAAAAAGACTTGTTTCACATTTCGGCGATAAGTCACTCTATGAACATCATTATATCAGTTTTATTTTTGACAGTAGCGGTTATAAAAATTATTAGCTAACAAACGATTTCCACTAAGTATGTACCTATCATATAAATTTGGTTGGAATTTGAGAATCGTTTCTGAGGATAAAACGCTTTGTCGTTGTTCTTCGTCGTGCTGTTTTTCTTTTTCTAAATATTTTATTATAACACGTTAAAAAGTACTTTCTCATCATTAACGAGTCCTCACTCAAGTAAGGCCTGCGAGGTTCCCATCACACCTAATAATTCAGCCATTAAAAAACGTTAAGAATAACTTAATTTATTTATTACTAATTTTTCATCGTCACCACTACATTAATCTCGCCGTTGTCTGTCTGTCTGCACACACATTCACATGACACCGTTATTTCACGTGGAAGTAGCCATAGTATTTGTTGGCATACTGGTTTTTCTGTGCTACAATGTGTTGAATGTGTTTTTTATCGCATTTTTTTTAGTCTGCGTATCGTTTTTGGAATAGGTCAGTTGATGTAACAACTTTATTCTCTTACTATTTTGTTTAAGTTTTATTGATGAATGTTAAATTGTATTTTTATTTCTTATAAGTTATTATTTTATTTTTTAATATTTATTTCTTAGACTTTTGAGAAGAAACGCCGAAACAAAAAGACTAAACATAAGCGTGTATCGCAATTTGTCTTTACTTTGCGTTAAGCCTGATAATGTTTGCCAAACGAAATATAGGAGCTCCTTCATCTTCAAATAGGTGTTTTTACACTATACAATAACTGACGTGTAAATCCAAAACACTGTATCTCAGAAATATCTATTTCGTGAAAAGGGCTTTTAAAACTTTTTTTAGTTTTTGGTATGTTTTGGTAATGTTATTATAACATTATATTATGTGTTATATACCAAATTAAAGGTATTTTTACGTTTTATCGAGCCATATATATTTCACAACCATACTATTCAAACTATTAGAATAATCTAAGTAAACGTGTATTGCCTCTATAAAACTTGAAGAAAATGTTAACGATTGTTTTAGCAAAACTCTGTATGTTTAGTTACAGTGTTTTGGATTTACACGTCTAACTGTGCTAGCAATAGTAACATTTACGTGTCTCTTATCAATAAGAGTGGTACACGTCTACAATAGTACCTAACCATGCTTTTTCATGAATTATATATTAAAAACCAAAATGTAACCACACAATTAAAAGCAATTAACCTCAAAATTGGACGTCAAAAAGCAGTGGCTGAGCGAACGACTTCTACATTAAAGGTTGCTGATTCAATTTTCGACTAAAACATTTTTTTTTATGACCTACATAATATACTCTTCTCGGATTTGGGTTTTTTGTGTAGGTACTATATGAGAATTTTGTTGGTGAACGCACCCGCACGGTACGAGAAACAGCGTGGGAAAACCGTAATTGCCTTTAAAAAAAAAGCTTTTACTGCCGGACATATTGGTTTTAGGATCATATAAATTAGCTAACCATGCATTGTCATCCTGAGCTAATATTTATGCAAAATTTCAGCTCAATCGGTTGAGCATAACTGCTTTAAAATTCAGTTGCCAGATTTGACCGTTGCACGGTCGCCAGCACATTATCACAAAATGCCAAATTTTCTCAGTTGATTTTGAACTTAATCACCAACTAATTAAGGTTAAAATCATTTGGAGAAATTTGGCAGTTTTGTATTACCTGGTGTGCTGGGGAATGTAGGTACATTGCAAGTTATGCATAAGCTTGTAAGTACACCTTGGATTTTGTTTCTTTTCGTGGATATAGATATATTTTTAGAAGCGTCGGTAGCCTAATGGCTAGGGCGTCGGACTTGCGATCATATGGTTGCCGGTTCGAACCCCACCCATTGCACTACCGACGTGAACCCACTCGTAACACAAGCATTTAGCTTAGCACGAGGGGTTAACAAGAATACTAGTAATGTGTGACCCACATTGCTAGTAAGCTTTTTTTTAAAAAAAAAAAAAAAATCGCCTCGTAAAATTCCAAGGATAACATACCTACATTGAAGGCTAGCAATTGATTAAGAAACCAGTTATTACCTTCCATTTAGTACGTAATTATGCATTTAGACTGAGAGGTCTTTCAACCTGATATTTTTAACTGTTACTGCCATGTAAATGTATTTTAGTTTTTTTTTATTACAGAGTGTTTATCAACGTACAGTTGTACCCCAGATTAGAAATTGTTTTAAAATAAATATGATGTGACGTGTGCAATGACCGTTCCGCATTTTAAACTTCTTGCGCAATGAACAAGTAGGGAAATTAAAAAAGACAAATAAAATGCCATATTTAACGCAAAAAACGAGATTATGTTTATTGACGTCACAGAAACCTATAGGTAATGGTTATTACTTATTTAAGGTAATTTATCGTATAAATAAAAATGTAAAACGTCCTACAAAGGTCCTATGGCTATAATGTTTTTGTCTTCTTTTCCCTATCACAAAATACATGTGTCAAAACAAGACATAACATAGTTTTAAAAAGTCAGACTTTTATATTTTAACTAGCTGTCCGCATAGCGTTTATCACTTAGGGGTATGAAACATAGATAGTAGCCGATTCTCAGACCTACTGAATATGTATATAAAATTTCATAAAAATCGGTCAAGCCGTTTCGGAGGAGTATGGCAACTAACATTGCGACACGAGAATTTTATACCTATTTATGATGAATATGTCGGTAACCCTTTACGATACCTTAAAGCATTTTTATATTGACAAGAGAGAGAGAGAGAGAGAGAGAGAGAGAGAGAGAGAGAGAGAGAGAGAGAGAGTCAAAGAGTTCCTATTAAACGTTCTTAATAATTAAATGTATTCTTAATTCTACTATTCATGTTAAAGTAATTATATTTAATAAGTTTTGCTCTGCGGTCAAGCTTTCACTATTCAACATTTCATTTACAGCTCTGTCTGTCGAGACTGATTATGAATAAACCATAGACTAAATGGTGACTTTATGATTTAAAAAAATAACCTACTTTTTCTTTGATGCATAAACATGCATCATCAAAAGTGAATTGATAACTGTAACTATTGTTAAAATAATCAAAGGTCAAGATCATAAATATGATTTAATTTAAATTTAGAATACAGAACTAGGTAAAATTAATTTCAGATTTTCGCACTTCAGAACATAATAAACTCCGAATAAATACATTTATTTTTAGAACTGGCAAAGAAATGATTTAACTAATTTTCTAAGGCCGCAAACAGATCATAAAAAACTAGATCTTAAAAAAAGTTTTTTGCTCATTTCCTATTCTGGATTTACCGGTTGTTACGGTATTAAATTAAGGCGTAATTTAAAATTAAAATTAAGAAAATAAAATACCAGGCATAAGTTATGTAGTCGTAATAAAAAACTTTACTGTTTTGTTGTAATTTTTTGGATTTACGCTCGATAAATGGCAATAGGTGAACTGTGAGTGTACATAACTACGCCTGTCAAACACTCTACGCCTCTAAAAAAATTGATTATTTATAATACTTTTTTTTTAACAAAGGTTTTTAGCCATGTTGGTCGCACATTCCTTGTATTCTTATTAACCCCTCGTGCTAAACGAAATGCTTGCGTTACAAGTGGGTTCACGTCGGTAGAGTGCAATGGGTGGGTTTCGTACCGGCAACTACATGATACATGGTCCGACGCCCTGGCCATTAGGCTACCGCCTCTTCATAATATTTGATTATTATAATGCCAAAATAAGCCACCCAATTAAGAAGTAGTTAACTGAACCAAGGCTTTCGTTACAGAAATATAACTAGGTGTACCATTTTGAGTTTATAAATTTATTTTTATAGGGCCCTGAAGCCGTTAATATGTTTCATCGGGAAAATGTCGTACTTGGCCGGCGGGATGGCTATCACCATCCGAGGGAAGCAGGCCAGCAGGAAAGAGGCGCCCATTCTGGTGGTAGCACCACACTCGTCGTTTTTAGACAGTTGTATCGTGTACGCCACCAAGATGTCTTCGGTCATCGTCCGGAAGGAAAGCATGGACAACTATGTTGGAAGTACGTGGTGATTTTGTCTGGTTGTGGTTATTTTTTAATGTGTGGTGATGGGCCTGTATTCGTGGTGGTTATATTTTAAGGCAGGGGCTCCTAACCTTTTTTTGACCTGCCACCACTGTGATTTTATTGTTGTTTGACCACAATGTAAAAGTAAAATAAAATGTTGTCTATCTAAAATTAAATTTAAGCAAAAGATTTCCATCTTTCCCGGAACATGTTTTAGCTCTGTCGGAACACTGGTTGGGAGCGACTGTTTTAAGTTGTGGTGAAGAGTTTGGTAATGGTGGTGGTTATTTTTTAAGCGGCCTAGGGATGGGTCTGTATATGTGGTGGCTATTTTTTAAGGTGTGGCGAAAGGTTTGTAATGGTGGTGGTTATTTTTAAGGTGTGGTAATGGGTCTGTATTAGTGGTGGTTATATTCTAAAGTGTGGGGATGGGTTTGTAATGGTGGTGGTTATTTTTTAACGTTCTGGTGCTGGGACTGTGTTTGTATTTTGTTATGTCTTAAGTTTGGTGTTGGATCTGTATAAGTAGTGGTTCTTTTAACAGACTTCCCAGATTCGCCTTTTTTGGCCCGTCATTTATGCCATTCCTTGCAAATAATTTTCATTTGTGAACAAAATGCTAATTTGTCATGCCGAACATTAGCACGGCCAATATTTACCTACGAAAACTATACTACAACTTGTTGACGTAATTGTTTTTGATTGGATTAGAGAGGGAGATGCCGCTCAACAAGCTAATTAGCGCTATCTTTCTCTCGAAACATAAGCATGATATTGTACAGTCTTAGTCTATTATTAATGCTTTTCTGTTTGTCTTTTTTTTATGAATGAAGCAGATAATCGTTCATTCTTCCAAGTTTGTCGGTACAAATGGCGTGTGTTTTATAAGCTTTATGTACGTCTTTTGTCGCAGTTGTATGTTTTCACTACAGTATTGTATGTTCGTGTTCATAGTTCACAATGGATGGTGTAGATTTTTTCTCCTCGATACATTTACGGTTAAGTACTTTCGGAGTTGACACCGACCTTATGCCGTCAGTATTAAGGGTGAAAAGTGTTCAGCAGGCAATATTGTCGATTGTACACTTTTGTGTAGTGACCCCTTTAGACACGGGTGTGATGCTGCATGCTGTTTTGTGTTTAAATTCGACATGGGTTTCTAGGGTACAGTAATGACATGAGAAAGCTTGGAGATTTGTGTTTCTCCTGAACAGCAATGATAAGCTTGACCATGAATTGGAATCGATGTATGAATTCAAGATTCATTCATTGACTTCGAAATCATGTGTTAATCGCTCAAACGGTGCAGAAATACATCGTTGTAAAATCCGCTTTCCAAAGATATTTATTCAACATAACAGGTCCTATCTTGCATTTTAATCAATGAAAGTCATTGAAATTTTGCAGTAGCAATTTTATCATTTGAATACGTAGTCCTTTTACGTGAAACTATTTATTAAACAGGTGGTCATTCTTAGCCAAAGTTGACAATCACTGTGGCACTATAAGACGTGAGAAACTACATACATCTTTAATAGAACATACACAATTGACCAGTTCTGCTAATGACGATGCAATGTCGTTAATCATCAACTAATTGGATGAACCTATACGTAATAATGTGGGCTAGTCTGAGGTGCTACTATTATATAAGATAATTAAGTTTTACTACAGTATATATTTATACATTAATGAGATATAAATATTGGTACAAGATAAGATGGATGTTTAAATAGTAGACAGTTTCCGTCGTTATCACAGAAACAAGTTTGTTTAATCTAGCCTTCTTTGTGAATGATAAAATATTCCAAACTATAAACTAAAGATAGGAAGTCATGTTTAATGAAATGTAACTAGAATTTGGAAAAAATAACCGGTATGCATTTGTTTACTAATAGTTAGCACTTGTAAATCTGCGCTAAAACTTTCACCAATAAGCGAATGTATCCGTCATCTACAATATTTGCTAAAGACTCGTTTATTTTATAGCTTTCATCTATTAAAAATATTATAATGACTATTAAACTTCAACTGATGTGCTCCGATTCTGATATGGGCACTCAACTTAGTACTCGTACCTAACTGTCAAAAACTATGCACCTGAATGACGGCCCTTAATTATTTTTGTAATATTTTTGCCATGGCTTCAGACGGCCCTCAATGTTGATTTATTCTACAGACTATCGATCTACCTGCGCGTAAATTTTCGTTTTAATTAACGAATGTGAATCTATCTAGATGTATACGTGAATTTCTCCCCTGTACATCAGTCGAATCGAAGTCGTTATGTTTTTACTTTAATTCATGGTCAATGCTGTTGAGTGGCAACTACTTTTTTGACATTGACAATCCACTGGGCGTCTGAGTCTATTTTCGGGTCATTGGTCTTTATTACATGAAACATTCATTTCCCTTGTCTGGTCTAAATATAAAATAAGTGATAAACAAGATGCTGATAAAAGACGAAATTTTAAATACATTTTCAGCTAAGCGGATTGCACTCTCTGCGTACAACGAGTGTTGCCGAACGTTTAAATTAGATTTCAATCTAACCAAGATCGAAAAAATAATTTAAAAATAGAACCTATTATTTTTAAATTGGCAAGTGTTAAATCAGAATTAGATACTTTCACAAGATGAAACCTTTTTTCTAAACTTTTGTTTTGAATATAACATTTATTTTATTATTTTACCGTTTTTGAAAAGATTGGATAGTCTATGCTGCGCTGCCAAATTGCATAATTCTTGGTTCAAACTAATTTATTAGTTTAAATACCAATTTAAATAATAAAGGAGGTACGGTACTTAAAAATATAATTATGTAACCTCGCGGGAGAATGAATCTCAAATATGCTGTTGTAGTCTTGGAGTCCAATCGAAATGCAATGTCAAAATACTTACAGGAACGCCATTTGCTACAATCATAGACAGATCCATACAGGCAGCCAGGCAGCCGATGACATTTGACAGCCAATCTTTGTCAAAACAAGGTGTAAATCCTGCATACAAAATTCATTTCCCATGACGGGCTGCATTTCTACGAGACCCCAAATAGCTTTTTAAGTATGACTGAATTTTGGAACCGAAATGGAAATTGCATCACCGACGAATTTATATTAGGTTTTTAGTGTCATCATCGTCATCAACCCATTACATTGTCCCACTGCTGGGCACGGGTCTCCTCTCAGTACGAGAGGGATTAGGCTTTGTAATAGCAGAAGTTGTCGTATAGTTGACAGTCAATTGGGTAGCATGATACTTAAATGATTGACAATTGCTTAGCATGATACTTAAATATTAAAACCAGTGATCCTCTTTGAACTTTCACTGGCAATTTATTTCAGTGAGCATTACGTTTGTGTCTGGATTGCAATCAATATGGAGAGGTCTAGTGTTAATTTTTTCAACAATTCGAATCACTTCTTAATCAACAGTGTCTGAAGATCAATTTTATTTTTATCGAGTCCATCAATAGTTGTGAAGCGAAGAAAGAGTACAATAGAAATATGGATACATACTTTCACAGCTAAGATAAGTAAGCTGTTTCAAATTAATATTTCGGTAATCGATTTTAATGCATACCTAATGATTTTGAAAGTTGATATGGACAATTTAGTTGGATCGTTCCGATTAACTAAATTAAGTATGACAGTATAATAGAAGAGAATAGAATTGTCTTTATTACATACCAAAAACTCACGTCAAATTAAAGTTATAAATGATAAAATAGTACAATGGGCGGTCTTGTCGCTGAAAGAAAAAGCGATTTAGTAAAGTTATTTTATTAATTAAGTAGAAAGATGTGGAATTGTGTAAATTGTGTAAATTAATAATATAAAATAATTAATAAATAATTATAGTTAACGACGCGATTTCTATCGTGAAAGGGTATACAGACCTACGAAATGCGAAAAACAAAATTGAATTTGGTGGGTTAAGCTGAATCTTCTCCAACCCGCTGACATCTAATGTTGGTTGTAGGTCGCTTCATAAGCAGGGCATTCCGAACAATCTTGGGCTTTCCGC
The DNA here is from genome assembly GCA_958496365.1 of Subacronicta megacephala. NCBI lineage: Eukaryota > Metazoa > Arthropoda > Insecta > Lepidoptera > Noctuidae > Subacronicta > Subacronicta megacephala. Next base: position 13,127,703 of record OY292526.1, read on the forward strand.
ATCCAGTCCTTTCATTAAAGCGCGTAAGGGCCCCGGATTACAAAATCAATTAATACAAAAGATTTGCATTTTCCCTGTAATTTTTTACTAATAGAATTAATGCTGTAAATTCCTAATAAAACCAAAATATTGCTAAATCTTTCAAAAGAAGCACAAAAAATGTATATCTTTTTTGTTTCACGTTTGTCTAAGATGGTAAAGTTTAAGCAAACACCGTTTCATTTAGAATGGCTTTGCAATAGCGTTATGTGGAAAAATCTATCTCCAATGAACACCCAAGCCAAGGGCTATTTTAGTGTCTAAAATCTTTCAATAACTTCAGGATTACTTTAGAGTCTACAAAAATCGTGTTTCCATTCCACTTTCCACGGAACCAATGAGGAATGAGTCAGCCCTGATAGATTTTGATTGATATATACCACCCATAGAACAGCTTGACCAAAACCATAGGTATTTGTCAATCATCCGGCCAAGATGTACGACAGATTGTGAATAAATCTAGCCAGGAATGATTGAAAAGCGACGTGATAGTAAACTGCGGAGAATAGCGTTAAAGCTAATGCATAGAAGATGTCATTAATGATTAATTACCATCGCACGTTTGTGAAACTTTCCCTGCAATAAAATTAGGAAATATTGTAATATATTACATTGTAAAATAGCTTAAGTATTTGTCAAGAGAAGACAATAAAATATTGTAATTTATTACAAAAAATATATGTCGCGTCAATTTCATCATTGAACATCATTCAAAATTTGTGAGTTATGTGCGATTAATAGTAGGTTTATATGTGGTTTGTTATGATGAAGCAAAACATTGTAAAGAAACTTTGCCTTAGAGATTTTCTTGGCAGCGTGTGATGTCTGCTAAAGTACTAACTCTTACTAGGCCAGCGTGGTGGACTATGACCTAACACCCTTCATTTTGAGAGGAGACCCGTTTCCCAACATCAGGACAATAAATGGGTTGGTGATGATACAGAGGTGCAATTTTGAGAAGTTCTCTTCTTCTGAGACAGCCTTTTGAAGAAAGGGCTACGGTGACTTTGAGAATACCAGTCCCAATTGAAGGCACACATGTGTCAGTCATCGTGTAGCTTGACCATTATCTAGGGAGCTCAACAACCCGTTGCACGACGATACCAGATCAGCGGAACATTTGTATTGGTCAAAAAAAAAAACTCAAACTCTCTAGACAGTTAACAATTATGTATACAGCCTGACTGGTGACTAACGATAGTCGAGGATGTGATATTTGGCGATCATATATGAAGTGCAGTGATAGCCTAGTGATATGACCATTGGACTGCCAAGTCAAAGGTCTCGAGTTCGAATCCAAGGCACGCACCTCTGACTTTTCGAAGTTATGTGCGTATTAAAAATCACGCGCTTAAACGGTGAAGGAAAACATCGTGAGGAAACCTGCATGCCTGAGAGATTTTCTTGAGGGCGTGTGAAGTCTGCCAACCCACAGTAGGCTAGCGTGACGGACAATAGCCTTATCCCTCTCGTAATGAGAGGAGACCCGTGCCCAGTAGTAGGACAATGATCACGATGTGAAGAAAAAAATATATTGATTAAGTACTTAGTAAACTTAACCGATACTTAAGTAATTAATTATGCAACGGATAGATACCTCGTGAATACTCCGTACATGTTCTGCGCTATCAACTCACAAATAGGTACTTTAATTTACATAAACTGAATTTACGTTATCAGCGACGCGCGTCGGGTTGTACACACTACATGTATTTTCAGGGAAGTTTAAAAAAAAAGTAGGTTTCTATTACGTAAATAGCTTTCCGCCCACCGCTACGCTCACGTGTTTTCTCGACTTTTCTATACTATAATATGTATGTATTATACATAATTATAAACCTTGCCCTTGAATCACTCTATCTATTGCTAAAAAACTGCATTTTAATCCGTTGAGTAGTTTAAAAGATCTAAGTGAGCAGACAGCGGAAGTCATTTCATTTTATACTACGTAAAGATTAGAACGAGTATTGAATACTGACGTGATACGACGTGAACTTTCTCTGCAATAAAATTAGAAAATACTTATTGTAATATATTACATTGTAAAATACATACATACATACATACCATCACGCCTGTATTCCCCGAAGGGTTAGGCAGAGGTGTACTTAATGTACACCCACCGTTCGCCGGTATGTTTGGGTCCCATGTAATAGGGGGCGAGCCTATTGCCATTCACCGGGCACAAATCCAGACTCCGAGCTGCTACTGAGAATTTCATAGAAAAAGTCAATAACACTGCTCGACCTGGGGATAGAACCCAAGACCTCTAGCGTAGCAGTCGCGATTGGAACCACTAGACCAACGAGGCAGTCAAACGAAAAAAAAGTCAAAGTTTTACATTGTAAAATAGCCTAAGTATTTGTCAAGAGAAGACAATAAAATATTGTATTTTATTACAAACAATATATTTAGCGTCAATTTCATATTTGAACATTATTCAAAATTTGTGAGTTATTTGCGATTAATAGTACCTATTCTCCTTAAGTATCGATAGTGTTTTACCAATCACTCTGTATACTCGTACACACGGCTACACATCAAGCTATACAAAATCAGTTTACACTGACCTCCCATTGTAAAGGTTTTCCGCACAATTCTAAGGCCAGCCTATACTGGTTTTGTATAGCTTTATGTGTAGCCGTGCGTACATGTATATTTAGTCGTAGTCTAGTTTCATTACTTATCTTTTTTTTTAAGAACTTGGCCCTTATTGGTTGGATTATATTACCAAGTAATTTGTCTCTTTCTCTGCTGCTATAAGCTTGTTTATGGCAATCTAATGTTCAAGTTACGTAACTTTGCGTGTAATGACTACCTACAATGGGAAATAAAGGTCCGTTAACCTTTCTTTACGAAAGTACAAAAAAATAATTACGTAACCATGTTACTTTTACTTGCATGACACAGCATAAACCGTGTGTAAATATCGTTTATATCTTGTTATGTTTAGAAATATCGTGTGGCATGCGAGCGTAGGGTTTCTCGACGCCTTTGACTAGGCGTATTTGACGTATATACTCCAAGGTTAATTCGATACGATAGGATGGTGAAGCCTTTGTTTTGTGGAAGACGTTTCTCTATTTGCTACACTATTATAAAATCATAGAGATCTATTACAAAAACTAGTGGCTCTTGGCGGTTATATAAACGACTCTTATACGAGAGCGTCTTTTTGTCTGCTTATTTTTTATTTTTATTTTTTATTAAAAAAAAGCTTACTAGCAATGTGGTTAACACATTACTAGTAATCTTGTTAACCCCTCGTACTAAGCTAAAATGCTTGTATCACGAGTGAGTTCACGTCGGTAGTGCAATGGGTGAGTTTCGAACCGGCAACCACATGATCGCAAGTCCGACGCCCTAGTCGGCTACCGCCGGCATATGTAATGACCTGTGTCCACTTCGTTGGGTGATGCCTACAGCTTAAGACACTCGCAAATAACGTGGCTTTCTCTTGGTAAAAGAATTTTCAATATCAGTTCAGTAGATCCAGAGATTACCCTCTACAACCACACAAATTCGCAAAGTTTAGCTCTTTATAATATTATTATTAGTATAGATAGATCTCAGATTAAAGAACAGAGTCTATTCTTTCATCTGAGAGCTCAGATCAAATAAAAAGTTAAGATGGAACTTTGACACGAACGTGATACGTTAATGACGTTTTAATAGACGTGCAGCGATAGCTGGACTCTGCTCGACTGACAAGATAAGGTGTAGTTTCGGTATACGTGTGTGCGTGTAATTGTGTTTGTACACGGCAAGGCGTAGTTTTAGCCGGCCTCACTTCTTTGTTCGCAAAGTTCCATCTTAACATTTTATTTGATCTGAGTCTTAGAAATAGATAACAAATTGCTTCTATTTAACTAATCTTTTCAGATAAACTGTGCGTCCGTCAGTCAGTGTAATACAAAGATGTAGTAAGTAGTTATGATTATAATAGCCGATGAAAGTGATTAGTAAGTAGGTGCTTAAGTATCTGACAATCTGACGGCTTAACCAGGAAATCAAACAAGATAAATTAACCGGTGTTCTTTTTTTGTATTATTATCTGCAAAAAAACCTTTCAGACACTTTAGTTAATGTTTTTGATTTTTAGTAATAGATGGCGCCAGCGGTTACTATCTGATATTATGTATTTTTGCCTACGGCTTTGCTCCAGTGGACGATGAAAGAATTTAATCAGAAACCAACAGTAATTACTTCTTCTTTCTATGGGTCTGCATACAACACAGAGGTTGACCTCTCTGTCGTATGCAGACCCATAGAAAGAAGAGGTCATAGAGCTTGAGCTCTATCTCATGATCTGTACCACCAATTGATTTTCATTCTCTCATTAGTCTAGTGGTCCTTAGCACGACTGCCACGCTATAGGTTCTGGGTTCGATCCCCAGGTCGAGCAAAGTGTTATTGGGTTTTTCTATGAAATTTCTAGTGGCAGCTCAGCGTCTGGATTTGTGCCCGGGTAATGGCAATAGGCTCGCCCCTATTTCATGGGACCTAAACATACCGGCGAAATGTGGGTGTACATTAGTACACCTCTGCCTGACCCTTCGGGGAATACAGGCGTGATGGTATGTTATGATTTTAAACCTTAAGATATTGATGATCAAGTTCAAAATCAACTGAGAAAATTCGTCATTTTGTGGTCATAAGGGCATGAGGTGAGCATATGGGGCGTTCGATCAACAGTACCGCCTTTGTCTATGGTCACCATGATAATAAGAGGCTGATTACTTTATCTATCCTACTAACATCGCGATTACAAAATGGGGGGCAGCGGTAGGAGGTTGAAAAATACTTTTACGACGTATATGTACCAAATATACAATAACTACTAAATTTTAAATTTAAAAAACCCCCGACAATTGCTTTATATCTCGACCGATTTTCATCAAACATAGCTAAGAACACTACCGACTAATTCACCTTTCAAACAAAAAAAAACTAAATCCAGATCGGTCCATGCATTCGGGAGTTACGATGCCACAGACAGACACACACACACCCACACACAGACACGTCAAACTTATAACACGCCGTCGTTTTTGCGTCGCGGGTTTCGGAGGAGTGCGACCAGAAACACCGCGACACGAGATTTTTATATACTATACTAGCTTTCCGCCCACGGCTTCGCCCGCGTGGTTTATTGGATTTTCTATACTAAAATATGTATGTATTATACATATAAACCTTCCTCTTGAATCACTCTATCTATTAAAAAAAACCGCATCAAAATCCGTTGCGTAGTTTCAAAGATTTAAGCATACAAAGGGACATAGGGACAGAAAAAGCGACTTTGTTTTATACTATGTAGTGATATTAGATTTGATCAGGTTTATTTTATATACTGATCATTTGACCTTAACCTGTTAGGTTGTCAAGCCGCCCTTTAGGTTCGCGTGCGAGTCTAGAATGTTCCAGAAAAATGAAGGCTACATAACCTTACCTAGACTTTCGTGAAAACCGCTAATTTGTTTGATGAAAAATGATAGCGTGGGGTACCGAACCTATAATCATATTTTTTTATATGTAAGTAAAGTAAACAGGTTATAAATTGGAATTGGATTATAAATAACTGCCTCATTTGTCTAACGGTAGTTGAGTTTGGTTCCCTGTGGAATACGCCATAGTTACGACTATAATTAACTTGTACTTAAGCCCAAATCAGGTCATTGCTGTAATCAAATGCTTCTCATTATCCTCAGGGCTGATTTTGCATGTTTTTATATACACCTACATGGCATAAATATGACATACTTATAACTTTATTTATCTTTTTGTTTTACTTTGTTACGACTGTTCTAGAGAACAGTCGTAACTTATTACTCTTGATGAAATTTTTTTAGGGTGTCAGGCTTAGATTTCAGACCAAACGTATTTACACATGTTTTCGTTATTTTCCGACTGCGAAGACTCGGGTATTTACCTAGTTTAAGGGTCAGGGAAGTAATTTTTTTGTAACTTTGTGTTTTAGCCTTTGTATACGTCTGAAGAAATGTATATTTTTGGCTTTGCAGATGATAAAAAAAATCGTCGCACTGTCTTAGATAATATATAATTATAAAAAACTTTTACCCTGGGACCAACTCATTACCTACCTGCTAAAAATTAATGGAATATGCTGTTACTTTTCCGCGTCCGACTGATGTCCCTTTAAAAGTTTATGGTATGCAAAAACCAACTTTAATTCGACGTAGGCATCTCTTTAGACCAGTGGTTCCCAATCAGTGGTTGGCGGATCACCAGTGGTCCACAAGAGCAAAAATATAGTCCGCGAGGAGTACATACTTATTTAAATCTGTTACTTATGTTAAAATTTTAATATTAGGTTGACACGGTATACTTTACTTTAATATCGTGGTCCCTGTTAACAACAATAATATCAAAGTGATCAGAAAAACGTTGGTAGCCACTGCTTAAGACAAAATTTCGAAATCGATAAACGAAATCCTTGCAACAAAATTGCGAGACACGTGTCAGCCTATACAAGTTCTATTTATTTACTTTTTTGCCTTCGCACTTTTTCGTCAGATTTGGTTTTTAAATATTTACCTTAATAAGGAAATCAAATATGAAGACAAGGACAGGTGGCGGTAGTTCCATCTAGGAAACTATTCATGTCATGGATCATTACATGTCACCTTTAAACAGTTGACCATGATTTATAGGTTGTTAGTCAACATTGTTCTACGGAAGTGTATTTGATTGGCATGGCGTGTGGATCCCGCAAATCTAGACTAGGCCGGTGTAACTATAGATGAGTTTAAGCCCGGGCATTTATTTGTTATGCCCAAAATACTTTGGCAGAAATCCATTTTTTAATACATGGGTTTGTCACGGAGGCATTTATTTTTTATTGGCCAAAAATACCTCGTCATTAATCCATCTCTAACCCCGAGTTTCCAAACATCTATCCATCTCCATCTAAGTCTCAAAGAGTGAGTGGGATAGGTAGCTTTTTACAATATGTTTTGTCGTCAGTGGAAAGGCGGGGCAAGTGTAACCCCCAGTGAGTTAGGTTAGGTAATGTCTCAGATCAAATAAAAAGTTAAGATGGAACTTTGCGAACAAAGAAGTGAGGCCGGTTAAAACTACGCCTTGCCTTATACAAACACAATTACACGCACACACGTATACTGAAACTACGCCTTATCTTGTCAGTCGAGCAGAGTCGAGCTATCTCTACACGTCTATCAAAACGTCATTAACGTAGCACGTGCGTGTGTGCGTGCAATTGTGTTTGTATACGGCGTTTTGATACGTCGTACATCGTCGACGTTTGTATCTTAACTTTTTATTTGATCTCAGAGAGAGATTGAAAGGTAATGTGCGAACCCTGCGGACGAATGCCACAGTGCTCCCGTAGTCCCGGCACTAAAGTCGTGACACAAAACGCCGAGGTTGGTTTTAGTTAGTCGGTAGATCGCTCTTATCGCAAGCAAATTTCGAACCCCGCTAACAAAAAAAAAATTATTGTATAGGTTATGTGCAAGCCACATTGCTAGTACAATTTTTTTATAAAAAAAGTGTTTAACCTTGTAAAACAAAATAACCAGTTTTTTATCATAACAGCTACTTATGCCTAGTTACCGTGACTGCTTATTTTATCTAGTGTATAATGATCGCACTTTTCTTAACTTTCTCTTACTTTGCGTTTGTATTTATATTTATCGTCAGTCAAAATCAAGATAGACTTCACTGCTTTTTGAACGTCAATTTTTATTTATTTATTTATTTAGTACATGGAGGATTAACAGCTAATAAAAATATATGACAGACAGATACATTTGTTACTCTATATTTCACGCTCTCGAGAACTTTAACTTAATAAATGTCAGGTATAATGCCATACTAACTAATCTTTATATTCTTTCAGAGCTGATAAACTACACGCAGCCAGTGTACGTGTGGCGGGATGACCCCAACTCCAGGCAGAACACCATCAAGGAGATCATTGAGAGGGCCACTTCTAAAGAGGATTGGCCTCAGGTAACGTAACTAAAATACATACAATCACGCCTGTATGTACACACACAGTTTGCCGGTATGTTTAGGTCACATTTATTTATTTATAAGCTTACACAGACAACTTTACAGTTTTGTAACAAATACGTTGCAGCGTTCAGAAGAGGCAAAACAAAACAGAATACACAAAATAAAAAGTACAAGCCAAACAAAAGATTAAAATGAAAAAAAAAAAAGACAATATACACATGTACTAGGGGGCGAGCCTACTGCCATTAACTGAGCTGCTAGGTACTGAGAATTAACTAGAAAAACTGAATAACACTTGGGAATCGAATCCAGGACCTAAAAGATAGCAGTCGCGCATATGATGACTAGACTATTTTAGGTAGTAACTAAAATAACTAACTAATTTATATCCGATCTTAAAGAGAAAACCTGGAGTCTCATATAAATAGGCGCCAATTTCCTAGAAGGCTTAAGCAGAGTTGTAATAATATACCATCGAAAGATCGCAGGGATGTTTAGGTCCCATCTAATAGGGAGCGACCCTACTGCCATTGATTGGGCAGCTATTTTCTTGTCTCAACTAATATTATAAATGCGAAAGTAACTCTGTCTGTCTGTCTGTCTGTTACGCTTTCACGCCTAAACCACTCAACCGATTTTGATGAAAATGGCACTGGGATAGACTAAACCTTGAGAAAGGACATAGGCTACTTTTTATTGCAAAAAATAGTTGTGAAGGGGTTGAAATAGGGGGTGAAAGTTTGTATGGGAGTTCGTCATTTCGACCTGTGTGGGGATGAAATAGGGGATGAAAGTTCGTTTGAAGTCCAAACAAAGTCACGCTTTCAGGATGAACCCCGGAACCGATTTTAATGAAATTTTGAACAAAAATACACGACTTTGTGAAAGGATATAAGCTACGTTTTGTTGTAAAAAAAGGGGTTGAAATAAGGGATGAAGATTAGTATGGGTGTTTGTCATTGTTGAAGATAAAACGATGAAACTTTGAATTAAGGCACTTAATAAGAAGTAAAAATTTGTTCCAGCGTTTTTAAAATTTCGACCTGTGTGGGTATGAAGTAGGGGATGAAAGCTCATTTGGAAGTCCAAACAAAGTCACGCTTTGAAGCCCAACCTCGGAACCGATTTTGATGAAATTTGGTACATGAATAGATTAGACCTTGGGAATGGATATAAGCTACGTTCTGTTGTAAAAAAGGGGTTGTAATAAGGGATGAAAAATTGTATGGGAGTTTGTCATTGGTAAAGATAAACGCTGAAACTTTGTGTTTAGGCACTTGATGATATGGGTTTTTTAAATTTCAAACTGTGTAGGGATAAAATAGGGGATGAAAGTCCGTTTGGATTTTGACGAAATTTGGTACAAAAATAGACTAGACCTTGGGAAAGGATTTAAGTTGCGTTTATATTTCGGTAAATAATAGGATATTTTAAAATTAGGCAAATTTTGTGGTCTACCCGAGCAAAGAGATATGTAAGGATAATTTGCAAGTTCCCGCCAGAATTGGAAAAAACGAAACAGTCAAAATCGTGTTGGCCACGCGGGCGAAGCTGCGGGCGGAAAGCTAGTAACCTATAAAGTGAACATGTAATAGATACATTTTATACATTTCCACTTGCTACGATCCTGGCACACCACTTTCGCTTCATCTATGGTCAATAACCTCCCCATGCCTTTCATTACTTCCACAATTCTGTTGCGGTATGTTCGACCAGTGCGGCCGATCCAGGCGCCCAGCGTCAGGTTTAGCTTTGGATTAGGCGCCAAAATTTGATCTCGCTCCAACTTAAATCTGGCTTCGGGCCGGTACTGTCTCCATTCATCCATTCTCTCTACATTCAAAACATCTTTAAATATCTTTCTCATATATTTATACTATACTAGATACACTTTATAAGGTACCTGCCGGTAGGATTAAAAAATGAGTATTTGTTTGTTTTAGGTCCTGATATTCCCCGAAGGTACGTGCACGAACCGCTCGTGCTTGATAACGTTCAAGCCGGGAGGGTTCTACCCTGGGGTGCCAGTGCAGCCCGTCACCATTCGATACCCTAACGCTAGGGACACGGTCACATGGACTTGGGAAGGACCGGGAGCGTAAGTATCCAGAGAACTGCGGTGATAAAAATGATAAAATGCCCACTTTTATTCATAATATGATTCATGGACACAGCTACACATTTGAAGTATACTTAAGCAATATATAAGCTTACCTCAATACTTAATCAATGCGAGGTCAGCTTAGCATGTTTAGCTTTGTGTCTGTGAATCATATTATGATTAACTAAGGGGCATTTTTTATGCTAACCCATTCAAACTCAGCAGTAAAGTTGTACCACCTCAAAACTAAATGGCGATAACTAGTTAATAAATGGGACCAACTTTGAGGTACACGCTATCCGATAATCACCAAAATTGGACCACTCTGTAAAGAGTTATTGCAGATGTGTATTCTTGTACCCGCAATTCACATGTATGTTAAGGTCCCATGTAATAGGGGGCGAGCCTATTGCCATTCACCGGGCACAAATCCGGACTCCGACCTGCTACTGACAATTTCATAGAAAAACCCAATAACACTTTGCTCGACATGGGGATCGAACCCTGGACCTCTAGCGTAGCAGCGGCACTTAGGACCACTAGACTAATGAGGCAGTTCAAAAAAATCCTCGGTTAATTAATACTGAGGGGTGAACCTAATGTAACTGTTTTCAGATTGAAGCTTCTCTGGCTGACGTTGACTCAGGTGCACAGCTCGTGTGAGATCGAGTTCCTGCCGGTGTACTACCCCAGCGAGGAGGAGAAGCGCGACCCTAAGCTGTACGCAAGGAATGTTCGAGATGTTATGGCCAAGTAAGCTCTTATGAGACACTCATATTGGTATTGTGTTGAACAGCAGCATGGAGGGCAACACCCCGTGTGTTGCCCTTTCATCCAAAGAGAGCAGTACTGACGGTTGATTTTGGACGAACATTCGCTTTTAGTTCAGGGAACTTTGTCGATACAACCGGACTAGGTGGGGAGGCACCGAATGCCTCCAGCCAGGAGGAACTTATAAACTGCGCAGCACTATGCATACTGTTGCGTTTCGTGCAGTGAGTGTGGAACGATGGAGGCCCAATTCCTCCCTCAGTCCCCTTCCCTCTCCTTTTCTCCATCCCCTTCCATATCCTTAATAGGGACGGCAATGCATCTGCAGCTCCTTTCGTATTACAGATGTCTATGGGCTGCGATGGCTACTTACATTTAGGGGGCTCGCCTGGCCGAGTTATCCCATAAAAATTGGAAATTTGTTATTCTTTGATGACCTCTTTCCATCATGTACGTGTATGATTCACAGAGCTCTTGGCGTGCCAGTATTGGACTACACATACGATGATTGTCGTCTGATTGCGCGCGCCAAGCAGCTGGGCATACCATGCGCCGCCTCCACCAGGGAAGTCAGTGAGATCAGGGCTCAGCTCGGGTAAGCTATCATATAGACCAGGGGGGCTAAACTTGGCACTTTTGATGAATCATCATAGGTATATGATTGAAACTTAGCTATGCAAAGTGCCATTGGTATCCAGTGTAATTTGACCTTTCAAGTGTACTTAGAAACACAGCCTTTACAATGTGTGGTTCAGCTAATGATAGAAAATCAAAGCCCGTCATAGAAAGGGTTGATGAAAAATTTTCTGTCTACTCCATAAATGTATAAAGTGACCGATGTTTGGTATAGCGGTTAAGGCATCTACGCCTGTATTATTGTGTGAGCAATGGTGGGTTCGATTCTCACCCGAACTATTTATAGGTAAACGTTTAAGGATTAACCAAATCAACTTCAACTTAAATCAATGGGTGCAGAAGCATGAAGTGTTACTCAGAAGTTCTTTATCATGAGTAAGTAGGTATTCAGTCGGCATTTGGGAAATTGTTTATAGAAGAAGTTGTCAATGTGATATTTGATGTAATACTCTGTGCTTTTACCTACTTTCCTATCCACTCGGCATTGATTATAAAGAGGCATCTAGAGGGTAAAGCATACTTGACAAGGCAAGTAGGTAGTTGCTTGCTTGCTTGGCAAGTACGAAAAATTCACATGCTTGCTTACTTTTTAAGACTTTTGTTGCACATAACGTGCTCTTGCTTAGGCTGGAGCGGTCTCAGTTGGAGCTACACGTGGCGGCGGGGGCCGGACTGGGGCCGGGGGCGGGGCGCGAGCGGGGGGCGCGCTGGGTCACCAAAGAGGAGTTCGCGCAGCGCCTCGGAGTGCCGCTCGACCAGAGGACACAGAGGCTCTTCGACATCTTCATGCAGGTCTGATTATCTTAGTTGAATTTAAATACTGCCTCCTAGTCTAGAGGTCGTAAACGCGACGGCTAAGCAAGTGTTATCGACGATCTATAGCCCCCTATCAATCGCCCCCTATTAAATGAGACTTAAACGTATCGGCGAACTGTGGGTGTACGTTAAGTACACCTATGCCTAAACTTCGGGGAATACAGGCCTGTTGGGATGCTTCATTGCTTTGGTAGTCACAAATGCGAATGTTTGTTTCAAATGAGTTTAATTTTTTTTTCAACACAGGTAAAAGGTAGCTTATGTCCTCCAAATTACTCCTTCTTCCTTCAGGTTCAGCTGTTTAGGATTGAAAACGTAACAAAGAGACAGACAGACTAGGAAGTATCTACATGCTTCCTAGTCTATATACCTACGTATATATACTTTCAGATTTGTACTATTAGTATGGATAAGTAACAGTCTAGTGCTAAGTAGGTCCTATACCTCAAAGTATACCTACCCGCGTATCCGCGAATCAAAATTTTGAGCGCGATGTTTAGGTACCTACCTACTATAAAATCAACTTACGTAGATAGGTCAATAGGCACAGTACCTATATTTTAATATTGTGATATAGGTATATAGTATGTACTTAGAAACGCAAGCAGTATTAAACCTACTTACCTTACGCGTACCGTAGAATCAGACAGTAATCCCACCTCCATTCACTTTTAATCACAATTGCAGTTGGACACACGTTATCAAATTATATTTGCCGAAACAAAACAATCACGTTGCCTTAACTTTAACATATTAAAAAACAATAACACAGGTTTACGTAGCTATTACGTAAAATTAATTATGTATGTTTACTGTTTGCACTTAACTTATAATAATAATTATCACCACAGTAAAAGTCTAATAATTATAAAACATAGTAATCTCCGTCATTGTTTATACATAATGATAAAATCGAAAAAACACGTCAAAACTGTTTGAGGTTTTCGCGGCAACTGACTTGAAGTGACAATGTTGCCAACTCAGTTAATTATATCATAATTATTTTATTTTTTCTAAAAGCCAAAATAAAAGCTCAATACAAATTTTTCGTCAATCGTGTGATATTAAAAAAAATATATACAATCCGGTGGATATAACTGTCTGAAATTGTCCGCGAGTGATTTTGTAATGCACAAATTTTATTTAAAAATGTTCTAGTATCGCATTCGTTATTGTCCTTGCTTATTTAAGTATTTATGTCCAAAAACACTTGTGTTTATAAGTAATTTAATCTGGGCTGCCGTACGTAATGGCTATTTTTAAACACAAAAACATTTTTTTTAAAGCTTACCCGGAATATGTGTCACAAATTACTAGTAATCTTGTTAACCCCTCGTACTTAGCTAAATGCTTGTATTACGAGTGGGTTCACGTCAAGTGTAATGGGTGGGTTTCGAACCGGCAACCACATGATCGCAAGTCCGGTGCCCTAGCCATTAGGCTACCGCCGCTTGAAATTTGTTAATGCACAGTACAAAATAAATGTACATGTACTTACAATGACCGAACTGTAAGTGCAGAGCACAGATTAAATTTATATCAAATTAAATTAAATATTAGTTATACAGCATAACAGTTTTATCCAAATCTTAAAATGAAATTAAAGATCATTTAAAGTTTTCAAAAATCGAATTGGCAACGCTGCAAAAAAATCAAAGGCGCCTGCCGCTCAGTATTCTTTGTATGAAACTCCCTTCTGCAAAGCACACTAGTTTGAATCGTATCGTAAACGACTCGCCTTGACAAGCTCACGAATCGCGGTGCGGTGCGTAGTCAACCAGTGATCCCCGCGCTTACGGCTTGTCGTCCAGGCGTTTACGCCTCTCCGTCGCCGCGGCTTGCCTGCAGCATATGTTCTTGTCAGTTATCGCAGATATCGGCGATCCGTAAGCGCGTCGTCGCATAGCCATAGCCGAGTCGACGTACCGGAACTGCTGATCCGCTTTTGTTACGTGCTTACGTTAGGCTGACGCCTGTTTGACGGAAAGGCGATACGGTGACGATCCCTTTCCGATTTGATCTTTGGTCTTTTATATAAAATGTTACACATGTATTGTGAGCGACTGAGACGGCGACAGCAATGCAACATCATCGCGTTCGCGTGGGACAGTCCTTCTAAATTCTGATATGGCATGAATGATTGTATATATTATGTTTCAGAGGTCGAGTGGGCTGGTGTACTTCCCAGACTACTTGCTCTGTGCAGCCTTCCTGTCGCTGCAGCACGCTCCACTCACACAGCTGCTCTCCATCGCTTTTAAGGTAAAATCATCATCCATTTCCTGTTCCACTGCTGGGCACGGGTCTCCTCTCAGAACGAGAGGGAGATTAGGAAAGACGGGGAGGAGGATTAGGATCACGGCCCACTCCCTCTTACAGAGAGGGGGCCTGTGTCCCAGCAGAATATATTTTTCATGTTATTTATTAGCCTGTATTGTTCCACTCCTGAGCAAAGCCCTCCACCATTCTTCCACCCTTCCTTCTTTGCCAACGGGCTATGGAGCGCAGTATACTTGGTGTAAAATTAATAGATCAAGTTCGAGACTCTTTACTGCGCTCCAAAACCCAAATTACGGACGTAGCTCAAAAGGCCGCGAAGCCTAAATGGGACTGGGCAGACATTATAGACCGATAATATATATGTGTGTGTAAAGGGAAGCATAACACACACGGTTACACATCAAACTATAAAAATCCAGTTTATGCTGGCCCCTTATTGTATGGAATGCCTATAAAATGCGAGATCAGCTTAATCTAGATTTGTATAGGTTGACCTATAGCCGTGTCTACAGTCAATGACGGAAAGACAATAATATTTGAATATTAGCTGAGCCAACAGATGTTGTACTGCATACCTACATACATAAATCATATTGTTAGGCCCTAGGCCAAAGTAACACTTTACAGAGTCAGGATTACATCAGGGCAAACGACAAGCAGTGGTAGCCTAATGGCCTGAGGCGTCTGACTTGTGCTCATGTGGTTGCCAGTTCGAAACTCACCCATTGCGCTACTGACGTAAACCCACTCGTAATACAAGCATTTAGCTTAGTACGGGGGTTAACAAGAATACTAGTAATGTCTGACCCACATTGCAAGTACCTAAGCATTTTTAAGAAGAAAAGAAAAATGTGACACAGTCCATGACACACGTCCGTCGCCTCCGAGACCCCGAGCAAAAGAGAGCCAGATGACGTATCGGCTTGTCTTTTAAACGCTTGTCACTTTAAGAAAACGCGAGTATTTAAAAAAAAATCATCAGGCTTCTAACTAAACGTTATTATTCTTTAAATTACGTTTCCAGTTATACGATAGCAGTCGTGCGGGGCGGCTGACCGCGGCTAACTTCGAGGAGGTGGGCACGCGCTGCCTCGGCCTGTGCCAGGAGGACGCGCACAACACCTTCCGACAGGCAGACCTGGACGAGAAGGGATACCTGACTTATGGTAAGTAGGTCAATTGAGGCCGTATATCACGTATTAAGGCTAAAGCGTTAGTTTTCGGCGCGAAATTATTTTTTTTCTTGATTTTTCGCAAATTATTCGACTATAACACATTCTAATTCTTTCTAGAATCCACAATTTTACACCAAAATCGTATATATAGGTATATAAGTTTTAATACTCAATCTCAATCATCTCAATGAATAAGTTATTGTTGATGTCGCAATTTAGAACACATGGCAGTAGAAATTGCAGTACCTACATATACGTAGACGAATAATTTAATTGCAGTACCTACATATACGTAGCCGAATAATTTAATTGCAGTACCTACATATACGTAGCCGTATAATTTAATTGCAGGACCTACATATACGTATTCGAATAATTTAATTGCAGTACCTACATATACGTAGCCGAATAATTTAATTGCAGTACCTACATATACGTAGCCGAATAATTTAATTGCAGTACCTACATATACGTAGCCGAATAATTTAAATGCAGTACCTACATATACGTAGCCGAATAATTTAATTGCAGTACCTACATATACGTAGCCGAATAATTTAACCCTTCGGGGAATACATGCGTGATGGTATGTTATGTTATTCTGAGTAACAGCTCGGAGTCTGGTTTTGTGGCCTTATTAATGGCAATAGGCTCGCCCCGTATAACATGCGGACGAAATATGTGGTTGTACATTAGTACACCTCTGCTTAACCCTTCGGGGAATACAAGCGAGATAGTAAATGGCCTCTCAGAGTGAGAGGGGTAAGCTACTCTACGGGGGGTTGGCAGAGTTCACACACCATCGAGAGAATCAATGTATCGCACCTTTAGAAATTTTGAGACCTATGATTGACTATTATTGTTATTATTAATTAGAATGCCCCATTCTAAGCTATTTTGATCTTTTCTGCATTAAGAGTCATTGAGTTTGGTCGCTAGTCTAGTGCCTGCCTCGTTAGTCTAGTGGTCCCAATCGCGACTGCTACGCTAGAGGTCTTGGGTTCGATCCACGGGTCGAGCAAAGTGTTATTGGGTTTTTCTATGAAATTCTCAGTAGCAGCTCGGAGTTTGGATTTGTGCCCGATGAATGGCAATAGGCTCGCCCCCTATTACATGGGACCTAAACATACCGGCGAACTGTGGGTGTACATTAAGTACACCTCTGCCTAACCCTTCGGGGAATACAGGCGTGATGGTATGTTATGTTATGAGTTTGGTCGTTCTAGGTCCATTTCTGACTTAAAGTGGAAAAGCAAAAATTTTGTAATAGGTCCCTATAATTTTAAAGGTGCGGTTTGTATGTTTTATCGACCGAATTATCGTGTGTTGCAGATGAATTCGTATCGTACGCGCAAAAGAAGGCGGAGTTTTCGTTCATATTCGCGTGTGATGGGTCTCATCAGAAGCCGAAGACCCAGTGAGGGTCACCAGTTCACATCCCGACCATCTGCAGTCAAGTCCCGTAGGGTAAAATACCCAGATGATGGTACAATGGAAAGAAATACGTCAAATGCCTTCATTATTTTTTTTCATGAAAACGAGGAATTAATCAGAATTACTTCATTGGGCTAGTGATCTCAAGTCCGACTGCTAAACATGAGATCCTGGATTCGATTTCAGGTCGAGCAGTGTTGTTGTTCGGTTTTGTAGGACCTTGTCAGTAACAGCTTGGTCATTGGGGTTGGGCCCTTACTTTTGCCTTACTTTTTGAGGATACGACCATGATGATAATATGGTCTGTTAAAGCCTCTATGTAATGTTTATTTCCATTGAAGATAGCCTCCAAAACAATTTCCAATAAATCAGTTTTGAAATAATGAAAATCACATGGAAATCGGTTGATTTCTTTAGGAGTAACGATACCACGACACAACGACAGTCATACAAAGATTTAAAAATGAAATCTCGGTTTGAACATAATATTTTGATTACGTAACGTAGGTATTTGCTCATGACGATTTTTACGATTAGAGGCCTGTTCTTAAATAGCGTACGAAATTATTTAATTTTTAATAAAAAAAAATCGAAGGATACATCGACACAGTGACGTATGTCAAAACGTGACGTTGAACAGTGATGACGGTGACTAAAACTGCAGATAACTGGCATGTGAATATACCTAAGTAGATTACATTCATGTAGGATGAATAACTACTAGAAACTACTACTACTGACTACTAGAAAATACTTATATACTATTAACTGGTCGTTTAAACAGTGTACCTACCTAGTTATTTGCACAGTTATGCATAACGGTGCTCAAATGCCGCACAGAATGCGCAGAAGCAATGAAGACGCTGCGCAAACGACTCTATCAGCATCGCTAAGTATATTTCTCAGCTGAGATTTACCCATTATTTATACAATAATACAAGTTTGTGAGCTTAGTTTTTGCAACTTGAAAGAAACTTACCACCCAATTTTGAGGTAAGAACTTGATATTTAGAAATTCTTATTAATATAATTGATACTGGTTTCTAACACTTACGCGAATATTAGACAAATAAACGACCAACACCTCAGTCCACCCGTGACCATGGATGCTGTAAAGGATCCGAAACGTCGGGAATTTAAAAATATCAATATAACGCGATAAAATCCGTAAAAAGTAGTTTTATTTCAAATATAATTGATTTTAACTGTCTTGAGATATGAATTTTAATCCTTTTATTTTTTATCATAATTATATGAAAAGCATTTTTAAAAATCAGTATTATATTTTACTTGTAGTATTTGTGAAAAGTAGTTATTCATCCTTCAAAAATGTTTAGCATAATAACTATTTATTTGTGAATAGCTAATAGATTTTAATGCCTTATTCCATAGATTATAGAGTGAATGAGTCAATTATTGGCAATGAGTATATTGTTTATAATATGTAAGTCATCTTTTGGGTCACAATGTTTTTGTAACTGTTCTTCCAAAATACTTGTGTTTGAAAACGTTGTGTTGTAGTAAACGTAATGTATTTTAACTTCAAAATGTAGAAAATTTGTGATTAAGAAAAAAACAAATTATATTGCATTTTATTCTTCAAAACGTAAGTAATATAAGTATGCTTAACTTAGGGTAGGTGAACCACAAAATATATGCTTTTATTCCTGGTAAGCCAATAATTGTCCTTTTCACCTCATTTTAACATTAGGAGGCCATTTGTTATATGTGATAATCTTAAGAACGTAGTTATATCAGTACAAGCTGAAATGATGCTAATTATAAGAATACTTGAGATTATTTTCCAATATCCTTTGTGCAATTCAACCAGCCTTACAGCTACTTCCTCTAGTATGTTAGGGTACTTATTCCATAGTAGTAGGTATTATGACGTAATCATGAATAAAGTACCTTTGTACACACGGCTACACACCAAGCTCTACAGAACCAGTTTAGAATGACCTCCCATTGTAAAGGTTTTTCGTAGAAGTCAAGGTCAGCCTTTACTGGTTATTTATAGCTTGATGTGTAGCCGTGCTAACTGTGCCTCTCTGAAGTTAGGCTTTCAAAACGATTGCGCAGGTATTCACGGCTACCATCAAGCGTAGTCTTGCATTGTTTATACTCCATTTGGTTAGGTACTTAACTAAAGGTAAACAAATCATAAAAAAGGTTCTTTTATAGGGTCATTTTTCATTTCGAAATAAAACGTCACCAAAATAAATTATTCAATAATTCAAAATCACATTCTCCTTTTATACTAGCATATCCTACTACTTTGCTTAATATTAAATAGTTACTATTATTTTTAAGCTTGCAAACAATTAATTAACTCAAAATTTATAATTATGTCAAAAAGTATTGCAATGTGCCTACTAAAACGAATCTAAAAATACAGATATTCAAAACATTTTTCTGCGTAGTAGACTTTAGATAACTCGAAAAAATTGAGAAGTATTACTGCGAGGAAGCGGAGCGAAATAATTAACCGATATTATACTTAGTCGGGTAACCAGACGCCATACGTAACAGTTTGTATTTACTTTACTTTCGTTCGTTTTTGTGTTTCATTTGCCGCTAATGGTGTTAGATAGTTATTGTTCTGTTTGTTCGTTGGTTTTATTGATCGTTGGTTGTGTTGTTATTAATTTCACTCCCAATTCATATGATACCATTGTAATAAAAGGTTGAACAGCTCTGAACGCCGCCATTTTTATTGTTTACCTTTAGTTAAGTACCTAACCAAATGGAGTATAGGTTCTCCGTATACTCAAAGATCAGCTTATACTGGAAATGGCTGGCTAGTCTAGCATTGCGTACAGTCATAAAAAAAGTGCTTCCATAATTATATTATATAATGATTAATAATATTATAAATGCGGCAGTAACACTGACCGTCTGTTTCTCGCTTTTTCTCGCTTAACTACTGAACTGATATAGATGAATTTGTTTGGAGATAGTTTGAAATCCTGGTAAGGACAGGATAGTTTTTGTCCCGGAAGTCATTACGACCGCGCATGCGTGATTATCGTAAATTGACTACTGCGCAGCCATTTGCGCACAACTTCAGAGAGGCGCAGTTACAGTTTGTTCGAAATAAGTAAGCCGATCGGAAGTTAGCCGTTTTCTGGGGCCGCGCAGTTACAGTCGCGTAATAAAGTGTTAGCGTTCGGAAACGTATTCAAATAATTTCGAAAATAAGATA
The DNA here is from genome assembly GCA_958496365.1 of Subacronicta megacephala. Classification (NCBI taxonomy): domain Eukaryota; kingdom Metazoa; phylum Arthropoda; class Insecta; order Lepidoptera; family Noctuidae; genus Subacronicta; species Subacronicta megacephala. Next base: position 13,148,161 of record OY292526.1, read on the forward strand.
AATAATTTGTTAACATTACGTGTAATATTGCTGGATTGCTTTATTGATAAAATCCATACTTGAATTTTCTCAAAATCATTAAATTGTCATTTAAATTTTATATAGTCCACAGATTTGCAAAACAGTGTTGCGTTTAGGCATTTTTCAGCAAAAAGAAACAAGTACAAACCATAATAATACATTAGCAATGAGAAATAACAAAAACAATACCCAAGAACTAAACAACAATAACGTCATAATAAAAACCACGCGTAGCACTTTTGGCACTGACTGTGTACTTGCACTGGGGGAGCGAGCGAATTATGCATCAAACACTAAGGATTGAGTGAAACAGCGAAGAGGCGCTGACCCCGCCCCTCGCGCCATTACCACGCATGCGCGCTACTGATTTTGTCGTAAAAATGACTGCTGCGCAGCGACTTGCAGACTACTTCCGATCGGCTTACTTATTTCGAATAAACTGTAAGTTGACTGAATTCAATAGAGGCATTTTGTGTGAGTAATGGATTCTCATTTTAATAACACACGGCTATAGGTCAAGCTGTAAAAACTAGTTTAGGTTGATCTCCTATTGTGTAGGGTTTCCATACAATAAGAGGTCAGCGTAAACTGGTTGTTTATAAGTCGACGTGTCGTGCGTACAGTTTGTTCGAAATAAGTAAGCCGTTTTAATACATAAATATCGAAATTAGTAAACAAAATAATTAGAAATATGAAACATATACGACTCTAATTATTTTTACACCGACATTTTATTTTGAACAAACTGTACAAAATATTTGAATTAAATTGTGCCGCGATTGAATTAAATCAACGTCTTTGTCAGTACTTTATAGTAAAATGTTATTATAAAGTCAAGGACTTTTGTCCTAGGTTTTTTTGTATGATATTTAAATAAAATTTAGTGTTACGTTTATGTTATGTTTGTCGTCTTCCTTTTCCTAGTGCAAAGCGTCAGAATTTTTTGTTATTTTTTTATAGAATTATATTTTAATAATTTATACCTGAAATGTGACACATAGGTAATCTGGCTTACGCGCAGTATTGCGTTACCTTAGAGAAAACACATGAAGAGCTCTCCGGCTATCAGTTGAGGAGTACCCTCAACAACTCATTGGTGCCTACTTATTTCACGGATTATTGTCAATCAATGTGCTGTGTATAAGATCTGTCAACCACTAATTCTGGAATTTACTTCTTTACGATCGATTAAAAAAATTGGTAGACTTCGATCGAAAAATTGATCAGAAGTGGCCATCGACAAAAATGTCGGAATCTTATATTTTTAAACAATATTGCTTGATCACAATTCGATTGTATATTGTATCGATCAAATCGAGTAGGCACCTTTAGTCAGTTGCATATACGCTTATCGTAATTAAATGTATTACATCATACAAAATAGTATAGAAGCGAACGTACCAATCATTTGTGTATGTAGGTAATTTACCTGCTAATCTATTATAATTAGTAATATTTAAGAAATTGTATGTGTTTGTTTAACGCTAAATGTTATTAATTTCAAATATACATTATGAAATTAGTTTTTTTTATTATCAAAATCATTGCAACCATTTGTTCGAAATACCTAAGCTTGTCTGAAGTTAGCCGCAAGTGGTTTAGCAGTGCTAAACTTTAATAGAAAGAGTCGGTGTAAAGTTGAGGCTGCCTCGCTACTGTAGTGCGTCAGGAATGTTCGCGCTTTATCATACTGACGGCTTTCAAGCTGTCTTGCGCAGAAAAACGGTATCTCCTCCTCAGGGTGCGTGGTAGTCGCAATGAAATCCTGAAGACGTTAGCGAACAAGTACTCATCCCCTCTATGGAGATCCTTAGTTAAGAGGGTGATTTAGGGTGATTTCTTTTGTTAATATTTTCTTTTTGTTTTGTTTCTTTTTCTATGGACGGTGTAAAAGGTTGTCTGATATAAAGAATATTTTTTTATTTTTTTTAAAGACAATTGGGGTCATAAACGTTTCTCATTTCTGATTATTTTCTTTACTAATTTCGATATTTATGTATTAAAACACTAAGCGATTTTACCAGTGCGATAGTGTGAAACGGCTAACTTCGGACGAGCAGTTATTTCGAAACAAGCTGTAATTGTACACATGGCTACAGGTCAACCTATACATATCCAGTTTAAGCTGATCTCGCATTGGCTTCCCAAACAATAAGAGGCCAGCTTACACTGGTTTTGTATAGCTTGATGTATAGCCGTGCGTACAGTCGCCATCACATCTGGTTATACAAAACTACGTTTGGAATACCACCCTCCGTTCCAAAACGCGCATTGTGGATGTAGGCGTCCAAATTGTGAGTCGCCAATCGCCATCGCCAATATTCAAATATTGGCGATGGGCTGGCCACATCAGCCGCATGCAACCGGACAGGTGGGCGAGGCTGGCTACCGAGTGGATACCTCGTAATAGTAATCATAGACCAGGCCGGCCGAGGAAACGTTGGTTAGAGGATCTCGATCGGTTTCCGCCAACGCGGTATAGAGAAGTCAAAGATAGACAATCCTGGATGAAGTTAGGGGAGACCTTTGCCCAGCACCGCGGACGAATGTCACAGCGCTCCCGTATTCCCAGCACTAAAGTGGTGGCGCGAAACGCCGAGGTTGGTTTTAGTCGGTAGATCGCTCTCTTCAGAGCGGAGTCCGACACACCCCATCGCTCTCCCCGGGGCGGTGGGTAGTGCATAAAGCATTTTCAATCCAAAAAAAAGCCTTTGCCCAGTAGAGGGACACCAAAACAAGCTACAGAAACAGTTATAGTCACTGGTCTACTGTATTACTCATATGATGATAAGTAGGCTAGCGTGGTGGACTACAGCCTAATCCCTCTCAATCTGAGAGGAGACCCGTGCCCAGCAGTATATGAGTTGATGATGATGATGATCATGATATCAGCCAAAGGCCTCGTCCATAGATATTCACAAGGATCGGTTACTGCACCCATCAAAACACCACTCATTTACTGATTAATAGGAGAGCATGATTCTTTGTTCGGACCTGATTATTTATACCTAATAAAATTGTTGATTTCCTAAGAAAGGATTTCTGGGATGTCCCCCGTGGTCGGGTAAAATACGAGGTCATCACGACTTATAAAAAAAAAACCATAATACCGTCAAAAGCTTTGTAATTCCGCAATTACATTCTAATTTTTGCTTTGTTTCTGAAGAGCCTGTGCGATATGAGGAGGTAGGGTACTTTGACCCTTTGAACCTTTCTTAGCATGCTTCTTGTTTGCCAAGAAAGGGTGATTGGCCTTCGGGCCCCGTATCTGGGCGTACTCATCATGTAAATGGAATATTCTCTCAACGTTATTGTTGATATCAATGTTGCACGCCAACATTTTCTCATACAATATGAGGTACCAGAGAAAATGTGTTTTAAACGTGAACTTGTTCTGTTGAGCTATTAAGGTTTCCATTTTGGTCATTATTGCTGTACACGCGCCGTACAGCACAGCTATGAGGTAACTTTTTTTATCTTGATACATTTTTCTGAAAGGATATGTGTCGTTTATCCTCTCTTTCGTCATGTAAAGCGTGTGAAGGATAAAATCCTCCGTTTTCTGCTCGACGTATGGGTTCGAGATGAATAATTCCGTTTTTTGGCGCCTAGTGGGTATCGGAGCACTCGATTCGTAGTCTATCTTCCTTTTAGCAACCCCTACAATTTTCTTTATGTTGTCCACGTCAAGAACCTTCATGCCGAGATTGTCATCTGTATCGTAAAGATTTCTGTTGTCTGTAGTTTCGTTGGAAACACCGAGGATGAAGTCGAAGATTGCGGTTTTTGTGTAGATGGAGCCGAGCTGCCTGGTCAAGATCTGATCCAGGATATCAGCGTGAGGCACTGGCCTACCAGGAATATTTTCAAGGCATATTGTACTTTTAATGTCTGAAATATTAACGCATTTTGATTAGGAAACTGGATATTTGTATAGCATATTTATTTGGTTTGATATTCTGGAAGAAAATGAATGGTTATAGAAATAAAACACTTCTTACAGATTTTTAGTACCCATTGCATTAAAACTGCACTTTGATATTTAGTAGGTAAGTACATTAAGTATAAATAAAGAAACACCGATAGGTAAGATATGTTGCTTTTTATTACGAGTGATCCTCTAAACGCCATCTGAGGCACTAAAATTGGCACACCTACAGATACTAATTTTAATTTAAGAAAACACCCGTCACAAATCCTGGTGGTCAGAACGCGCCATGTCACTCGTTCACCGCTTTCCTCTCGTCTCCTTTTCCGCTTCTCATCTTTCTCCCTGCGGTCACTTGCCATTTATCTCACACTAGCTTTCCGCCCACGGCTTCGTCCACGTGGTTTCTCGAATTTTCTGTATATGTAAGTATTATATGCCTGACTGCCTGGTTGGTCTAGTGGTCCCAATCGCGACTGCTACGCTAGAGGTCTTGGGTTCGATCCCCAGGTCGAGCAAAGTGTTATTGAGTTTTACTATGAAATTCTCAGTACCAGCTCGGAGTCTGGATTTGTGCCCGGTGAAAGGCAATAGGCTCGCCCCCTATTACATGGGACCTGAACATACCGGCGAACTGTAGGTGTACATTAAGTACACCTCTGCCTAACCCTTCGGGGAATACAGGCGTGATGGTATGTTATGTTATGTAAGTATTATATTGTGATGAATCACTCTGTCTATTAAAAAACCGCATCAAAATCCGTTGCGTAGTTTTAAAGATCTAAGCATCTAGGGACAGACAGACAGCGGGAAACGACGTTTTATACTATGTAGTGATACTGAGACAATAGCTATGATTATTATTTTAAAATTGTTGTAAGAAACAAACGCGATAGAAAACCTTTGGGAGCTAAAATCTGTTTGTGTTTGTAATTCAATAGTTCGAGTAACTGCAGATAATGTATTTACAACTAAAACTTTTGCTTAACAATTTTTAGTACCTAGTTGACATAATAACATACCATCACGCCTGTACTAAGTAGGTGTACTAATGTACACCCACATTTCACCGGTATGTTTGGGTCCCATGTAATAGGGGGCGAGCCTATTGCCATTAACCGGGCACAAATCCAGACTCCTAGCTGCTACCAGGGAATTTCATAGAAAAACCCCAATAACACTTTGCTCGACCTGAGGATCGAACCCACGACCTCTGCCGTAGCTGTCGCGCTTAGGACCATTAGACTAATGAGGCAGTAGTACCTAGTTAAGAATACATTATGGTTAATGTTGCAATTTCTACTACTATGGACCTAGAGATTATTCGTCTATAACACTTTTATAGACGAATAATTTGAGAAAAATAAAAAAAGCCCTAGGTGGGATAATCCACCTTAACATAAAATATGAATAGACTTACATGCTATTAATAGTATTGTGAAAAACAGCATTTTATTTACATAACTAGCAACATCACCACGTTCCGAATCGAATAAAAATCTAACGATATTTTAATACCTTGCGGATAACAAGTTGTTGAAATTAATAATGTTCATTGCTAATTAATAATTAATTAATTTTAAGTGCAGTAATAGCCTAGTGATATCACCATTGGACTGCCAAGTCAAAGGTCTCGAGTTCGAATCCAAGGAACGCACATGAATCCGAAAAGTCAGAGACCGCTTTTTTTTTATAAAATAAGCTTACTAGCGATGTGGGTCACACATTGCTAGTATTCTTGTTAACCCCTCGAGCTAAGCTAAATGCTTGTGTTACGAGTGGGTTCACGTCGGTAGTGCAATGGGTGGGGTCCGAACCGGCAACCATATGATCGCAAGTCCGACGTCCTAGCCATAAGGCTACCGACGCTTCAAGTTTCTTTTTCGAAGTCATGTACGTATTAATAATTATTAATACGCACTAATAATTAATAACACGTTAATAATTAATTAATTAATTATAAATTATCACGCGCTTAAACCCTGAAGGAAAACATCGTGAGGAAACCTGAGAAAATTTTAGACTCATTGCAGCAATCATTGTACCAATGGTTATGCCAGCGAATGGCCTAATAGCCTAGAGCCTCGATCAACATCTAAGGAGGCTCTCGTTGAGTGGCTGGATCAAGGTCTTGATACAGAAAGCAGTACTACTCCTAGATACGGCGCGTATTGTTAGGAGGTTCCTCTCTCTGGGGCCCTGACCACCGGTGGCTTGGACCCTGCTCCCGACACCGGTGGACTACTATTTTTATATTTTTATTATATGTACTGGTTTTTTTCTAAAAATGTAAAGAATAAAGTGGAATAATAATAATATTATCACAACGGCTAAATGAAACCAAAAGATGCGGATTTAAGGTTTATTTTCGCTATTGGAGATCCAGAATGACATGACTTCTATGGGGCTTATGTAAACATTTAGTTACTAGCTGTTGGTTCCCGCGGCTTCGCTCCGTGAAATAATATAAGTGATTTAATCAGAAACCAACTGTAATGATATTTTATTTCTATGGATCTACATACAATGGAGAGGTCAAGCTGTATCTCAGAATATATTAATATTAATTATATTTAAAAGTGGCGGTAGCCTAATGGCTAGGGCGTCGGACTTGCGATCATGTGGTTGCCGGTTCGAACCCCACCCATTGCACTACCGACGTAAACCCACTCGTAGTTAACAAGTAGAGGGGTTAACAAGAATACTAGTAATGTGTGACCCACATTGCGAGAAAGCTATTTAAAAAAAAAAAATGAAAATGTTCTACTAATGGGAATCGAGAAATCTGTTCAGTTTTTGGGTAAAAAACAGACAAGAATAATAAAAACGTTTGTGGTGGGCATGAGTGTAAGTTAAAATTTTATATTAGTTTAGTATAAATTAAACTAGACTAACAGCTAAACTATACTAAACTATTTTTAGTATAAAAATAATCGGTGTGCATCGATATTGCGGCGATTCAGGGGTAGCCCTAACAGAATTTTAGCTACACTGGCGGACAAGGTTGATGGACCATTTATCAGGCTCTGGGCTGGCAGACATGTGCGTGCACATGTTCATGTAGCCAATTAATATTTATAATTATTGTATTTTTAAGTTATTGTCATTAGTTACTAACATAGGCTAAGCTCATACTAACACATTATATGGATCCCTTGGTCTGAAATAAAAATAATTTGAATTTGAATTTGAATAACCAACATATGAATTTTCTAATGAAAGAAAAATTTGGCCTCAGGCAGGATTTGAACCTGCGTCTCTTCAGTTACGTACACCGGAAATTAATGGCTAAAAAAAGTAGTATAGATTTATTTCGGCCGTTAGCGTAATGTTATAATAATAATAATTTAATAATGTCACATTTCCAAAAAGTGACAATGCTGCACGACAAAAATCTGCCGTTCCAGTCTGGCAGCGCAGGATCGAGCAGCGTATCGAGGGGACCAGGGTACTCATCGGCAAACTATACTGCTTCAGGGAGAGCAATACTCGACCTAGAGTGATGCGCTTCGTGAGGCGGGCATTCTCGGGGACTGGAATCAGTCCTCAAGAATATATACCCCGTGTCACGGAGCACATTGACTTCCTGAAGCAGAAGGTCTGTGCATGGGCGAGCCGTATACGAAGGTACAAGCGACGGGTTCAGCGATATACTCAGAATCGCATGTTTCAGAGCGATCAAAGGTGGGTGTATAGAGCTTGGGAGCGACCTGACCAAACTGTGGTTGACGGGCGCCGCCCAGATGATGATGCCACTAGTACATTCTGGCGCAACATCTGGTCGGTGCCCGTCTGCCACACTGAGGCTGAATGGATGCACGATGTTGAGCGCCTGTGTGACGCCATACCAGAGATGGAGGCAGTTGTAATTACTGCCTCCGATGTAGCCAGTGCAGCCCGTTCGGTACCAAACTGGAAATCACTGGGGCCGGACGGACTGCACAATTTCTGGCTTAAATGGCTACAAAGGTCACACGCGTGCTTGGCATCGCAATTCCAGTCGGCCTTAGAGTCTGGGTCGCTACCACAGTTCCTTACAACGGGAATCACCCACCTGCTCCATAAGTCAGGCGATGCCGCGGAACCCAAAAACTATAGACCGATCACATGTTTACCGACGGTCTATAAACTTCTGCCTGACTCTGCCTCTTTCTGACTGCCTCGTTAGTCTAGTGGTCCCAATCGCGACTGCTACGCTAGAGGTCTTGGGTTCGATCCCCAGGTCGAGCAAAGTGTTATTGGGTTTTTCTATGAAATTCTCAGTAGCAGCTCGGAGTCTGGATTTGTGCCCGGTGAATGGCAATAGGCTCGCCCCCTATTACATGGGACCTAAACATACCAGCGAACTGTGGGTGTACATTAACTGCACCTCAGCCTAACCCTTCGGGGAATACAGGCGTGATGGTATGTTATGTTATGTTATAAACTTCTTACATCCATTTTGAGAGCAAAAATTAAATGTCACATAGAAAAAAAAAACTATTATGTCAGCCTCCCAGAATGATTGTAGGAATGGGTCCCGCGGCACCAAGGAACTTCTCCTCATCGACATGGCCATAAGCCAACAGGTCCGTCGATCCCGAAAGGATCTGTCGACATGTTGTCATTAATTTAAGTTAATTGTGCTTCAGTAAGGTCAGGATAGCTGGCATTGGCATAGTCGAGGATAGGAAGAAGAAGCGAATTAGCAAGTTCAATTGTGGTGGCAGTTGGTAGGAAATTTCTTAATCTTCTCAAGGACCCGCCTGCAGTAAACAGTTTTCGACTTAATTCTTTCAGCTGTGGCCTCCATGTGAGGTTTTTGTCGATAAGAATTCCCAGATTCTTGACGGAACTACTGTAAGGAATTGACGTACCATCAAATACAATCTGAGGAACTCTTGAGAAGTCTATCCTGGATGTCATCCTGGGGCTGCCGATAACAATGACTTGCGTCTTTATGGGATTAACCTTTAATCCATAAGCTGCACCCCATTCCGATATACGTGTCAAATCAGTATTCACCATTTTAACCGCCTCCGACAGTTCTGCCATCGGTGCCTGAGTATATATTTGCAAGTCATCTGCATAAAGGTGGCAGGATGAAAGAAGTTGATATATGATAGGTTTTTAAATGTTTTAATATATTTTTTTATCGTTGATATTGAAATGTTTAAAAATATAAAACGAGAAATGAGATTAAATGAATACGGAAATAACAATTTATTTCACCAAAAAATAACTTAGAGTAATGACAAATGGATAGTAGCATCTGTAGCCGAACTAGGACAAGCCTGTATCTCGGCATACAGATAGAAGATATTTCAATTAATATACCAGTATCATATTAAGCATATCTACATACCGTGCACGATGAGAAATCTATTAAGGTCTGGGCCTATTGGGCGGTTCGTACCCCTTAGGCATATTATTATCATCTGAATTACCGGGCCCTTTGAATCGATCGTCTTCCTTATCTTTCTTGCGTTCTTTTTCTTGCGGGCCTAACCGAGCCCTATATTTGCTATCCACTTTTACGAGAACCCACCAAAGGTACATAAAATCTACATGAATCCTCACCGCTTTACCGTGCAAGTTTATCTGCTGGTACGGAGTATGCCAATAATGCCTCCACCTGTTTGCGTAGGTGTATATCTTCAACAATTTCCTATAGAGCCTATCCAGTCGTCTATATGTGAATGCAATACGGAAACCAGTATCTTTTTTATTGAAGTATTTGTTAGCTTCCAGTTCTCTTATCTTGTGTCTTGCCATGTACAGTGTCTGCATCATTAGATCAAGAATCTTACGTCTGTTCCTTTGGTCTCTAGCTCTTATATGAGCTTGCCTGTCTCCATGCCAGTCAAGAACACCTTGTCTCCTAGACACGTTTAGTTTATTTTCTTCTTCAGCCATTTTGTCCATGATGCCATCCATTCTCATTTTGAATTTGTCTATGTTTATTTTCTCTATGTCTATGGATACATTTCTGAGCATCACATCGGATATGTTTCCGTAGTCTAACGCTGTTTTTTGTCCTAATGTCGGCACGACATCTTCGAGACTGGGAAATTCGTCGAAAGTAATATCTAATTCGTCAATCGCGTCAATCATTCGTTCGCTTGTAATGTCAACGTTGTGAGCAGCGGGTACAATACCTGAAAAATATATTTTTCACTTCAGTAGCTCAAACATGTTTTTTCAGAAAGCCGCGATTATCTTATTCAGCCTTGGGTTAGTCATACAATTCGAAACATTCACACTCTATCTCTTTCCCACCATTAGAAAGAGAGAGAGACAAAGACCAGCCCTTTCGAAGTTCCGATTTTGAATTCGACCTCAAAGACAAACACGTTCGGAATTTCGTACGAACTAAAGAAATTTTGTAAAAAGAAAATTATATTTTTTAATCTATTTTATTGAATTTTTAACTTATTGTTGTATTTAAACGAAAGTTAGCATTTACTGCTAATAAAACTGATATTTAACCTGTAAATATTGATTATCTCCTAAAGTGTTCTCGCTGCTGAAGTGAAAAGTTATGTGTGTTACACGAGAGTTATTTTGTAAGGTAACGTAACGTAAGGATCACTCGCTACGCTCGTGATTCAATCATTGAATCCTTCGCTTGCTCAGGATTCAAAATCAGCACTCGCAGCAAAAAACGACTTTGCTCTCTTGTTGCACAAATAACTATTTCTAAATACAAACATGGACCAATTATGAATAAATACAATACAATAAGTTTATTATTTATTTCAGGTGGTATCTACCCTGTTGTTAAGTTCAGTTGGCATGGTACGCACAGCTACACATCAAGCTATACAAAACCAGTTTATGCTGTTTTCTTATTGTATAAAAAGCCAATACAATGCGAGATCAGCTTAAACTGGTTTTCTATAGGTTGACCTGTTGTTGTGTGTACGTACAATAGTTCTGCCAAATAATCTATACCTAAGTAATTTAATAATGTTTTCACTGTTAGAAAGTGTATTAGAGAAATAACTTACATAAAAGCATGAGTAGCGGTTGCATTCTTAAGTTTAATTCTTAATACTACCTACATAAATATTCAATAGCATTTTTACGATTATTGAAAATGAAACCATTTTAATTAGGTACTTATAATCATTAAATTATGTATTGATGTAGGTAGTAGTGCTATATACCAATGATCCTCAAGCATCGTACATTTGAACAATGCGTCCTACCTCTCATTGTATATGGCGCTGAGACCTGGACACCCACTAGGCAGATCCTAAATAAGCTGCAGGTTACTCAGAGGCCCATGGAGCGGGCTATGTTGAGAATATCTCTCCGAGACAGAGTCCGTAATACAGAGATCCGTGAGCGTACCAAGTTAACCGACATAGCCAGAGTGATCGCGCAAAAGAAGTGGAAGTTGGCAGGTCACATATACTGAAGAGATGATACGTTAGGTAGGTAGGTTTGGACCCAATTCGTGATCTCCTCTTGGTCCCGAAGTCCTACAATGGAAACAGCTGCGTTGCTATTGGGAGCAGAAGCGTTGGTAGACAAAGGATGAGATAGCACGAAGACCTAGCGAAGGTGGCCGGAAAGGACTGGATACGGAAGGCCCAAGACCATTCGAGTTAACGTGCTTATGAAGAGACCTACCATCCAGCATTGAAGAAGAAGAGAATCATTAAATTAATTATTCCAATGATATAGGACTAGATTTTTTCCAATCCTATGGGACTTTCCCAAAATACCGTTATGAATTAAAGCCTATATATAATATGTTATTCTGATGCATAAAAAATAATACTTTAAAGGTTCATCGAAATCCGTTCAGTAGTTTTTGCGTGAAAGATTATCAAACATCCTAGCATCCATCCATCCATCCTCACAAACATTCATATTTGAGGTATAATTAGGAAGGATAGGATATTAGGAACTAGGAACTAGGATAGGATTACGTACGCCTAGTAAGTACGCTCAAAACGGTTAAAGAAAACATCATGAAGAACTGGAGATTAAAATATCTACTGGCGTTGAGAACGATTGAATAACTGGAAATTTTACAAGATTGTGTCATTACACTGTCGCGTCGGGTAATACCGATATTCAAAGGATATACTGGTTTTCGCGTTTTTAGTCTTTTGCCTACAACTAATTATTATCATAGGTGTTCGTATGACAACTGGGACCGACGGCTATCCATGCTTTTCAAGGCATGAAGCGTGTCTCGACGTATGAAGTTTTAAAAAGCTTACTAGCTATGTCGATCCCACAATCCCTAAAGACCAGGGTCTATAACCAGTGCGTCCTACCTGTAACGACTTACGGAGCCGAAACGTGGACACTCACTATTGGACTGGTCCACAAATTCAAGGTCGCTCAGCGTGCAATGGAGAGAGCAATGCTCGGAGTTTCTTTGGTGGATAGCATTCGTAACGAAGTCATTCGCCAAAGAACTAAAGTCACCGATATTGCGCGAAGAATAAGCACGCTGAAGTGGAAGAGGGCCGGCCATGTCTGCAGACGGACAGATGATCGTTGGAGCAGACAAGTGCTAGAGTGGAGACCGCGTTTGGGCAAACGTAGTGTGGGACGCCCTGCGACACGATGGACCGACGATTTAAAGAAGGTGGCTGGCAGCGGATGGATGCGAGCTGCCCAAGACCGGGATGGTTGGCGCTCTTTGGGGGAGGCCTATGTTCAGCAGTGGACGGCAATAGGCTGACATGATTACTAGCTACGTGGGTCGTACATTACTAGCTTTTTTGTGAACCCGTCGTACTAAGCTAAATGCTTGTATTATGAGTGGGTTCACGTCGTTAGTGCAATTGGTGGTTTTCGAACTGGCAACCACATGATCGCAAGTCCGACGCCCTAGCTATTGGGCTACCGCCGCTTAAAGAAATGTCACTCATCCACGACTCACCGTGGCAGGCACAGCTAAATCGGACATATGTGTTGATCAGCGTAGTTGTTATTTAACCACGAGACATATATTGACTTCATATCTACACATTGGCTTTGAACACCGCCGGTCTCCAGACGAGGGAGTTAAATAATACAACTGGATCGTATTAAGCACGTGTAATCGAATCACAGCGTATATATAGTAATGCTCGCGTTTTAACACAAAAAATCATTTTGCCAAGGTAAACGCATGTAACGAAACCATAGCGCGATCTAATTCGATCCCAACACCATCTAGGGAAGCAAAAGTAAACTTATGTTTTTATTGACTTCGTGTGATCGCGCTATGATTTCGTTTCCCGCTTAGACAGGCTTCTAATAATTTCCTATTTATCGTCGTTGTATTAGTATTATCGGTATAGGTACAATACGGAACATCTAACTGTAATACTAATAATAGTGTTAAAATCGGTAATTCGGTAACAATTCCGCATTGAAAACATACAGAATACCTATAAATACCGAGAAACGATAGCGGTGCGACAAATAAGGAAGAGGTCTTAAATTCGATCATTACAGGAGGCTCAAATAACCACTTATAATCATCATCATCATAATATGATTCATGGACGCACGGTTACACAACGTCAATATCATAGCCATTGTAAGCTGACCTCTTATTGTACGAGCTTGTTAATGTAATTACTTTTAACAAAAATGTTAAACCGCCTTCAAAAATTAATAAAATAATTTTGTCTAAAACAGTTTGGGAAGTCGGAGGCTTCTATTTGAGTGGGTCTTCTGTTTTTGCCACCGACTTCCCAAACTGTTTTAGACAAAATTATTTTATTATTTTTTGAAGGCGGTTTAACTTTTTTGTTAAAAGTAATTTTATTTTGTAATTTTTAGTGGAAAGTTTTGTTTAGAAGTACTTGTTAGCCAACTAAACGCAATGCTCCAATAAGACAGCGATGTTTCCGAGTAAACGATAATATTATCGATGTAAACAATTTTTAGATTTTTGTTGATATTTTCAAAACAGCCTAACCTAACTATTTCGATACAATTTGAACGGGACCACCTCTGAAGTATGACATACCAAACAAAAAAACAATAATTAAAATCGGTCTACAATTGGCGGAGATATCGCGTAACAAATATACAAAAAAAAAAACATACAGACGAATTGAGAACCTCCTCCTTTTTGAAGTCGGTTGAAAAAAAAGAAAACACGAATTGAGAATCTCCTCCTTTTTGAAGTCGGTTGAAAAGAGTTTTTACACTGTTGGTAGATAACCTTCTTAACCTGTAACTACACTATCTTAGAATTTTCTAGCTAAATTTGTATCTATAATCTATCTAATGTTCTCAGTAATAGAGAAATTATCACCTTTTACATTTTCAAACGTAGGTACTTAATATTGTACATAGATATTAATTTTGTCCTCCGATTTAACATTTGTCTTTGGGACGAGTGCCTAGACTGGGACATCCTGTATTCCGTAAAAGATCCTTAAGTAAGTAATTGAGTTGCAGTTATTTTTAATTTTGCAGATAGTAGTTTTAATTGAGGATGGTGCCCAAAATTGTTAATTTATTTAATATTATGGACCTTAAACACAGGATACACACAAGACGTGACAACATTAGGTATACTAAAAGTGTTTTTTTATAAGGTATACCTATCCCTCGACAGCATACATTTACAGTTTATTCGAAATAGCTGTGCCAATAACGAGTCAATAACGTTTCATAAACGCTTGAAGTAAAAGCTTATTTGAAATAAAAATGATTTGAATTGAATAGAAAGAGTCGGTGTAAAGACAATTGCCGTCGTATATATTTCAGATTTTTGGTTATTTTCTTTACTAATTTCGACATTTACATATTAAAACAATTATTGAGCCTTTCTCCATACAAACGCATTCTGCTGTTTTCTTCGTAGATAATGGCTCTAGAGCAATGATATTTTTCCAAAAAAATCTAGATCTAATTCATATCCCCTATTATTTCATGTTTACCAAAAAAATATTTCACAAGAAAATATGACAATTCAAAAACTCGAAAAAAGCCCGTTTTTACCTTCATGTTCAGGCAACTATCCGACAAATTTGAAAAGTTTTTAACAAAAAATAAAATAATAGAAGCATAGACATGCTTTTCTTCTAAATTTTGATGTATAAATTGTTTAGATCAATCCACTTTTGAAGAAGAAAATAGCAGAATAAGAAACGTCTTTTGGTCAAGGTTTTTGTAGGTAAAATCATCCTAAGCTGCAGTTGTCCTTTTCGCACTTTACGGGGAGAGACTGGAGGTGCAGCGCGACGGAAATAGTTTCTTCAAATACCTATTTTTCAAATTCCTCAGGACTAGAGTCCCCTCTTAAGCGATTTTACCAGCGCGGTAATTCATAACGGCTAAATTCACACAAACAGCGTTCGAACAAACTGTACTTTATATATTTCATATGATAGCGGTATTGTATTATTTGAAATTTGGCGTGGTTCTACGTTTGTTTGATTTGGTTTGACCTGCAAGACGCTGATCATATTTAGCTTTTACGGCATATATTCGCTTTATCATTTTGCAGGTGTCCCTCATATCCACGTCGAAATGTATTACTCTTTCGTACATCCTCATCACCGGTGTTAAGCTTCTGTGTTCCGTCAGATTTTGGTTGAATGCGACGGCAACCATCTTTCTCTGTTCTGTCTTCAATCTCCGCAGTCTATTGAATAGGTACCCAAGTTGATATCTCTTATCTTTTCTCACACTTTCACGTTGTGTTAACGCCTTTCCTACTTCGTACCTGGTGTGCATCACAAACTGAATCAACATTTTAAGAAGGAGGTCTTTCTTGTAATCCTCCAGTTTTAATCCATAGTACTCATCGTGTGGGTCGTAATTCGAAAACGCATATTTTTCACCGTCTTTTTCAAATTGTCTTCTTGTATTACTTTGGTATTGATGAGAGAAATTTTTATAATTTTCATTTATCTTGTCGTAATCGTGTAGATCGAAAGAGTGGTTTGACTTCGATCGGTTGAAGTGGAATATTTCGGGGATCTCGAGGTCGAAGTCGTCAATATCGTTGACTTCTGTTGCTGCGCTCGACGACTTGTTTCCGGGAAATAAGTCCTGTATAGATGATATATTACCAAACAGCTCATGTAGGCCTTCGTCGAATATCGAGTTACAGTTTCTGAACATTGAATCTGAAAATATTTTTTTATGAGATAAGTTGGCAAACGATCAGGCGAGCCACCTGAGGGTAAGTAGTCATCGCTGTCCATTAACAGACGTTGCCGAGCCGAGGAAAAGGGACGGGAAGGAGAATTAAGAAGGAAGGAGACTGAGGAACCCGATTCCTACGGCTTCCGGCGCTCCACACTCACCGCACGAAACGCAACAGTATGCATACTGCTACTTGACGTCGATATTATGTGGGACCGGGGAAGTTCTACCCACTTCGAGAGAGCCACCGCGAGACACTACTACTAATTATATATATAGGTACAGAAAGCAGTAGGTACTCTTGGACACGGCCTGTATTGTTAAGTTTCTTTCGCTGGAACTGTGATACTGGCTTCAGAAGCATGGTCCAAGCTGCCAGTGAGCTTGGAACTTGCTCCCGAAGCTCTTTGACGCAAAAACTACTGAACGGATTTTGCTGAAACTTTACAGTATTATTGTTTATACATCAGAATAACATATAGGTTTGAATTTATAACGATATTTTGGGAAATTCTACAGGTTTGGGAATAATCTATTCCACGCGGACGAAGTCGCGGGCAAAAGCTAGTCCTTTATAGAATAATAACTCACCTCACTATACTATAACACTATACTTGAATATTGACGTCAAGTACCATAGTATACCATACATATTTAGTACCAAGTATGCATACTGTTGCGTTTCAGACGGTGAGTGTGGAGCGCCGGAAGCCCAATTCCTCCCTTAGTCCCCTTTCTTCTCCTTTTCTCCTTCCCCTCCCTTTTCCTTAAATAAGCTTCGCAAAGCATCTGCAACTCCTTTGGTTTTGTGGATGGGCGGTGATGACTAGGAGATATAAAAAAAACCGGCCAAGTGCGAATCGGACTCGCGCACGGAGGGTTCCGTACCATTACGATTTATGACGTATTAAAAAAAACGATTTACTAGATCTCGTCCAAACGGAAGTTTACATGGTTATCTACATCATATATTTTTTTTAGTTTTATCGTCCTCTTATTTTAGAAGTTACAGGGGGGGGGGGGGACACGAATTTTACCACTTCCGAAGTGTTTCTTGCGCAAACTATTCAGTTTAGAGAAAAATAATATTAGAAACCTTAATATCATTTTTAAAGACCTATCCATAGATACCCCACACATATGGGTTTGAAGAAAAAAAAATAATTTGAGTTTCAGTTCCAAGTATGGGGAACCCCCAACATTTTTTTTTCTATTTTTGTGTGAAAATCTTAATGCGGTTTATAAAATACATCTACTTACCAAGTTTCAACAACATAGTTCTTATAGTTTCGAAAAAAAGGCTGTGACACGATCGGACACACAGACAGACATGACGAATCTATAAGGGTTCCGTTTTTGCCATTTGGCTACGGAACCCTAAAAATGGAATAGAAACCCAAAATGTCTTGAGAAAAGAGAACAATATCATATCTTCCCTCACTGCTTAGGCCAGTGTGCCGGAATAAGCTTATCCCGCGAATTTTTAGCAGACAACCGTATGCCCAATTGCCCTGTAATCGTCAAAATGAATAAATATAATTGGACTTACAAAGTAATATAAAACAAAGGAAGAACGACATCATTTTGTGAAGATTATCTTATTATTAAACAAATCCTCATCTAAATCAAATTACTTGAAGGACCTATTCAGATTCAATTATTGAATATTTTACGATGCTAATGAAATAAGTACCCGTTTTTTAATTGTGTTACGTATTTACTTACGTATGCTACTTACACAGATCAAATGAAAAGTTAAGATGGAACTTTATGAACAAAGAAGTGAGGCCGGCTAAAACTACGCCTAGCCGTTTACAAACACAATTTTACACTATATAACAATACCGAAACTACGCCTTATCTTGTCGGTCGAGCTATCGAAAGCTCGACCGACAAGATAAGGCGTAGTTTCGGTATACCTGTGTGCCTGTAATTGTGTTTTGTAAACGGCATGGCGTAGTCTTATCCGGCCTCACTTCTTTGTTCGTAAAGTTCCATCTTAACTTTACATTTGATCTGAGGCTACTTATTGTTTAGTGCGCAAAAGTTTTAATGGATCGCCGTCGATCTGGGGAAACGGCAAGCTGCTAAACTGAATAAAAAGCGCACATTTCTTCACATTTCCCCAGGGTCATGGGACACATTATCACATTCGCCACGACTATGGCAGTGAAAATTGTAGTACCGTAGCCTGTCATGACCCTGGAAAATTCTGCGGAATCCATAATATGGCAAGAGAAAGCAAGTAGCATAGCATAATCGGCCTATAATGTTCCCACTGTTGGGATACAGGCGTCCTCGGTGAGAGGGAGTGGGTAGCACACTCCACAACGCGGGCCCAGTGTGGGTTGGTAGATGTCATATGTCTACGAATTTTCGGTTTTAGGACGTGCCGGTTTCCTCATGATGTTTTCCTTCACCGTTTTTAGGAACAGTGGTGAAGAAATGATTTACACAATGCTGACGCTTACACCTTTTGTTTTCGGTATTATAGTATGGTTGTATATGTCCTACTACTTACTGTAATACGGAAAACAATAAACGATTATTCAATTCTATTCTTCTATTCTTAAGCGCCTGTTTGGGTTCAAAACTGCGACCCACAATTCGTCAGTCGCGGCCATTACCGCTAAGCTACCACCGCTCCCTGAGAAAGCAAGTGCGGTCCGACAATAGCCTGCACCTGGACCATTGCAAGAGGCAAACTAATTTTAAAAGATGCTGGACTCTCTCTGTTTCCATTCCTAAAAAAATATGACATATACTTTTGTACTTGGCTTCACTCCTTTGGACGAATAGAAAGAAAACCAACGGATGGTCTCTTCTTCCTATGGATATGCAAACAATAGGGCCATCAAGCTCTCAGGATACCATATGTTTTTTTATAGTGAAAACATAATAAAAAACTGTTGAGTAGTTTTTGTGCCATGCCCTAACAAACGGACAATTCCTAAAATCTAATATTTGGGTTCGGAGACATTTTTGTACTTTATGCCAATTGCTTTTATTTTAATATTTTAAATTTTAAATCAAGTGCATGTTCCTCATGATACGCTATCGCGTTACCTAGAAGCTGAGTTCTAATCCGAACGAAACTGCAGGCAACATCTAGTTCTTCTGAAAATCTGAACCAATAGAGCAGCATTATAATTTTTTTTATTTCCCCTGATAAAAACAGGATCTTAGGAGACCAATAGGTAATAATAATATACTTAACACTGTTCATGTTAAACATTTTAATTGGTTCAATGTTTTAATTTGTGCTTACTTCGATACATCGTCAGTACATCATGCAAAAAAACATTAGGTCCCGAAAATAGAGACGTTTCCTATGTTAAAGTTGTAATAACATACAATTAATGCTTTAATGATAACTTCATTTTTATAAAAGAGAAATAAATAAATTAACTAAATTTATTCGTAAAGAAAACCCGAGTATACAAATTAAAATAAATTACATTATGTAGGTACTTAACTATTGTGTTTAATGGGAATAGGCGCGCCTCTATTATATGGGACCTAAACATACAGGCGAACATAACACACCGACTAATGTAAGACCACAGTTACATTATTATCCGTACTGTATATATATACTTGTATATCATGGTCATTATGCAACATGACCATGATATACAAGTTGTACTGTCTGTTGGTTTAAATATTTTGTATTTAATCAACGAATTGGGCATCAAACAATTCCTGTCTGCCACCTCTGTGATGAAGGAAGATCTCTTTGCAGATCACATCGTTTTTATTTATGAGGTCTACTATGATCTCCACGTTAAACCAGAGGTTCAACTGCCTTTCATTGGTGGACAGTAAATCGAACATAGGCTGTCGGTCAACGGCCTCCCTCCTGAGTAAGCAATTTCGAAATGCACGAAATGAAAATTTGCCAAAAACTTTAGCAGCATTTTCTGCTTTATTCATTAAGAATCCCATTTTGTATGCAGCGTGTTTTTTGTATTTCTCTCTGTACTCTTGCATAGTGATCATCTTGTTTCGAGTTTGATATATGGCTTGCTTCATCAGCTCGTACAAGCGCCGTCTGAGATTGAATCTATCGTTTTCATACCAGTGGAGTCCCGGGTTCGGCTGCCACCCTCGTCGTGCGTCCGGCACGATAATTTTTGCGTCTCCGTCTTCGATCTTTAGCTTCATAATTTCATCAGTAGGGTCAATTCCACGGATAATAATTTCCATTTGCTCCTCATCGGATATTTGGCGTCCATTATACTTTCTTTGCTTGTCAATTTGCTCCCAAATTGTTTTCGGTTCAAACTTTGTCAAGTAATCCTGGAACTTCCACTTTTTTTTCTCAACGCCATCTTTATTCAGTTTTGGTGTATTATTTGTGATCTTACTCCGTTCATTTGTTTGTGATATATTTGTCATGTCATTTTCTTGATTTAGTTTTGATGGTGCTAAATCTTTTGATACATTGTTTTCCGGCTTGGTCCAAGGTATATTCTTTGGAATTTTATTCCACTGATTTGTTTGTACGTTATTATTTAATATGTTATTCAATTCATTATCGTACGGTACGATATTCTTCTGTCTTGTTTGTAAATTTTTTGGTATGTAATTCGGTTCATTTGTCTGTGGTTTGTTTAGTGGTACGATATACTTCTGTTTTGTATGTAAATTGTTTGGTATGTTACTCAGTGCATTCTTTTGCGGTTTATTTTTTGGTAAGATATTTTTCTGTTTTGTTTGTATATTTTTTGGTATGTTATTCACCTGATTTTTTATCGGTATTTTTATTGGCAGGTTATCCTTTTGTTGTAAATTCGGATGAGGTTTATTTTCTGGTAGGTTATTCCTCTTGATTTGTGGTTTATTTTTTGATATCTTATTGCCTTGATTTAATTTTGATTTAGGGACGAGTGTCTTCTTTTGCGTGGTAACCGGCTGTTTTAATTTAGTTTGTGGTTTATTGTTTTTAATGTTATTCCACTGATTTGTTTGTGGGATATCTTTGGCTATTTTATTCCCTTGACTTATTTTTGCTTTTGATATATCATTCTTTTGAGGTTGAACCGTTTGTGAATAATTTATAAATAAAATAATCACCAGAACTCCTGAAATTGAAATATTATTATAAATAAGCTATATCTATATTATTATAAAAACTATTTCTACAAAAAAATATTTGCGCAGGATGGCATGCGCAACACTTTCATGCGCTCTAGGTCCTTTGAAGCAATTTGATCGTCGTAATATACAAATCTAGACTCCATGCTGCTACTGGGAATTTCACAGAAAAACCCAATAACACTTTGCTCGACCTGGGACTCGAACCCAGGACCTCTAGCGTAGCAGTCGCACTTAGGACCACTAGACTAATGAGGCAGTCCATGAATGCTCATATTTATTATAGAAATAGTTTGTTTAGTTAGCTTTTTCAATTTTAATTACAATTATAAGCGGCGGTAGCCTAATGGCTAGGGCGTCGGACTTGCGATCATGTGGTTGCCGGTTCGAACCCCACCCATTGCACTACCGACGTGAACCCACTCGTAACACAAGCATTTAGCTTAGCACGAGGGGTTAACAAGAATACTAGTAATGTGAGACCCACATTGCTAGTAAGCTTTTTTTTTTTAAAAAAAAAAACAAAAAAAAAAAAACAAAAATGATTTAACATAGTACTAATTAAAAGTTTTAAGAGTTCTATTGGTAATCAGATTGTGGTTTTATTTATACTGTCCCTTAACATATGCGTCATGCCCGGGCTTCCCCTAAGAATCGTAACATTAGGTAAAATCGTTAGTTAAAAGGTAATCGTGGCGTTAGGTAGTTTCTGCCTACCCTTATGGGAAAAAAGCTAGCTAGCTAGAACATTATTATTATTGTACAGTCGTCAGCAGGTCAAGGTATACAAAACTGTCAAATTTCTTCAAATGATTTTAAACCTTAAGTTGTTGAAGATAAAGTTCAAAATCAACTAAGAAAATTTGTCATTTTGTAGTAACTTGATGTGCTGGCCAACGAACTATAGCTGAGTCTGTAAACTGTGGTATCTCTTAAATTAACTTACCTATACCTTTTACAAACATGATTATCTTTGAATTGTGACCATTATTTCAATAAATGTTCAGTTTACTTATACTCCAAGCTGCTTTGTGTTACAATATACTGCCAATTAATTAACTAATAATACAATCACGAGCAGTTTTATAGGTAGTATTTTAATTAAACTGTGGAGAATTCTTAAAAAAATAATTAAAAATCTAATTAAAAATTAGTTTTCGATAGAGATTTTCTTGCTAAGAATGGCGTAGCAGACAGGTACATACGGCGACATTTTAAGGTATACAGTTACTTCTTTTGGACCGCTCGTATTCCGACGTAGGTAATAATAACAGTGATTTTTATTTATATTACAACTGGCTTGATAATTATGTTTTCGTGTGTACAATAAATCGTGTAGTTAAGTTTGAAGTTCTAATTATTTTATTTTATTTCATAAGGCACACCGACAACTTATTTACAGTAAGTGAGTGGACAATACATTTAAAAAGAACATTCTGTGTAAACAAGTCAGTTACAGGCGTGCACACCATTCACAGAGAGACGAGTTTTATAACACTCGTTTACATTATTTATTTATTTAAAATAAAAATAACTTTTTTAATAATCAAATAAAATCAAATTGAAGAAAATAGTTACAATTACAATTTAAAAATAATAACTGACTATCTCGCTACTACCGAGTACCGTTGCAACGACTGCAGTGGGTTCGATTCCCACCCCTAGGTCTGTTTTCATATACCTTGTTGCTGTTAGTTTTTACTTAAAAAAACTATATTTTACATAACATAACATAACATACCATCACGCCTGTATTCCCCGAAGGGTTAGGCAGAGGTGTACTAATGTACACCCACATTTCGCCGGTATGTTGGGGTCCCGTGTAATAGGGGGCGAGCCTATTGCCACTAACCGGGCACAAATCCAGACTCCGAGCTGCTACTGGGAATTTCATAGAAAAATCCAATAACACTTTGCTCGACCTGGGGATCGAACCCAGGACCTCTAGCGTAGCAGTCGCGCTTAGGACCTCTAGACTAATGAGGCAGTCAACTATATTTTAGGAACAAAAAATAAAAGAAACATAACATACCATCACGTCTGTAGTCTTTGAAGGATTCGCAGAAACGTTTTGGGTCCTATGTATTAGGTGGCGTGGGTATGTCCATTAAATCTTAATAAAAAAAAATCTCTTTTATTATAGATTTTTATAGAGATTTTCTCGACGGCGCATGAAGTCTGCCAACCCGCAGTAGGTTAGCGTGGCGGACTATAGCTTAATCCCCCTCGTACTGAGAGGAGACCCGGGCCCAGCAGTGGGACAATGTAATGGGTTGATCATCATCATCAATATTGTTTAATAAAATAAATTTTGCTTGTTATTATTGGTACCTACTGGCAAATTTATTTGAGGCAATCACATAATTTTATCACTCTTGTTATTTATGATTCTTAACGTCACCTGTAACATCCAGTGCCAGTATTCATGAAGTGACCATTGATCAATAATGACCAATACTTTATCTGCCACACGTCCTCACTCAGCCCATGAACTCATGAATTATTTGAATAGAAAGAAAACTTGGTCAAACATGGTCTAAACCCGTCGATATGTCCTATCTCTTTCAAGCAACATAATCTTTGGTAATGCTGTCTTGCTCTAACTCGGCCCGGAAAGTGCCATAGATTATTAAGACACGACGGCTTTTTTGCCTACACCATTTTCTTATAACTCACGCAGAAAGAGAATAAAACAATTATTTAGTAGTAGACAGCCTCAAATTGTAATAATAATTAACAATTTGTAATTCCGTAAATCGGATACATAATTACATAAATATTTCAAACACGTTGTTTCTTGTATGTTCCTATATAGTAAAATATAAAAAAGTGGTTATTAGTAAAACATTACAATAATTATGTTAATTTACCAGCAAAGGAGCCAGCATAAAGGCTAAAATGGTCATCATCGAGCAATTGGAATCAATTCATATTTAGAACGCTGACGTCAAGTTATTTTTTTCCATTATTTTTTTTTTTAGAAACTGTCACTGTCAACTTTAGGCATCTAATAAGGAGGCTTATTTAAAAATACCAAGGTACTTTTTCCTTATGTGTGTTCTACAATTAAAATTTTTGTTTCTTACCGAAAATGCCTAGGTACCTGATACTACATGATAACTGTTTTTCTAGTAGAACACTATTTATTATATTGGCTGATTTTCATGAAAAGGATAAACTAAAGTACGATACTAAATAGGTCATGTACGTACTTAGTTACACACAAGAAATAGAATTTTTTTTTAGAAAACTACCCTTAAAAAAAAATTGTCTTTGGAAAATGGTCTGTCTGCATCCTTAGTCTTTGCTCCGTAGTATTGGAACGTAGGGGTTTCCTACCCCCCTAGTCAGTGTAACGAGGCGCGATCGAATGACGTGACGTATCGCGTCCCGCGCGAAAATAAACACGAAAAAATGTAGACGAAATATAATAAAGTGTTTAAATCACGCGACGCACGCGAACATCGGAATCACTATTGAGTGTTTTTTGTTTTTCGAATTCTGACACCATTACGAAAACTTTTTTTTGTGGCCGTGATGTGACCTGTGTAAATATACTTAGTTGGAGGTAGAATTTAACTCTGCGTGTTTTGTGTAAGGCTTTCAAACTGTAATTGCGGGTAAGTGTAATACTACCTTTTTATATGTACCGCCTTTAGTATTGCAATGTTTTTCATTTCTGCGTCACCGTCAGTTTAGGTTGATAAGAATTTTCGTAAATTCGTAATTGGAATGTGTTTTTTTATGATTTAAGTTGAATCGATACATCGTCGTCTATAAATCGTCGAATCTATAAACCTATTATGAAAATAAAAAGTGCATTATATACGCATTATATTGGTTATGAAAATCATTAAAAACGGTTACGGTCATACAAAAAATCTAGTTGATGAATCTCGTTTTGGTGATGTCTAAATTATCTTCCATAAAACGTTAGTTTTATGTTGTAATATTATCTCTTACATACCTGTATTATTATGAAACCTATCTAACTTTACAGAATTATTATTGTGTATTTAAACTACTACTACTGTGTTAATGTAAATTTTGTAATCATAGACGGGTAGACCATTATTTTGCTTACACTCCTGACCCACATATTTTAAATATTCTGTATGATTTGACATTCCAATTACATTTAATTAAATACCATAAAACCTTCAATTAAAAATGAGCTTATAAACAACATAACAATATCATTACTATGATTAGGTATATTATTGAAATCGGTACCTATTTAAAAATATATTTAAAGAAATGACTGCCTCATTAGTCTAGTAGTCCTAAGCGCGACTGCTACGCTAGAGGTCCTGGGTTCAATCCCCAGGTCGAGCAATGTGTTATTGGGTTTCCTAGTAGCAGCTAACCTTTCGGGGAAAACAGGCGTGATGGTATGTATGTATGTATGTATTTAAAGAAATAATACGGACTGTAGACTGCATACTAAAACTAATGTAAATTGTAGCACCTTACTAAATGAAAAGACAGAAATATGTTGCTGGGAAATTTGTTGCGCCGTTTCTTCTTCCTAGCCAAAACACTACTGTAAAATAAATACATTCAAACGTACCTGGTACTCGTATCTTGAATACATGACTTTTGACTTTGCCTTCTCAAGCCGCAGCAAACGAGGGGAACTGGCTAGGCAAAAGTCGATACACAAACCAAGTGTTTTACGAGAGACTCCGACGCAACGGTGGTCCCCAGCAAATCCGATCACAAGAGGTCATTCCATCGAACAAATCACGGTAGTATTGTACTGAACTATAGACGAAATACACATTTGTAATACAGGACAGTTTTATGTTGCAAATAATAATACATACATACATACATACAAACATATTGTCACGCCTGTCTCCCATGGGGGTAGGCAGAGACTATAGATTTTCACTT
Organism: Subacronicta megacephala; assembly: GCA_958496365.1. Taxonomy (NCBI): domain Eukaryota; kingdom Metazoa; phylum Arthropoda; class Insecta; order Lepidoptera; family Noctuidae; genus Subacronicta; species Subacronicta megacephala. Next base: position 13,174,205 of record OY292526.1, read on the forward strand.
GCTACGATCCTGGCATACTACTTTTGCTTCGTCTACATTCATTAATCTCTTCATGCATGACCGTCGGTTTAGGGTGCTCGGAACCTGGCCTTTTTTAATAACATCCGCAATTTGGTTGCGGTACGTTCGCCGAGGTCGAAAACAATAATTAAAATATAATAATGCAAATAATTATATCAATACTACTAATATAGAGGTAAAATTGTGAGTTTGTGACGTTGTAGGGGCTAATCTCTGGATCTACTGAACCAATTATAAAAATTCTTTCATCAATAGAAAGCTACGTTATTCCTGAGTGACATAAGTTATATAATTATATCGTAAAATGAAAGAAACGTATAGTCCACGCGGGCGAAGTTGCGAGCGGAATGCTAGTATTGTTTAAAGTAGCTCTATCTGCTTGCCTCTATGTTACATTTCCAAGTCAGCACCAATTTTGATGAATTTTGGTATACGGATAAATTGTACCTTGGAAAATGGCTAGACTATATTTAGTCACGACAAAGTCTTTTGGGATACGAGTGAAATCGCAAGCAATACCTAACTACTTAATATGTACTTAAATCGTAATTTTATTATATGTATTTTTATTTTCATTATTTAACATGTAGCATGAGTCCCGGTGACCAAGAAGGATAGACTTCATTATGTTTACAGAATATCATGCCGTAAATAAAAGCTTTCATTTTATTCGATTCTTGTAAATAAAAGGTAAGAATCATTTTATGTGACGCAAAGATAATTTGATGTGAATGATTGCTCCTTAGAATAGCCCATAACTTTGTGGTTCAGGATATTGGACAATTAGGTTCGAGTCTTTGCGATGACATAATCTTTTATGAACCACTTTCTTTGTATACCTTCAAGCTGTTAAAAACACAAAGAATAATGTAACTGGTAATTATTAAGAGTAAATTTGTTAAGTGGCTTGATAGTAGTAATAGTGTGAATGGGTCGGCGCGACCGGGAAAGTACTACCATCCCACATAATATCGACGTCAACTAGCAGTATGGACATTGTTGCGTTTCGTACGGTGAGTGTGGAGCGACGGCGGCCCAATTTCTCCCACAGTCCCCTTCCTTATTCTTTTCTACTTTCCCCTTTCTTTTCCTTTAATAGGCTCGGCAACGCATCTGAAACTCCTTTGGTATTGCAAATGTCCATGAGCGGCGATGACTAGATACAGTCAGGTGACTCGCCTGCTCGTTTGCCGAGTTATCCAATAAAAAAAAGAATAATGTGACTGGTAAATTGTGAAGGGTGCCGAGGAAATTTGCTAAGTGGGTTGTTTTTAGTTACTAACATTTATTTACTTATTTATTAACTGCCTTAACAGTCTAGTTAACCACCAATGAAGAGATGTATGAATGTGGAAGAAACGAAAGAGATATGCAAGGGGCGGTCTATAGTTTCTTTGCGAGTTTGCATAAAAAAGACGTGAGTGAAATGAAATGAAATGAAATGAAATGAAATGAAATGAAATGATGAAATGAAATGATGAAATGAAATGATGAAATGATATTTATTTCTGTAAATAGATCTTTTCAGGACACTTTTACAAGTCGATTTTTACATTTTTTTTTTAACTAGATGGCGCCGACGTTTCCTATCTGACGACCTCTGAGAAGAAACGTCGAAACAAACTCAGAGAATCATGGTCTCTTTTAAAGTCCAGACAATAGTTGTTGTTAGATATGCGAGTTTAACAATGTAGGGCAAAATCTGAACAGGCCTTTTGAAGAAAGAGCCATAGCAGCTTTGAGTTGACCTGTCCTAACTGACGGCACGCATACATCAGTCATCGTGTAGCTCAACCATTTTATAGGGAGCTCAACGACCCGTCGCACAACGATACCAGATCAGCAGGACATTTGTGTAGGTCATGTGAAATACTCAAAACTGTCAGAGAAGTTTATTATACATCTGATACGTGTTAAAGCTAACCTACATAGTACTCACATTTACATTTTAATATCGTACAATTAACATTTTAAAACAAAATAATATTAGTATATATTATTATATCAATCAAACCTAGGAGTGGGGGTCCATAGCAGTCGCACTTAGGTCCACTAGAATAATGAGGCAGTTTCATCAATATCAACGCATTACATTGTCCCACTGCTGGGCATAAGTCTCCTCTCAGAACGAGATTATGCCATAGTCCACCCCGCGTCACACGCCGTCAAGGAAATCTCTCAGGCATGCAGATTTCCTCACGATGATTTCCTTGAAGGGCGCTGTAATTAATGATGAATACGCACATGAAAAGTCAGAGGTGCCTTGGATTCGAACTGCAAACCATTGACTTGGCAATTCAATGGTCAAATCACAAGGCAGTTTTTTTTTTAAAAGCTTACTAGCAATGTGGATCGCACATTACAAGTATTCTTGTTAACCCCTCGTACTAAGATAAATGCTTGTGTTACGAAAGTTTAAGTTGATATTAATAAATAAATCGTTCAAGAAACACAGTCTAGGTAAATAAAAGTTTCTTTCCTGAAATTCCGGCCTTGACTCAGCACATATACCCAAATAAATAAGTCAGGAAAGGTAATCCTGAGAGTGACGCGGAGTACATCTGCCTCCACGGAGGGTATTGAGGGAAATTGAACTGCATATTTGAAGCAACTTCCGGGTGTTGTTCAAATGAAGGTAGAGTATGTAATTGTATATTTACATTACGTCGAAATTGGGTACCTTATATACCGAAATGGTGTTAATGCTGATAGTTAATTGTTATTATCCTATTATTTTAAGTAAATTGCCTCATTAGTCATAGGTTTCAAGTGTGATTGCTAAGCTAGATTCGATTCAGCCTCTCACTGCGGGTTTAATAGACAGTTTGTTTGCCAACCTATACTGCCCCACTGCTGGGCACAGGTCTCTCCATAACATTCCACGTGCTCCTGTTTATTGCTTTCTCAGGCCAGTCAGTCATAAACGCATCATGCTTAATAGATAGTAAAAAACAAAACAATAACCCGATATATAACTATACTTATGTAAGTTGTCACAAATCTGCTATTGTTTAGTTTATACCTATACTTTGTCCATTATGTGAACCGTTTTTTGACAGATGTCTTAGACTGCCTTAGAGCGTAGCTGTTCCAGATTACGTAAAAGTTAACTTTGAAATGCGTAACGAAATAAATGTATTATCTACCTTATGTTATTCGATTATCTTAATTATGATTTCTTGCAGACATTATAATACCATAAATGTAACGGATTTTCCAAAAAAAATGATTATTGTTAAGCGTATTAAATTTAGTTACATTCTACCACATTCTACCGTGTCTAGTGATGCAATCGAATGTATTCGCTGCAATCATTTTAAACAATGACATTAAATCAGTATCGGAAAATGGCATCCACTCTAATATCAATAAAATATAAATTAAACAATCTTTTTGAAAATAAATGGATGGAAAATGAATATTATACAAAAATTTATATAATCAGATGAATATTAAACTTATTTATTTATTTTGGTCGTCGTTGGACCATTTTCGATTCGAAAACCTAACAATCGATAATCACTACTAGACAGCAATCAAAGTGTCAATAATCGGATCGATAATCGCATTGTTACGTTCCTGCAATCACTAGTTCCATCTGTCAAAAAACGGTTCACGTAATGGACAAAGTATAGATACCTACAATAAAAAAACTAATATATTAAATTGAATTTGAACTGGCTCAAACGTGTAATAATAATAATAATTCGAATGCATGACCTCCAATTGTAAACGCTTTCCATGCAATTAAAAGTCAGCCTATTCTGGATTTGCATGGCCTGATGTGTAATTCTCGATTTAATAGATTTTAAGTAAAATTTGCATGCTATTTACAATGGCTAAATGGGCCTGATCTGTATTATGTTTCCAAATAACACCATTCTATGTACCCTATTTATTGCAAATAAATGATTTGAATTTGAATTGAATTTGAATAACAAGCACGTCTGAGCGAGAGGTCCTGGGTTTTAAATCCAGGTCGAGCAGTAGCAGTTTAAAAGTTTTCTATTCAAGTTTCAGGAGCAGCTTGGAGTTAATACCGTTTTTCTAAGGATAAACTAGTATTCGGCTTTACGTACTCTCCGGGGCACGTACAGATTCTCAATGAATAAAATGGTCCACCCATCCAAATATTGACCTCAGCAAGCGCAGCTTAACCTGATAGATAACTAGATAGATTGACAAGCGTAGTTATTTCTTAGCTACGAGCTCCTCTGCGGGAGATCGTAATAAAATAAAATATACTGGTTTCTAACACTTACGCGAATATTAGACATTGAAATAAAACTACTTTTTACGGATTTTATCGCGTTATATTGATATTTTCAATTTCCGACGTTTCGGATCCGACGTTTCGGATCTTTAGAGCATCCATCCATGGTCACGTGTGGACTGAGGTGTTGGTCGTCCTAATGTCAAAATTATCAACAGCTACCCTACATTTTGGTGATTATTATTTGTTTAATGGAATCTATATGAGGGATAAAATAAAATATCTAATGTCCACTGAGTTATTCAACTGTCTAACTTGTGCATACCTCGGGAAGTAGGGGTACGCAATACCTCACCCGGCCGACTCATCGACAATTCAATAAAAGCGGTTCTCCGGATCTCTTCCGACTTTTTCTATTATTTTGAGAGCCTCTAGAGCTTGGCACGCTTAGACTTTTTATCTTTGTGTCTTGTAAACAGCGTTATGGAGATTGGTAAATAAGTGGAGTATTTTTAATTAAAAACAAGCTGTTTCTTGTCCAAATTTTAAATAAAAAAATACCACTTAGCTTTTCTAGAATTTTCCGCACAGAAAAAACTTTAGTTAAGTACAAGTTATAAATCATAATGGGGGGTCTCATCGATAAAAGCGAAAGACAACTTTTATGTATCTAACGGAATATAATGATAACGAAAATGTATCTAAGTAATACTCTTTTGGAAAAATAAATCAGCTGTTCCATAAATACTAAGAGAAGACTGCCTCGTTGGTCTAGTGGTCCCAATCGCGACTGCTACGATAGAGGTCTTGGGTTCGATCCCCAGGTCGAGCAAAGTGTTATTGAGTTTTTCTATGAAATTCTCAGTAGCAGCTCGGAGTCTGGATTTGTGCCCGGTGAATGGCAATAGGCTCGCCCCCTATTACATGGGACCCAAACATGCCGGCGAAGTGTGGGTGTACATTAAGTGCACCTCTGCCTAACCCTTCGGGGAATACAGGCGTGATGGTATGTTCCATAAATGTATGTGAATTCAATTCAATTGTAATTTATATTTTGTGATTTGGGGGTTGGTCTTATTGTAAAAGTTCTTCATAATAATGAGTACGATGGCCCTTTCTTTTTAGATAATACTTATTCTAATAATCTTTATACAAAATACAATATAAATTGCCACGCCCGGGCGTCAAAGTAGGTACTCCTCCACATCGCTGTCGTCTGGTTACGTCCCCAGAATACTAGCAGCATTGACACGTTGAATGGCAATACTAATTCTTGCACCTAAGAATAAGCCAGCCCTCTGGTCTTAACTTCTTCGATACTACTCTTGACTTATCGGATTATTCACTGAGGGATAAATTTAAGGAGATTAATGTTATGACTGTTCCATCACAGTATATTTATGAAAATTTATTGTATGCCCACAGGAATATTAATCTCTTTAAAAAACGTAGTGATACGCATAATGTTAATACCAGGAATAAAAATAAATTTATAGTTCCTGCAACCAGGCTCCAGAAGATAAGTAACTCATTCAAATGCCAATGTATACGTTTGTACAATAAAATCCCAAGCAACATGCAAAACCTAAGCATCAACAAATTTAAATCATTTGTTAAGCAGAAACTGTGTTCTAAAGGTTTCTATAGTATAAACGATTATATGGACGACAGAAATGCTTGGGATTGAACTGTCCTAATGAACCAGGCTTTTGATTTTTGACATCAAATTTGATTATTATTTTATTAATTATGGTATTTTTTTGTAATTTATTATTGACATTATATCTTTATACAATTGACATAATACCTAATTTATTAGATTATGACAAAATTATTCTCTTTATACAACTGACATGTACTTACCCGATTTATTTGTTTTTTTAATACAATTTCAAATTATTGTGAACATTTTTGGGCGATGCAGATACTAGTGACCTCGGTAATCAGTTCAACATGTTTCTGTTACATGATTTACATCTGGCTGCAATGTCGTCATGCTCCCTTAGATGTCATTGCTTGCGGTAGCGTAATTGGTCGGGTCACCCCCTTCCCTCTAAAATGGCGAGGGGGGTGATGGCTGATCCGTGCGTTATACTCGTGAACGGGTGCTGCTTGTGGTGACTGGTCGACTTGCTGGCTATCGTGTCTTAAATATGTATATATTTATTTTTTATTTTTTTCTTTCTAACTCACAAGTTGAGTGGGTTACCTTGTAGGTCCTAGTAATCATGCATAATACTGTTTTGTTTTCAAATGTTAATTGTACGATATTAAAATGTAAATGTGAGTACTATGTAGGTTAGCTTTAACACGTATCAGATGTATAATAAACTTCTCTGACAGTTTTGAGTATTTCACATGACCTACACATTTGTGTCTTGCTGATCTGGTATCGTTGTGCGACGGGTCTAGGAGCTCCCTATAAAATGGTTGAGCTACACGATGACTGATGTATGCGTGCCGTCAGTTAGGACAGGTCAACTCAAAGCTGCTATGGCTCTTTCTTCAAAAGGCCTGTTCTGATTTTGCCCTACATTGTAAAACTCGCATATCTAATAATATCACTATTGTCTGGACTTTAAAAGAGACCACGATTCTCTGAGTTTGTTTCGACGTTTCTTCTCAGAGGTCGTCAGATAGGAAACGTCGACGCAATCTAGTTAAAAAAAAAATCGACTTGTAAAAGTGTCTTAAAAGATCTATTTACAGAAATAAATATCATTTCATTTCATCATTTCATTTCATTCAATAATTTTCCCCGACAGGTTCGGCAGAAGTGTACTTAATGTACACCCACAGTTCGCCGGTATGTTTAGGTCCCATGTAATAGGGGGCGAAACTATTGCAATTCACCGAGCACAAATCCAGACTCCGAACTGCTATTAAGAACTTCATAAAAATCCCAATAACACAATGCTCTATCTGGTAGCAGTTGCGAGTGGGGCGACTAGACTAACGAGGCAGTCATTGATTTACTAATCCCACTAAAAATCAATATGTTCATAAAAAATGGAAGCTTTTGCAATAGATTTCCGTAATTTTATATAAGACATTTGGTGTAGCCGTTTCACTACGTTTGCCTGTCGATATTCCTCCTACCCATATAATGTATAGGTACATAATAGTTACCATTCCATCTCATCAATATGAATAGCTGTTAGTTATATTGGAACAATGTCGTTAAATAACGTATTCGCTTTCGAGCTTAGTAAATATAGCCATTTGGATGTATGAACAAATTGTATGAGGGTAATGTTATGCAGAAGTTAGAAAGGAATATGAATACGGAGCTAATTTTTAAAATAGAACATAATACCATCACACCTATATTCCTCGAAGGGTTAGGTAGAGTATATTTTGGGTCTTGGGGGCGACACTATTGCCTTTAACAGGGCATAAATCCAAACCTGATTTGTCATTACGTATGTTACTTCCTATCCTACTAATATAATTATAAATCCCACTAAATTTATAAATGTGCAAGTTTGTTCGACTGCCTCATTAGTCTAGTGGTCCTAAGGTACTACGCGACTGCTACGCTAGAGGTCCTGGGTTCGATTCCCAGGTTGAGCAAAATTCTCAGTAGCAGCTCGGAGTCTGGATTTGTGCCCGGTTAATGGCAATAGATTCGCCCCTTATTATATGGGACATAAACATTCGGCGAAGTGTGGGTGTACTTAAGTACACCTCTGCCTAACCCTTCGAGGAATACAGGCGTGATGGTATGTTATGTATGTATGTGAAAGTTCGTGCGGATGGATGGATATTTGTTACTCTTTCACGCAAAAACTACTGTACGGATTTTGATGAAACTTAACAGTATTATTGTTTATACATAAGAAATAGATATAGACTTTAATTTATAACGATATTTTGGGAAATTTCCACATGATTGGGAAAATATATTCTAGCTAGTTTTAAATTAACACTACTTTTCACCTCTGTTTCAGAGTATTTACTTACATTTCACGTAAATACGGATATAAAAAACGTACTTGACCTACATTTCTATGTTAAAATTGCAACCCATAGAAGGCAAGCCAACCCTTCAATCTACTGCCCTTAAATTCCCCATAAAAGCTGTGTCATAACGTTCCGTGACGATTGTCCAAACCGCGATAGGTACTTACTTAAAAATACATAGCTCGTGTGTAGTTTATTCAAAACGTTAAATAAATTTGATGGTTCCGTAGGCATATTAGTACAAAGATACATGACAGAATATATATAGACAGAAGTGTAGGTACTAATGTACACCCACGCTTCCTAGTATGTTTAGGTTCCATGTAATAGGGGGCGAGCCTATTGTCATTAACCGGGCACAGACTCCGAGCTGCTACAGAGAATTTCATAGAAAATCTCAATAACACTTTGCTCGACCTGAGATTAAACCCAGGACCTCTAGCGTAGCAGTCGCGATTGGGACCACTAGACTAAGGAGGCATTCTAGAGGCATTGTTACTAATTAACATTACTAATATAATACTTTTGACATTCAATAATTGAATGCGGTACCCTAAATAGGGAAATGCGCAAGCGTTACAGCCGAATCATGCCGATTCATGCCGAATTGTGCCGAACTCAAATACACTGTGGGGAAAGCGTCCATTAACTTTTTGCGCTCGCCATTATCCCGGCGAATGTTTTCCGGCGCTGTATAAGTATTAATGTTAACACCCCCCCTGTATTATGGGTAATCTTTTTTGAATACTTACTTTTAAGAGCCGGAACACCATGGCTAAGTATTTTTAAGGCACAAATTCTATTTATTTTGGCCTCGCCTTTAGGACGAATTGAAAGGACTCATTTTTGGTATTGTGCCACGTTGTTTTTTTCATTTTGATGTGGGCTCGAATGGTAAACAATGGACGTGTCAGCCGCTTGTCATCTAAGTAATTTAGAGGACTTTGTGCCTAATGGACCATTTTTGGCGTAGCTTAATGTATATTATTCGTTAACTACATCAAAAACTTAATGAAAGGTTGTCTAATGATGCTTACTTCGCCGAAAACGTTCTACTAATAAAGAGCCATGAAAGACGGCCAAATTTATTTTTACCAGGCTTTGAAAAAGAACTGCTATTTGGTCCTAAACGCGACTGCTACGCTAGGTCTCCTGGTTTTGATTCCTAGGTTGGGCAAAGTGTTACTGGGATTATCTTTGAAATGCTCAGTGGCAGCTCGGAGATTAGATTTAAGCCCGGTTAATGGCAATAGGCTCGCCCCCTATTAAATGAGTCCTAAACATACCGGAAAAATGTGGGCGTACATTAGTACACTTCTGCCTAACCCTCTTGGGAATACAAGCGTGATGTTTTTTATGTTTTTTTTTAAAGGAGAAAATTATCCATTTGAGTGTTGGATATTCGCGTAAGTATACCTTCACACTCCCGCTTTATACAGTTCTATATTCAGTAATTTTTGAGGTTCTGTGTAAGTGTGCTATTTCAATTAAACATTCATCTATCCAAATGCGCTTGTCCAGAAAATCTAACCTAGAACTGCACATAATTTCAGTCTTGCTTGTAATGACTACTTACGCCATTCAGGCAACTTTAATTTTAAAAATCTAGATTTTTTAAATGTTCTATAAAAATATAATTAATTGCAAATGTCTAGTGTTCACAAAGAGTAATAAAATGATAAATAGCTTGTCATTTGTTCAGAAAACTCGTCCAATTTGCGTGAAATACAAATAAAATGACGATATCATTTACTTTTATTCGCAATTTACGGTATTGTACGTGTAATGAGGTTATTTTTCGCTGACTAAGTCAGGTAAATGGAGGGTAATGAGATTAAAATCCTAAGTGTACTTAGTGTACTTTTACCTCGATAGAATTTTGCGAACAAAGAAGTGAGGCCGGCTTAAACTACGCCAAACGGTTTACAACACACAATTACAGGCACACTACGCCTTATCTTGTCAGTCGAGCTATCGAGGTATCGAAGGCTCGACTGACAAGATAAGGCGTAGTTAACTAATACATAATATGTGCGTGTAATTGTGTGTTGTACACCGTTAGGCGTAGTTTTAGCCGGCCTCACTTCTTTGTTCGCAAAGTTCCATCTTAACATTTTATTTGATCTGAGACTTTTACTTAATATTTCTTATACATACCTACATACAATCATGTCTTTTTGTGGCAGTAACTATAGACCGCCACTTGCTCTTTCATGCCTCTCGCTTCTTCTACATTCATTCATCTTCTCTTGGTTACAAACTCTAGACTTTTGATTTGCCAGTTCAATGGTCATGTCACTAGGCTATCGCTGCATCCTTACATCTTATAAAACAACGTCGCTCCAGCTGTTTACGCTTTGATATTTTTGACTACACAACGGATTTTTAATGCAATTTTCAGCAATAAATAGAGTGATTAAAGAAAAAGGTTTTTTATAGGATAGGGGACAAACAAGCAGACGGATCGTCTGATGGTAAGCGATTACCGCCGCTCATAGACACCCGCATCACCAGAGGAGTCACAAGTGCGTTACCGGTCCCTTTTAAAAGGGTGTACGCTCTTACATGAATATGAAAGAGAAAAGCAGAGAAACCACGTGGATGAAGCCGTGGGAGGAAACGTAGTTATATATAATGCTATTTAAGAATCTAATAAATTCAGATAAACGCCTTTAATAACCATTCAAACAGATGTTCTTCAAGTCTGGAACCCGCAATACTTGGAAATGCTGTTTTAACATTTTAACAACGGTAAGAAGTCACGTGCAAAAGGTTGTAGGTCGATTGCCTGCGACGTGAGTTGCATGGCTTTAGAAACACCCTGGATATGTAAACACTTGAAGTGACAGGACTTAAAATTGTGACTGATATGAGTAATTGAATATCTACTATTGTTATCGGATTGTACTATTAAGGGCAAGAATCAAATTCGTGGACTGAAGATATAATATTCCTTAATTTTATTTTTTCTACACACAATTCTTTTTAAATCACTAAGGTCATCTTATCATACATCTTAACATTCAATCGTTATCTCATTACACTTCGCTATAAATCGATCCAGCTTTTAGACTCCATGCTACAAACATACACATCCATTTGTAAACATAATATTTAATAATCTAAATTAATAAAGGATTTTTTTTACTTGTTTAATTCAAAAAAACAAAATATTAAGTTGTACTAGCCTTCATAATTACCTACAGAACTAAAACCTTTTTAAATAAACCAAAATGTTTAATAACTGTAATTTAATGGAGCTGAAACGCCAACAAACTCAAACTAGGCTACATCCAGGTTAACAACATCTCCAACAAAAAGAACGGAATGGAAAGACAGTAACGGAAATCCATTAGAGCTGTAACAGTGGAGTGCCACTCTAGTGCGTCACGTTATCGCTCCGGATACGTGTCGTGACGGGCCCGCCCCGGCCCCGTGACGGCTAAACGGCTCTTTCGTTGCAATTATAAATGATTCATTTTTAAATGCACTCGTTTTATCGTCAAAGTTGAAGAATTGGTATTGCAGTAGTTTAAAAAAGTTATATCAGCTTATTTATATTTATTCCTGTAAATAGATCACTGCTGATGACTGCCTCGTTAGTCTAGTGGTTCCAAGCGCGACTGCTACGCTAGAGGTCCTGGGTTCGATTCCCAGGTCGAGCAAAGTGTTATTGGGTTTTTCTATGAAATTCCCAGTAGCAGCTCGGAGTCTGGATTTGTGCCCGGTTAATGGCAATAGGCTCGCCCCCTATTACATGGGACCTAAACATACCGGCGAAATGTGGGTGTACATTAGTACACCTCTGCCTAACCCTTCGGGGAATACAGGCGTGATGGTATGTATGTAAATAGATCATTTTAAAGAAACTTATAGATATTACAAGTCATTACGCACACTAGAGTCGTAGTTAAAAAAAAAGACTGTCGCTGTACAGGTTTTACATACATACATACATATCATCACGCCTGTCTCCCATAGGGATAGGCACAGACTATAGATTTCCACTGGCTACGATCCTGGTCGACTTTCGCTTAATCTACATACCCTCTTCATGCATGACCGTTGGTTTACGGTGCACGTAATCTGGCCTTTTTTAAGAACACCCGCAATTTGGTTGCGGTATGTCGGGTCCGAGTTCGCCCCCTTCGAACTCGTCCATCCGTACTCGCCACGTATACTTGTTACGTCAATCTCCGTTCATCCATTCTCTCTACATGACCAAACCATCTTAACATACCTTTCTGAATCCTTGTTACTGCATCTTCTTTAACACCACAACGCTCCCTTATTACACTGTTTTTCACTCTATCTTTCACACATACTTCTCAAAGTTCTCATCTCTACAGCATTTATTCTGTTTTCATGTTTCTTCTGGCACACCCACCTTTCACTACTATACATCAGTGTCAGCGCCAACACTCAATCACAGCCAACCGTACCTTTTCGAACTGGTTTTCAATACAAATAATTGATAAATACCCTACTGAATATCGCATACTAAACTCCTAGTTACGTCTCTGATTTTTCTTTTGTAATTAATTGGCTATTAGCTTTTAGAAAGAGCACCGTTCTATGTACACTCGGCCTTCATTAGCCCTCATTAGAATGCCGTTCATGTACTCAAGGGCAATCATTAAGTTTTGAATATGGTGTAAGATGTAAACTTAATCACAATATACCGGTCATGAACACCCAACCCCTCTGGTGGGACGCCTCAAGCTATTAAAACCAGTATAGGCTGGACTTGAAGTGTGCGCAAAACTTTTACAATGGGAGGGCAGTCTAAACTGGTTTTCTATAGCTTGATGTGTAGCCGTACGTGGTGAAGTTCTAAGCTATCCTACCCACCATTTATCTCTTACATCACGTATGAGTATCCAACCCCTCTGGTGCTATGTTGTGAAGTATAACCCCACCCCACCTATATTTTTCTTTGTCAAATAATACAATTTGGTTCTTAAAATTTGACAATGACAAAGGAAATATGATTTCATAAAGATCGACAATATCAATGGCAGCTTCTTTTTTTCGAAGTCTCCATTTCTGACGATCTCAGACCTGGTGTAGTGAATCGGAGATTTAGGCTTGGTCTTTAGTGTGGTGGGTGGGTCGCACATTACTAGTATTCTTGCTAACCCCTCGTGCTTAGTTAAATGCTTGTGTTACGAGTGGGTTCACGTCGGTAGTGCAATGGGTGGGTTTCGAACCGGCAACCACATGATCGCACATCCGACGCCCTAGCCATTAGGCTACCGCTGCTTACCAGCGCTGCGGTCTTACCTTTCAAGTTGATTTATTTGACAGCAATACGATATACACTTTGTATTTTTGGTTTGGCCGCTGTAAGCTTGTACCTTACACACCGTCAGGCTCTGGCTATTTAGCCCTAATGAGTCTAAATAACCTTGTAATTTTTACGACTCGTGTGATTTTTTGTTTTATTTGGTACAACCTATTAGTAACGGTGAGGCCTCAACACTTAATTTATATACATACACACACTCACGCCTATTTCCCATAAGGGAAGGCAGAAAGTATAGAACGCCATTTACTATGCTTCGTCCACATTCATACATCTTTTCATACACATGCACCTGACCTTTTTGAAGAACCAATTCACCAATAAGGTCGGTGTATGTCTTTCAAGGTCCCCTCGTGGTGGCTTAACTGACATTCTCTTTATACACCCCTTTGGTCAATCGCCTTCCATCCATTTTTTCAACATGCCTACATCAATCTCAGCATATTCCTCTCAATTTATTCTTGATTATTCAAGGTAACTCTTGATTATTTGCATCAAAGTCATCAATTCATTCAATTATATTTTTTTATTTAATTTTGATAAATTACAGCGCCTCTACATTAAATCTAATAACCATTGCCGCTGAAACACAAACCCTTTACATAAAAAAATATCGAAATCGGTCAAACATTATGTAGAAAAATGGGAACGTTCGTTTTCACATACATACAAACAAAAAGATAACTTCTCCCCCAAAATGAATACCCTTGTCGTAGGTTAAAATATGAATCGGCAAATAGATATTGATATCTATTCAATTCCATGTCAAAATAAATAAAAATACAAAGAAACAAAACGAATTTGATCGACAACCCAAAAATACGTTTGATAACTCTTAATCCGATCAAAAATGTATAAATTCATCGCGGGCCTGCCATGCGGTTTTATTAGGAAATAAAAAAATAAAAAATAATGGAATACAAACATCCCGGTGTTTGCGCGGGGATGACATTGATCCCGTTGCGCGGGAAATCGAATCCCGGGGCTTAATGTAAGCGGAATGCCACGTCACTTGACGTTCTGCTTTTAAATGTTTTTGATGTGTGTGTGTGTGATGAGCGATACGTGTAATTTTACCATTTAAATAAATAATCTTTGAATAAAAAAGTAAATACGACACGATAACTAAATTTAACTTTTTTGTTGTTTATTATATTACTGCTATTTATTATTTCTGGTTAATATTGCGCCCCCATTACATGGGACCTAAACATACCGGCCAAGAGAAGGTGTACATCAGTACATCTCTGCCTAACCTTGGGGGAATACAGGCATGATGGTATATTATGTTGTGTTATAAACAGTATTTCATAAATTCCCGCATCCATAATAGGTACCCGGAGGGAAATCGTAATAAGCACTTTTATTACTTATAAATCTTTAGGTACTTTTACTAAAGCCAAAGAAATGGTCGGTGTTATTTAAAACCCCCAAGGGAGCCGAAGAATAATCTGTTGCTACAAGAAGTCTTAATAATCAGTGAAAGCCTTACAAATAAATGCTATGTTCACCGTTGTCATCTCGGAGATACTCTCAGATCAAATAAAAAGTTAAGATGGAACTTTGCGAACAAAGAAGACCGGCTAAAACTACGCCTTGCCGTGTACAACACGCAATTACACGCACATATGTATTCCTTAACTACACCTTATAGCTCGACTAACAAGATAAGGCGTAGTTTCGGTATACGTGTGTATTCTCGCAGTGCTTGTATTTAGATTTAATGGAATCTATGATGGGGTTCCAAACAGATGGTAAGACCCAGCCATCTTCTCAATTGAAATTTGGATGTTTTTTAATTTCAATTGTCTCGCGAATCTTCCTAGTTAGAAATTGGCTTTCTCTTGCAAGGACTTGTGGTTTATCAACCGTGGTGTACGACGTACGTTCACAAACTGCTGACTTTCTGGAACGGCGGTGTTTGACATCGGCGATGTGTTATTTTACGCGGGTCCCTATGCTTCTTTTAGTTTGGTCTATGTATGACCAACACCTCAGTCCACCCGTGACCATGGATGCTGTAAAGGATCCGAAACGTCAGGAATTAAAAATATCAATATAACGCGATAAAATCCGTAAAAAGTAGTTTTATTTCAATATTTGAATGATATAACATTTATTTTAATTCCTTGCGCCGTTGTGGTAGGGCTACGCTGTTTGCAGCATGAATGGGCCGGCTTGACCGGGCAAGTACCACACTTTCACAGAAGACCGACGTCCGAGTAGTAGCGTTTCGCTACTGCGCTTCGTTCGGTAAGTGAGAGGGTCGAAGGCCCAATTCCTCCCTCAATCCCCTTACTTCTCCTTTTCTCCTTCCCATCCCTTTCCCTAAATAGTCTCGGTAACGCATCTGCAACTCCTTTGGTTTTGCAGATGTCCATGGGCGGCGATGGCTACTTACCATCAGGTAGCTGGCCTGCTCGTTTGCCGAGTTATCCCATAAAAAAAGCCGTCTGAGTCTATTCGAGTTAAACTTTCAGACGAACAAAAACCTAACAAAAAGTGTATGTCTAAATCTATTGAGTAGTTTACAAGAACAAAGCGCACAAAAATACAGAAGGTTTTATTATAATTATAGTCTGTAGTAATAGTGAGAGATCATTAAAAAAAAAGGTGATACTCAATAAATATTACAATTTTATGCTATTACACTATTCTGCGTATGACGAGTAATTAACTTAATTAATGGTTACATTACACAATAATTAGTATTACATTCCCATATTGATTCAATCACTATCATTTCATGCAATTATATTAATTACTACTGATATATGTATACTAGAGTTTTCAATAATATATCGATAAAATTAAAATTATAAAAAATTGTCAATTTTAAAATAAAAAAACATTTTTAGCTGGGGAGTCGCCCACGGCTTCGATAACCGGAATCTTATGAGGGCATAAGATTCCGGTTATCCCGAAGGATAAGTAGCCTATTTTAATCGGGATATATGTAGCTTTCTAATGGTATAATCATTTTAAAACTGGTTCAGTGGCTTGGCGATCAATTTTAGTGTTACTAGTCCGAAGTCCATAACTTTTATACAAAATTAATACACAAAGTAGCATTAATTAAAATTAGCGGGAAGGATCTTTAAATAATTATCTTTAGAACCTTTTGTGGAGCGCCGAAGGCCCAATTCCTCCCTGAGGCCTCTTCCATCTCCTTTTCTACTTTCCCACCCTTTTCTTTAAATAGGCTTGCAGATGTCCATGGGTGGCGATGACTACTCACCATCAGGTAGCTCGTCTGCTCGTTTGCCGAGTTATCTCATAAAAGAAACCTCTTGATACTGAAATAAAATTAAACATTGTAGCAAAGTTTAACAGTAAAAGTATTTGTTAGCACCCTTAGAGTGTTGTTGAGCTATCAGACCACTCCAATTACCGTCAAATCGACACATACGATGTGAAATTATCGATATTATCGAGAGTCGCTCCCGTAAGGCGCCACTCTAACTCCAATTAAATAGATTGTACAGTTCCAATCCAGCTAAAGCCTTATCTAATAAAATGTCCAGCTACGGCTACGCTTCGTAGCAGACGTAGCCATTCGTAGCATGGCTACGAGAATTACATATTATAATTATTATCGGAGTTTTACTGTTTTCATTTCTTGGTAAAGTTGTACGATTGGATTACCACTTCTGTAAATTGCATGGTTTTTATAACGGCAGTTTTGGCAGAGGTGTACTGTTGTCACCCAAAATTCGCTGGTAATTTTTTGAGTCCCATGTAATCAGGGACGAGCCTTACCGAGTGTTACCTTTAACTGGATACAAAACTAAACTTATCTAAAATAATATTATAAAGAGGAAAAATTTGATTGTTTGTTTGTTTTCTTGCATTGAATAGGACCGATTTGACAAATTCTTTCACCCATAGAAAGCTACATTATTCCTGGGGGCGAAACCGCGAGCGGAAAGCTAGTTTATTATATCTTTACTTCCGAGTATATATAACCCCAATATTTTCCAAAGTAGGGTTAACAGTCATCTTCTGGGTATGCTCGTTCCACCGTTGTCCGCATCTTTACTTTGTCGGCAATATTGTAGTCAAGAGCAAACCCATTTTTAATAAAAAAAAATGTACGGATGCACTTGTGGTCTCCCTGGCAAACTGAGGTTATTTATTCACTGACAGTATTTTTTTGTATTGTGTATTGTTCACCAATTTATATAAACAGTAATTGTAAATCTGAGTACCTTGTAGCCATTTATAGTATCATAGTTAATATTTTTTGATGATGTCTATTCTTCATTGAGAAGAGAGAGACATTGAGTTCTCAGATTCTAACATAAACATAACATAACATACCATCACGCCTGTATTCCCCGAAGGATTAGGCAGAGGTGTACTAATGTACACCCACACTTCGCCGGTATGTTTAGGTCCCATGTAATAGGGGGCGGGCCTATTGCCATTAACCGGGCACAAATCCAGACTCCGAGCTGCTACTGGGAATTTCATAGAAAAACCCAATAACACTTTGCTCGACCTGGGGGTCGAACCCAGGACCTCTAGCGTAGCAGTCGCACTTAGGACCACTAGACTAATGAGGCAGTCAGATGCTAAGATTCTTCTAATTTTAGAAGAAATCTTTAGTCCCGGCTTCAGGCTAATTATGGCATAAACCTCCAATGTCCTCACATCCTGTTATCGCCATAAATAATGTACCAGTGAATAATGTAAAAAAAAAAAATTTTTTAAAGATTTTCCATGGAGTTTCTTGCCCGATTCTTCTCCATAGGATCGACGTTTTAGAACCGTGCAACTAGAGTCAATAAAGTTTCATAAACGCTTGTAAAAGATTATTTTAAATAAAAACATTTGATTTGATTTTTAACGACCTTATAAACTGCTCTGAGACTTCAAATCACTGCTTTGCATGTAAAAGGCGAGCTCATGCAATCCGATCATAAATTGTATGCAATCTTAGAGCCGTGGTTGGTTCTCGAGAAAATGTAGATTTTTAGGGTTCTTTAGTTAAACGGAGGAACCGTTTAACTAAAGAATTTTAGGCAATACCTTTGCAATTTTTACTAGCTCTATAGTTAAGGTAAAGGTTAAAGTTCATCAGGTAAGAGTCATAATTTGGTACAGAGTTATTATCTGATGACAACTAGTGACCGGACTTTAAAAGAGACCATGATTCTCTAAGTTTATTTTGGCTTTTCTTCTCAGAGGTAGTCAGATAGGAAAAACCACCATCTAGCTTTAAAAAAAATTTAAACATTGACTTGTAATGAAATATTTATATTGTGTTAAATTGTCTGTGAATGATATATTTATAGAAATAAATATCATTTCATTTAATTTCATAGAAAATAAACCCTAATAACATTTGCATTGACGTGCGAATCCAATTTACGACGTTTGCTCAGTAGTCATGCTAGCGGTCAATGAAACAGTTAACAATATATGCTCAATATTATATAAGAAAAACAAATTTTACAGAACTCTACACTTCATTCTTTCGTTCACGATTGGCACTTATTCCGTTCATTCTTTAACATCGTGTCGCTTGTCGTCGACTTCAAAACTTCACGGAAATAAAACCTTTTTGTTATTATAAAGAAAATCTTCTGTCAGTATATTGTTTTACGACTTTTTTTTGTATAGAAATCTTTTAAAAGAAAGAATTCGGGACGAAGTGAAAGGGTCTAAATACTTTTCTTAATGTTTTTGTTCGCCGTGTTAAGGAATGTCTGGCTTTGTGGCTTCAGCCAACAATGTTTCCTTCTGCTTTTATGAAATAAAAATGTTCCTAGAAAGGAACAATTATTCGCTTGTTTAAGTAACCCATATTTATCTCATCGTAGTAAGTAATAAACTACAAAATAGTTAATTTTTGGTTATGTTATTAACGGGATTTAAAGTAAAAAATAACTTTGTTATGTTATCCGTGTAACTTGTTTATTTCGTAAGTACTGTTAATTTAAACTTGAATAAACTTAATAATCGTTTTAAATATTATTATGAATATTAATTCAATAATTGTGCATCACTAACAGCTAGACATAGCGTTAATATTCTATACAATATCAGCCTAATTTACCTATGATCTAAAAATATAAAATATTTGACTTAGTTTTATTAAAATGTTTTTTTTTTATTGTGAATTAACGGTAAACAGGTAAGACGGGGGGTCTGCGAAGAAAATTGACGAAGCTACATGAAAAATTATATTTTCATGTAGCTTAGTCAATTTCTGTGTAAGATAATTTTAATAAAAGCTGTAGGTGATTATATCATGGTCTTCAAATTTTACGAATACAGTTGTAATTAAAAAGGTCGTATGATATTCTAAGTATAATCTGTTTGTCAGATTTTCGGTGTTCTGATGACCACTTTTTATTATAGAAGTCCGTAAGACAGCTAGAGTCAATGGCTTAACGTACTCTAAGCTTTGCTAAAGATGGTCACCATTCAGTAGATTGACCGCAGAAAACGCAGGTTAACCTTGCAGATACATTGACCGGCGTAGTGACTCCCTACCCAGGGGCATTCCCAATTTAGTTAAAATAATTAAAAAAACTAATTTCCACGCTCGATAAAACTGTCTTAACGAACTTTCAGATCCTTCCCCATCGCGTAGGGACTTAACGCTAGCGAAGTTTATTAATTCAGAGTTTGAAAGTGCACCGCGGTTTGAGAACAAACTAGTCACGTCACACTTTAGAATTCAAACTCATTTTTTAAACAAGCGAAAAAGAGCACGTTCTGTGGATTAGAGACTTATCTAATAAAAAGCTATTCTGTAGATACTGGTCCAACTATGTAAGTATAATGAGATTGGGTATCTAATAAAAAGCATTCTTGCATATAGTTATAACATACATACCATCACGCCTGTATTCCCTGAAGGGTTGGACAGAGGTGTACTAATGTACACCCACACTTCGGTCCCATGTAATAGAGGGTGAGCCTATTGCCATTAACCGGGCACAAATCCAAACAAAATACAGTCATAACATACAATATGATTTTTAACATACAATATGGCTGTAGCCGGTAGGGAATCGGACTTGCAATTATGTGGTAGCCGGTTCGAAACCTACCCATTGAACTAACGAAGTGAACCCACTCGTAACACAAGCATTTAGCTTAGCACGAGGGGTAACAAGAATACTAGTAATGTGCTATCGACATTGCTAGTGTTGTTTTTTTAAAATAAAAACACGTCTATTTTCCGTGAAGTTAAGTAGAAGTGCACTAATGTAAGTGTACGGTATCGCACGAGTTGATAGATATTTCGGGTGCTAAATGATAAGTCCGAGCTGAGATTAACAAAGAGTTTATTCTGTCACTTTACGCTAATTAATGCTGATGAGAATGATGAGCGCTACAAGTATGCATTGATCATGCACTGACTCACGTAGATCGCGCGGTTCGCTGATGCTCACGCGTAACCTACTTGAGCCAAAACTGCTGATGATGATGTGTTCGATAAGTATCGAACAGTAAGACTTCGAGGTGCTACTGAGAATTTAATTAAAAAAAATCAATTCAACACTTTGCTTTTATATAGTACCTAGGACTTGTAAAGTGGTAGTCGCGCTAAGGACCACTAAACTAATGAGGCACTTACAAAAAAGCACGAGATACGAAAAATAATTTTGACTTCGAATACCTACGACTCGTAGCAGCCCTCGACTTGTAATACACCCGGAAATCAAAGAAAAATATTAACATTCCTTTTCTAAAAGTATGAAAATGTATTCCATGGTTGGGACAGGTTTAATTAATTCCGGAATTGGTTTCGAAGCCGGGGGTCACTTTGTAGAGGGCGCTAGGTACACACCAATTTTATCACAGCTCTAAGAGGCAGCTGTTTGATTTGCTACTCGAAGAAGCCCGCTTCAGTTATATTGTTTAATTTTCTCCCAATTAGTTTCTTCACTCAGAAAAGAATTATGTAACAGCTTTATGGGGACATAAACACAATTTTTAAACGATTTTACGTACATACATACGTTTTTCCCAAAGAAGGCAAAAACTATAGACCGCCATTAGCTACGACTCTTGCATATCTCTTTCGCTTCTTCCACATTCATATATATTTTCATACACACGCACCGGTTACGAGTACTATACCTTTTTGGAGGACCTCGCCGATAAGATCGGAGTATGTCCTTCTAGGGCGACCTCTCCTGATGCTGCCGCTGACATTCGCCTTATAAATTCCATTCCAAGGCCTTCTACCGACGTACAAAAAACTGTCTTATAAAGATATCCACACAACAAAGGCATTGTAAATTGTTGTTCAATTGCAAATAAGATCTATCCACGTACGTACCTACTTTTTTAGCCAGTTTCTTGATTTCCCAAGACGAAACTACGTACAAGTAAAATACGTAAGCAAATAAGGTAGAAACCTCTAAAGCTCAACTTGCTCTAGTATTTATTGAATTAGCTGTCGTCCCAACATGACTGTAGGATAACTGTTAAGGCTAGGTCACACTGACGAATGCAAAACATGCGCAACGTCTACACGCATCTCATCCATACAAGTTATAATAAAATTATAAATCCGAAAGTACAGTTTTTAAAAAATTCTGTTTGTCTGATGTTAGCCGTTCCGAACTGCCACACGTGTTAAATAGTTTAATTAAGTGTAAAAACATACACATAAAAATCGAAATTAGTATGGAAAATAATCACAAACGCGAAACATATACGACACTAATTGTCTTTATTCCGACTTTTTCTAATAAAATTTAGCACTTCCTGACAACTTTAGACAAGTGATTTCGACAAAACTGTACCTAACTGTTTTGTTTTTAGTCACTTTTCACGACTTACTCTCAGTACAAATTATGTCTGTTTTTAGTTACTTTTCACTTCTCAGAACAAATTCGACATTGGAGAAGCACATAGGGTATTATGTTATTCGGTTGTTGTTTTTAGGACCTTATGTCTCAAAAAGTTCTACAAAATTCAAGTTAAAAGCGGAAAACAGCTAGATAGAAGAATAGATACGCTAGATTGAGCATACTATCACGCTGGCATTGCTTCAAGGGGTAGGCCGAGGTTCCGAGGTCATTTTAGCTTATTGCCATTGATTAAACTGTTAACTGCTAGAATTTCATAGAAAAACCCAATAACGCTTTACTTGACCTGGGAATCGTACGCAACATTCACACAAAATAACTACAATCGCCAACACAGGTTATAAAAAACTGTAAAATTTCTCCAAATGATTTTAAACCTTAAACTGTTGACGATTATTTTCAAAATCAACTGAGAAAATTTGACAACTTGATGTGCTGGCCATCGTACTTATGTATTCACATTCTGTGTAGCTCAGCCTTTATAAATTCTCATCCTAAATACGACAGATTGCTGGGCGGACGCCCCTGTAAAAAGGTTAAGGTGTATGGGTTCCTTTATTGAAGTTTCGGAGGCACTAAAAGGATTTGCGAGATGAAAGAAATATTGATGACTGAAAATACATTGTATATTTACAACTCTATTTTGGGGAACTGCCTCATTGGTCCTAGCGCGATGGCTACGCCTTGTCTTCGACGGTCTGGGGTCCGATCCCCAGGTCAAGCAGTGTTATTTGGGTTTTTCTATGAAATTCTCAGAGTTTGGATGTGCCCGGTGAATGGCAATAGGCTCGCTCCCTATTACATGGGTCTTATGCATCCCGGCGAAGTGTGGGTGTACACTATCATTAGTACATCTCTGCCTAACCCTTCGGGGAACCAGGCGTGCTGGATATGCTACATGTTGTGGAAATTTCAATGCTGCTGGACTCTGGAAATCAAACCCAAGACCTCTAACATAGCAGTCGCGTCCATACCACTAGACTAATGAGACATTTTTTTTATATTCTCTATATAATTTGTACATTCAAGGACTATATTTTAGGCTCAGTTCATATAACACGTTTAATTTATTAATCTACATATTTCAAGGGAATGAAGGTGACACAAATTAGGTTTCGTCCCCATGGGACATAATTTAAGCAAATATAGGAGCCCCTTGGGACACACCGCTGAAGAAAGTTAGACATAATTTTGTCTGTTGATGTGGGTTAAGACATTCAAGCCCCTGATAAGCAGGTAGGTACAGCAGAATTATAATTTTAGTAACAGTATTCAAATATAATATTTTAGTCCAGTGTTTTTTTTGTCTTCGTAACGAGTTGTGTCTAAATTAAAATTCTGATCGTTACTTTGCAAAATTAAGCTGCGACGGTTTTGGTCAGGTTACAGATAGGTGGCCAATACTAGGATCGAAGAACTTATTTATTTACTTATCGATCTTAGCAATAAGACCGCCCATAGTACCATTTTAATATTTATCATTTGTACTTGGCTTTCGTTTGTGGTGTACAATAAATAATATTCTATTCTATTCTATTTCGAATTTCGGCGAGAAATCCAATGATAGGTACTACTCAAGCTGGGAATCGAATCCAGGACTTTTAGCATGGCAGTCGCGCTCACTACTGCTAGACTTAAGTATAAGAAATTGTTCAACAATGTGGCCTATTTTGAACTGACAGCTTCCTCTACCTGCCATCCTTGAGAACGCCTCGACGATTAGCGACTTACACGATATTGTATATGAGGAAAAATTAAAAAGTTTTATGCCATAACTTATGTTAAGACGAACCTCTTTGGATGAGAACGCTTTTTGGTAAGTCATATTGAAAAAAGTTCAATTTATCCTACTTCTTTGATTTAATGTGGGCGTCAGGTCCGATGTCCAAGTCAAGTAAGGCGGTTTTTCGTAACCACATCTAATATTAATAGTAATCATCATCATCATCATCATCCACAGCCTGACTTCATCCATTGCTGAGTATATGCCTCCCTGAGTTTATGCCATCCACCCCGGTCCCGTGCCACTCTCATTTAATTCAAACAACTTTATGTCTGTACATAGTAAAATAATCATTGGGGTTCAAATCAAATCATTTTTTTTTAATTCAAATAAGCTTTCACAAGCGTTTATGAAACGTTATTAACTCTAGTTGCACGGTTCCAAAAAATTGATCGTATTGAGAAGAATCCAGCAAAAAACTCCATGGACACTCTTTTAAAATATATTGTTTTAACATAATTTGCCGGCATAATGTATATGCCGATAACAGGATGTGAGGACATTGGAGGTTTATGTCATAATTAGCCTGAAGTCCGGACTAAAATTACAAGAAGGTTCTCAGCAAATGAGAACGCAATGTCAAACTAAAACAGATACACTATGTGTAAGAATACACATCATCAAAAAATATGAACTAGGATAACTATAAACTACTTAGACATAAATGGCTACGATGTACTCACATTTACAGTTCCTGTTTATATAAAGTGGTAAACAATATAAAAAATAATTGAGAGTGAATAAAGTAACCTCAGGTTGCCAGGGAGACCACAAGTGCATCCGTATTTTAACACCACACATTTTTATCGTCAACGTAGTCTTTGATTTTGTAATATGCCTTCTTAACAAGGACCGATTTAACACAATTATGTTAGGTTAGGTTATGAGAGCAATAGAAGTCAAAACAACTGGGAATTTTATAGAAAAACCCGATAACTTTTTGCTTGGTCTGGCCATCAAAACAAAACGTGTAGCAGTCGCCTAGACTAATGAGGCAGTAACGAATATTACCATCGTCAACCCATTTATTGTTCAACTCTTGGGCATGGGTCTCCTCTCAGAACGGCTTAGGCTATATAGTGCTAGTAGGCTAGCAAGGTGGACAAGGCTATATTATTAGAGATTAAACGAACTTACCTGAAGTGAAGTTCTATCCAAATTATACGAGTTGCTTCGTCCGAAGAGATTAAAGATAACATTGTAGTAATACGTCTAAGATATCGCCTTTCACCCACTAAGTACAAAGTATTTTTTTTTTTTTGTGGGTACTTTTGCTTCCTCGTCGTGATGTCTGTATTAATACTCATTTTGTTGAAAGCCTGGAACTTTAATATTTCACCTTAGCAGGGTTAATAATATAGGGTTGGGAGGGAACTAATCTCTTCGGACGAAGCAACTCGTATAATTTGGATAGAACTTCACTTCAGGTAAGTTCGTTTAATCTCTAATTATACTTCATTGCTTCGTCCTTCGAGATTAAAGATAACATTGTAGATTTTGAAAGTTGGTGAAATATTAAAAACATGTATTTTTGAAAATAGACATTTATTTTATGTGTAATGAAAAAATGATTCATTTTACAATGTAATAAGGTCCTTATGAAAATAAGGGTAAACTAAGATACAAATCATCAGATTAAGTAGAATTGTTTAATCACATATTATCAGAGTTAAGGATTGATAAGGCAAATTGATCAGATTCATCACATTGAATATCTCTATGATAAAATCTAGCAAACACATTTGAATTGCCACTCCAACCAGCTGTTTTTCGGATCGTATCAATATTGACACCGGCTCTATGAGCGGCTGAGGTGGCTGCATGTCTGGTGGAGTGGGCAGAGAATATAGAGGTGTCAATTCCGCTAATTGATAAAGTTTCTTTTATCCAGCGGCTGATGGTATTTGTGGATACTGCTTTGTAAGGTTTTTTAATACTTATAAATAAGCTATTTTCATTGTTTCTTAAAGGGTTTGTCCTATTAATGTATTCTACAAGCGCTTGTGCGGGGCATACTTCAGGCCGTTCTTTATAGAATGGAATATTCAGACAAGGTTGAGTTGAGCCCGGACGGGATGTTTTTAATAATTCATTAATTTTAATTAAAATTAGTTGATTATTAATTGATATGTTCTCTAATTTTATTTTGCTAATCGTCTGCACCCTGTGTGCAGTTATCAGCATTAGCAAGGTGACGGTTCTTTTTGTTAATTTTTCTATACTCAGACAACTATTAGGATACCATTTTGATAAGAAATCTAGAACTATGGATGGGTTCCAAGTTATGTTATATTTTGGGGCAGGAGGACAAAGCTTAAAGAAACCTTTGAAAAGCCTAGTAACGCGGTCATCAGACCCTACTCTCGATCCAAGGATCAAAGATAGAGCGGAGCGATGGCTGTTTAAAGATCCGTATTGTAAACCAGATTTAAATAAATCAGTAAGAAAATAAATTACCATCGGAATTGACGCCTCATATATCTCAATGTTATGACTGTTACAAAAGCTTACCCAACGTCGAATTGCGACGTCATATTGTTTTATTGAATTTTCGGACAGGGAAGCTATCATGATATCTAGTGATGAAGGTGGCACACTTCTCCTCAGTAATGCTGTCCTGATAACTTCCCTGCAATCAACGTAAGTTTGGGGAGACTGCTGGAAATAGATAACAACACATTATCACAAGGTTTAAATTGGACGACCTCGGAACAGAGTAGGTTTTGAAATAAGGGAAACCAGGGTTGTGTGGGCCAGAAAGGAACCACAACTATACCTTCCGCCTGGTCCGTTATTATCTTTCTTAAAACTTTTAATATAACCGCAAAGGGAGGAAAAGCGTAGAAGGAAAGATTCTTCCAATTTAAAGTAAAAGCATTCACTGCGTATGCTCCAGGGTCTCTATCCCAAGAAACATACTTACTACATTTATTATTAATCCTAGATGCAAAGAGATCTATTTTTGGTCGACCAATTGTTTGTACAATTTTATCAAATGCATGATCTTTAAGCTCCCATTCAGTATCAGGATGGGATTTCCGTGACTCCGCATCTGCTATTTCGTTATCTTTGGAACTTATGTACGAAGCGAACACAAAAATTCCGCGAGCTTCACACCACTGCCATAATGATTTTGTGACATCAGTAAGATGTGGAAATCTAACTCCACCCATACGATTGATATACGAAATAGCAGTTGTGTTGTCAATACGCAATAAGACCTGACAATTTTTTATATCCTTTGCGAATATTTGCAAGCCCAAGAAAGCTGCCAAAAGTTCGAGATAATTAATATGTTTGGAAGATTCAGAGATACTCCACTGACCACTGGCGGTCTCCTCACCACATGCCACCCCCCACCCTTTTTTGCTAGCATCAGAAAAAATTTCTATAATGTAGCTGTCCTGTCTAATAGGATTGACTGCATTGTCAATAGACCTTAGCCACCAAGAGAAATCGTCTTGTAAATACTGTGGTAACGACATGTAGCTATCATAGCTATTTGTGTTACACAAGGCAAGGTACTTGCACCTTTCCATTTGCTTGGTATACATCCAACCGTACTGGATTGCAGGGCAAGATGAGGTGAGGAGTCCTACCAAGCGCGCAAAATGTCTTATTTTGCAACGAGTTTTTGTTTGAAAAGATTTTAACTCTTGTTTAATTAAAATTCGTTTTTCCTCTGTTAGGCTAACATGAAATGCTTTAGTATTTATAATGAAACCAAGGTACTTGCAAACGTTACTCGGAGTCATACAACTCTTTTCAATGTTAATGATAAACCCTAAAGATTCTAAAATATTTTTGGTATGTAGTATATTGTTCAGGCAATTTTGATAATTTTCAGATATAATACAAATGTCATCAAGGTATATAGATGACAAATAACCGAGTGATCTGAGCAAACACATCACTGGTTTTAATAATTTTGTAAATACAAAAGGGGCGGTGTTTAAACCAAAAGCAAGGACATTAAATTGGTACAGTTCACACTCATATCTGAATCTTAAGTACTTCCTATGGTTTGGATGTATGGATACGAGAAAATAAGCATCCTTCAAATCAATTGTGGCCATGAAACTGTTCATAGATACTAATTTTAACGTTGTTCTTAAATCTTCAATTTTGAAGTGTTCTGTTTCTATGTGCTTGTTTAAAGATTTTAAATTTAATATAAATCTATTTTTACCATTAGGTTTTTTAACTAGAAAATAAGTAGAAAGAAACTGTTGTTCACATGGTTCACAGTGAGATATTGCTCCACAGTTTATAAGATCAGTGATGGCCTCTTTATATTGAATGGATTCAGATAAACATAATACAGGTGAGCTAGGTTCCTGTGGCTGAGAAACCATTTTACAAAAAGGGATCTGATAACCTCTTATCCATGATAAGATAACAGGGTCATTGGTTAATAATTTCCATTGATCATAGAAAAAGGACAATCGTCCTGCGGGACGTACCGGGTCTAGCGCCGTGGGGCTGGGCGATGCTGTGAGCGCGGTGGCTGTCGCGGATGCTGCTGTTGCCGTGGGCGCGGTGTCGGCTCCATCCTCCTCGCTGCTCCCGCTTGCCTGGCTGACGGGGGCGGAGGTTTCTGGTTTAAAGACTGCGCGGGAGCCTGTCTCGGTTTCTGCGCTGGTGTATTCTTCCTAGCTGGTGTGTTTATTTTAATTTCAGCACCTGATTTCGAAATGGCTTTTGCGGCCTTTAGTGTATCAGCTAACTTTTCGCCGAATAAAAAACTGTCAATATCGGTATTGAAGAGCTGGTCTTTAATATCCTTCTTTATGGTAGAACATATAAAACTTCTTCTAGTCATAGACTCATTATGTTGTGAGTCACACATCAGACGGCCTGCTTCAATCAATAATTTTATAACAGTCTGGTCTCTATGGTCCAGGGATAATAACCTAGTGAGGGCCTCACTTATACAAGAGATACTTGCTGCGACTTGCACCTGCTTGTTTTCCAACGCTTTATCTTTTTTAATAAGTACCTCTGATAAAGCGGCCTTAATTTCTGGATTTAACTTTGGGGCGTCAATTTTTGTGCAGTTTTTTGGAATAAGGTGTTTTTCAAGCAGTTCCTTTTTTGCGTCTTTTGGCAACCCTATCGTTGCGATATGCTCCCAAGGAACAGCTAGTTCACTTCGAATATCTGGCCCATATTTTTTATCTTTTGACGGGGTCTCCCCTAAAAGGTTCAGGATTTCTTCATCCAGTTCTGGCTGGTTTAGCTCAGTTTCGATGGTAGGTTCTGTCTGAACCGCGTCTATAGATGAAGCGTGTGTATTTGAGATGGACGCACTCGTTGGAGCCTCATTTGTTTCCACTAACGCAACTGCCTCGACTTCAGATTGTATTTCATCTGAAAGATACATAGTATTTTTTGGTAGGAGGGTACATCACTAACCATAATTATGTGCACATAGTGCGGCGATAGTCCTTTAAAACTATCCACAACACCCTGTTTATGATCCATGTGGAATGGTCATTGCATAAAATCAAAATGGGTAATACAACCTCAAAACCATAAAATATGTTAAAAGTTAAGGCGGTGATAGTCCTTAAAAACTATCCACAACACATTCATAATCATTGTGAAGGTAACATTCCTTACAAATGTACACAATCACTGTATAAGAGATATTTCCAAATATGTGAAGGTGACATCCCCATAAGATGTACACAACACGATTTGGTATTTGACGTCACGTCAAGAATGGATACGGATATAGTCCTAAAAACTATTCACAATATCCTACGGTAGTTACAAAGGCCGGTATAAAATGCACTTGAGCTTACCTTCATAGTCCGCTAATACGGGCGTTGGCGAGATAGTCGCCGATGAGCTGCTACTGTCAGAACGAAATTGATTTCGTGACCGTTTGTCGCATTTAAAAATTTTTTTCTCAAGTTTTTTAATTTTCCTTCTAAAATAATCACTGTCATGGTTATTATGACTTCGTTTCGGCATCGTTTACACTTTTCTGAAAAAGGGAGGAATAAACGTGGTGATCGGCGAAGCACTAAAACGCGAATGAGTATTAATACAGACATCACGACGAGGAAGCAAAAGTACCCACAAAAAAAAAAAAAAATACTTTGTACTTAGTGGGTGAAAGGCGATATCTTAGACGTATTACTACAATGTTATCTTTAATCTCGAAGGACGAAGCAATGAAGTATAATAGCCTACGTGATGGCATCCTTTACACGCTGTCAAGAAAATCTCCTCACGATTTTTTTCGCCGTTTTTCAACACTCCGAAACGGTCTCGGATTCGAAATCGAGACCTTTGACTTGGCAGTCCAATGGTCATATCACTAGGCTATCACTGCGATAACGAAAACATACCTCACATAATTGACCAAGGTCATAAACCTTTCATAGTTGCGTCCTTAACTCGCTAGGGGTCCCTGGAGACCCCCTCTTCGGAACTACAGTTAACACCAAAACCGTGTACGGATAATTAAACAATTTCCATTTTACAACTCAACAGGCGCGTTCCCCGTAGATATCAAACATGTTGCTGTATTAATTTTTGAAACAAAAACATGTTTATATACTTGTTTATTTTGTGTTGTTCTTAGGTGTTTGTTTATGTTTTCGACGAGGGTGGAAAACGTGTAGAGATTAATTAACCAGAGGGTTTAGAAAAAAAATAATCTTAGGTAGGTATACATTTTGCTTCGATTTGTTCACTGGTTCACAAGCTAAATTTAAAAAATTCTATTACATTTGAAACTGACTTGCAAAACAAATTTTTATGATTAATTAATACACCTTTGGTGTGACTTTTGAAGTAAAAATCACTAGTTTTTGCCTATTAAAATGTTACAAATTTCTGGTCCTTTTATACGAATTTTTCGTACCAAAAGACAAGGCATTAATTATACAACCACTAGTAGCGTAGTAGCGCTCTGCCGTTCCCTTGTCACCATCTAAGTACCCTATCTGTTGGCCTTGAGCTATCGACCTGCTTGACACGTAACCCCACTGGTTACAATACCTATTTACCTGTTGTTTTATTACGTAAGCAAGACTTTATTATAGCATCGTTTTTCGCAAGTACCTAAGTACTATTGTAATTTTTTTTTTGGCTACGGATAACCCTCATGGATATGGATGGATCTGGATGAACTTTCCCCGGGGACTCGGCTGAGTAAGGCAGTCTCGTAGCGATTAAATACCTCCCCTTACTATCACGGACATGATAGGCGTTGATCTAGAGTTCATTGGAGCATATTAAAGAGATCTATTCTACTAATGAATTTACAATAACAGTTTTTCCAACAAAACTTCTATTTTTCGTTTAAGTGTACGTAATATATCTTTCTGTGAAAACCTTAAACATTCGCATATCAGGCTACTGATTGGTGACCATCCTTAACTCATCGAGAATACATAATGATAGTCACTATTGTATATAGGGGTATCACTACTATTAATACTGAAGTTACTTAGTCTCATTTGTCCAGTAATTTATTGGCTACCTACATTAACCTTCAAACCAGAACACAATAATGTTGGCACATTATTACTTTTCAGCAGAACATTAAGAAAAGCATTGGTAACACCCCAGATGAACTTGTGTTTTAAGATATTTATTTTTCATAAAGAATAAGACTTCATTTATATGCACACCAAAAAACTTAATGCCAAGAACAATAATTATATAAACCAAAGAGTGTTACAATGAGTGGCATTTATCTGAGAAATACAAGGTTAACTTATTCTATGGTAAGGTCATATTACTAGGTACGTACATATCTATCTACATTAGACTAAGAAACAGAATAATAGATAATTAAGTGACAAGAGCAATAGTTACGTCAAAAACATCTACGATTTTTTTAACAAAATACCTATTTAAAACGAAGCCATCTTATTTGAAAAATGTATTGATTACTAAGTCAGGCAACAAGTCTTCCCCTTAACTATTCCACCTGGCGTTTGTCAGTTGTGACATAATTTAGGTGTGGAGCCACATGCTGTGACCTTGTCGTGGCGGTCGATTGCAAGACGCACCCACAAACTCACTACACATGTATAACATTTTTACAAGCGTTAGCTGGGTCGGGTTTTGCAATGTCATTTAAATTTTAATGACTTTATGTAAAACTAGCTTTCGGCCCGTGGCTTCACCCGCGTGGATTTTACGTATCTTTTATATTTTTCGGGATAATATGTCACTAAGGAATAATGTAGCTAATTATTGGTGAAAGAATTTTCAAAATCGGTTCAGTGGATCCAGAGTTTACCTCAAAAACTCACCAACTATAGGTACCTCTTTATAATATTAGTATAGATAAACATGTGATGTGATGATCCGAGCGTTTCCGATTATTGGCGAACACAGCCGAACTTATCGAATGCGCCACGGTCATACCGCGTTAGTCATTAATGTGTGAGTTACTACGTGGCCAGTTTTGATTCCTATTTTAGTTAGCTATTGTTTTAAAATAATTATTTTGTAAGTTTAATTCGGTTTTGTGAAGTAGATAGTTTTTGTTTTTATCTTGGAACGTTGTTAGATAAAACATTTATCAGTGATTAAAAGAGTGTATTGCAAGATTACGATTGTTCGTTCATAATATGGAAGCAAAGCCGAATTCTAACCAAGAGAAAGAAGAGTCTGGTCATGAGTTACCCCCAACTTTGAAGGTAGCTATGGAAAGTATAGCAGAAAGAGAGGGATTTATAACTTATAAACTAGTTTGTAAAAATCTTTCCACAAATGGTGGCAGTTTTATGGGGATTCTTTACGAAGTAGATATAAAAGGTAAAACTGTAAACGGCGATAAGGAATTAAACATATTTGTTAAGAACAAAGTAGAAAAAGAACAAATGAAGATATATTCAGTATCAGAAGTTTTCAGAAGAGAAGCGTTTATGTACAACAAAATTACAAGCATATTTGTAGAACTGCAAGATGAAGCAAACATTCCTGATGCTGAAAGATTTAAAATCCCTAAGAGTTATGAGGAATGTAATCCAAAATCGATAATACTTGAACATTTAGGTAAAAAAGGCTTTAAAACTTACGATAGAATGGAGACAATTCCTTTTGAATATGCTAAACTTAGCATTCAACAACTTGCTAAATTCCATGCTCTTTCAAAAGTCACTCAACTAAAACGAACGAAGTTTTTTAACGAAAACATTATTACAATGAAACAGCCATTTATTTTCGAAGAAGATTGGTATGGATTTGTTAAGAACATGTACAATTATTCGATCAATTGTTTAGAAGCTGATGTAAGGGAGAAAGTAGCAGCAAAGATTTTAGAGAAAGTTGACAATTATCCAAAGTATATGAACGATACAACTGGAGTAAGCACGATTTGTCATGGGGATTATAAACTTAATAATGTTATGGCTAAAGAATTTGTAAGTTAAACTTGTTTTCTTCAAACTGTTTTTAAGATAAGTGTTCATGAGTGAATGGTACTTGTGGATTAAGTGCCATTAGGTATAGTCGGTGATTATGTTATAAATTAAAAACTGAACTATTATAATAAATTTAAAATTTCCTTGAAATATACATAAAACAATGATTATACTTATAAGTATATAGACTTATAGATTATAGATATTTATTTATCTATTGACAAATCTACTTTTACATATCTTATGTCTGTAGGAGGCATTAAAAAAAATATATTATTATACTTGTGTTCAAGTGTAAAACTGTTAGATTAAATAGTTTTTATTGTATTAGATGATTGTGGATATGTAAGATCCACGATGCAAAGAGTATTTATCTGAATTTTGTGTGCCTTAAAATCCCTATAAAAGTTTCATGATTTTCTTACAGAATGGAGAACTTATAGAAGTAATACCGATTGATTATCAAATACTTCACTATGGATGTCCAATCCTGGACTTTCTGTACTTCATTTTTAATGGAACAGACCGGGAGTTTAGGAGGAATCATTTATCATACCTAAAGGATCTGTACTATGAAACTATGGGCGAATTCCTGAAATATTATGGATTGGATGTTGAGAAAATATTTCCTAGAATGGAATTTGAGAGAGTTTATAAGGAGAAACTGGACTTTGGTTTGATCATAAATGTTTTCTATGTTCCCTTCTTGTTTGCTGCTGAAGATGATGCACCTGACGTGGCTACTGAAACTCTTTCTACTCTCTCTTTTAAAGTAGATAAGAGATTTAATCAAAGATTCCGCGATATCGTTGATGATTTTATACAATGGGGCTACCTTTGAGATAAAAGAAATCTGTTGATACTATTTGGCGAAATCTGTTAGATGTGCTTGCACATTCATTCAAAGATGCATGGAATAAGTAAATCGTTCTAAGTTCATTCGCACGCTGTCACCGGCCTACTTCACTCATGTACTACAAATATGTATGTTTTGTTTCGCTTATTACATGTAATTAAAGTCTGGATCAATCCTTATATTGTGTTTCGATTCACGTCCTAATTACTAATGAATAATGACTGTCTCGTTAGTCTAGTGGTCCTAAGCGCGACTGATACGCTAGAGGTCCTTTACAGAGAGGTCCTTCCGTTCCTTCTTTATCCAAAATTAGGTGTTTCTATGAAATTCGCAGTAGCAGCTCGGAGTCTGGATTTGTGCCCGGTTAATGGCAATAGGCTCGCCCCCTATTACATTGGACCTAAACATACCGGCAAAATGTGGGTGTGCAGTAGTGTACCTCTGCCTAACCTTTCGGGGAATACAGGCGTGATGGCATGTTATGTTATATTATATTATTTAAACATTAGCACACCATTTTAATTTTATTTGCTCCTTATTTTACTATGTTTTAAATATTAGTTCGTATAGAAATTTCATATATAATTTATTTGGTATAATAATATTAAGCATAAAGCAAATAAACCTTATATTGCCAAATATTACTACCAAATTACCAAATATTGCTTCTTAAGCTATTAGCTTATTGCTTGTTTATTTATCCGAAACCTTAAAACAGTTTTCCATGAAAGTGTTATTTATTTAACTACAAAACAGGCTGAATGCTCATTCAATTATTGTTTTAGCTTTGTTTGCGTTAACAAAACAAATTGCTATGTTACTTCCCTCAGGGGATCAGCAGAGTTCAAAGCCTTTTTCACTTTATGGTGGGATGTGAGCAAAATTGCGAATAAGATAATTGCTATTTTATGTTTAGTATAATATTTAGTATATTTTATATATAATTAATCTAAAAAAGAAGAGATGACTGCCTCATTAGTCTAGTGGTCCTAAGCGCAACTGCTACGCTAGAGGTCCTGGGTTCGATCCCTAGGTCCAGTAAAGTGTCATTTGGTTTTTCTATGAAATTCCCAGTAGCAGCTCGGAGTCTGGATTTGTGCCCGGTTAATGGCAATAGGCTCGCCCCCTATTACATGGGACCTAAACATACCGGCGAAATGTGGGTGTACATTAGTACACCTCTGCCTAACCCTTCGGGGAATACAGGCGTGATGGTATGTTATGTTATGTTATTACTTAGCCACAATCCCCTTAAATTTTAAACGAAGAAAAAATATAAAAATTAATATAGCGAATAAATAAACAGTATTCAGTATCCGGTAATTTAGTAATAGTTTTAATTTTTAAATATTATAAAAATAGTTAACATACTATAAGAAGGTCTTAACGACCTCATTAGTCTAGTGGTCCTGAGCGCGACTGCTACGCTAGAGGTCTGGGGTGCGATCCCCAGACCAGGCAAAGTGTTGTTGAGTTTTTCTAATGAATTTTCAGTAGCAGCTCGTAGTTTGGATATGTGCCAGTGAATGACAATAGGTTCGCCCCCATTGCATGAGACCTAAACATACCGGTGTACATTTAAGTACACCTCTACCTAACCCTTCGAGGAATATAGGCGTGATGGTATGTTATGGTAGGTACTACTAATATTAATAAGAGTTTAAATTCAAAATTCAATACCGCATTTTTAAACATATAAGTAGATTTTTGCGAAACAAAAAATTCCGTCTAAGTCGGTTAGAAAGGGTAAGTTCACGATATAGATAAATACAATTAAAAAAATAAGGCATACAGAACAGATAATGTTTTCCATTGTCGTAATTTGTTATTTAATAAATCAAACCTTAAATAATTATAAGTGGCCTAAGATTGACAAATACAGGTTATACAAAACTGTCAAATTTCTCCGAATGATTTTTAACCTTAAAATGTTGATAATTAAGTTCAAAATCGCTGGAGAAAATTTTTTGTGGTAAATTTTTTTTTTTATGTGCTGGCGTAATTGTCATGTACCTAATATCAATGATCTTAGTTTTATTATGGTTATCTATAATATATTATATTCCAATGATAAACTTTGTACAATTTACAACTAGCTAAACAACAAAATAACTTCTAAAAACTAGGTTAGTGACAAACAAATTAACCTTAACACTAGTTTTCACAAAGAACTGAATTTTCTAATTAAAGAAAATTTCTAGTGAAAGAAAAATTCGATCTCAGGCAGGGTTTGAACCTGCGTCTCTCTGGTTAAGTACACCAGACGCTTTGCTTTCACTAGAAATTTTCTTTAATTAGAAAATTCAGTTCTTTGTGAAAATTTCGCAATATTTAATGCTAAAAAATTATAAAAAATAAGCTTAACACTAGTTATAAATATCCCCATTTAATAAAATCCTCGACGATCCCAACCAACCTATCCTTAGACTGGACATCCAGATTAAAAATTAGATCCGCTATCGGGCCCTTGGTTATATCAGGCACATCATCCTCACTAGCCATCAGAAAAGGCATCAAAAATATAGAAATCAATAACCCAAAATCGAGCATTTCTTTATAATCCTTTTCGAAGTCAATCCTTGGGTAAATTCTGTCTACATCTAAGGAGAAGTGATTAAGGAATGTTTTGAGAGAGTCATAGTACAGATCCTTCAAGTGAGATAAGTGAGTTCTTCGGAACTTCTGGTCTGATGAGGGAAAGATTAAGTAGATGAAGTCGAGGACTGGGCAGCCGTAGCAGATGAGCTGGTAATCAATCGGTATCATGTCAGTGATTTTGCCATTCTGTGGAATAAATGTGACAATAAGTCAAGAGATAATCTAACAAATTAATTATAATACCTAGTACACGATACAAAAAACTTTAAAATAACATACCATCACGCCTGTATTCCCACACTTCGCCGGTATGTTTACGTCCCACGCAATAGGAGGCGAGCCTATTGCCATTAACCGGGCACAATCCAGACTCCGAGCTGCTACTGAGAATTTCATAGAAAAACCCAATAACACTTTGCTCGACCTAGGGATCGAACCCAGGACCTCTAACGAAGCAGTCACTTTAATACAATATTTTGGATTATTAGTACTAAGTATAAGGAGTCGACGTTCTTTAAACAGACGCTAAAATTAGGTAACTTAGAGAATCATGATAGGTATCTAAAATCCAGACAGCCTTTTGAAGAAAGAGCCACGCAATCACTTAGCTTTGTCACTTGGATAAATCTAGATTGCAGTAGAGATTTAAGCAAGGGATCACAATTTTAATACTATGACAGTGTACACATTGTATGAAGTATTTATCAATAGATATAGTACCAAAAAAATATGAGCTACTTACCGTTTCTTTCATCAAAATATTGTTGGTTCGGTAATCACCATGACGCAAGCAAAGCCTCCCGCTTTCACCTACCAAATATTTGCGATATTTCTCATTGAAACTTGGTATGAAGTTCGCAAACTTTCTTCGCGTATCTTTGTCCAAATAATTTAATGTAACTTGACACATATTTTCAACGAAGCCTTCCCAGTCCTTGTCAAAACTAAACGCTGTGTTCATTGTTTTTATTTTTCTTTCGTAGTATTTGGGTCTCTTTGACTCTAAGACGAATGACAACGCGTGGAATTTCGCCAATTCTTTGATAGCCAACTCGGCGTATTGTAATGTCATAATATCCATTCGAAAATTCGTTTTGAAGCCTTTTTTGTTCATGTTTTCCAGAATAATCACGTTTGGATTGCTTTCACTGTAATTCTTTATGAATTTGTATCTTTCCTCGCGCGGTAGACGCACTTCGTTTTGCAACTCCTCGTAAATAAGTGATAATTCTTCGTAAACAAATAATTCTCTTTTATATGCTTCGGGAAGGCAAATGATAGTCATTTGGACGTCCGAAGTCATGATCTTCATGAATATGTTGCTTTCTTTC
This sequence comes from Subacronicta megacephala, assembly GCA_958496365.1. Classification (NCBI taxonomy): domain Eukaryota; kingdom Metazoa; phylum Arthropoda; class Insecta; order Lepidoptera; family Noctuidae; genus Subacronicta; species Subacronicta megacephala. Next base: position 13,212,507 of record OY292526.1, read on the forward strand.
TTCCCTTTAGCTGTTTCGCCTTCAATATTCACTTCGCACAGAATTCCAAGATAGTTTCCACCGTCAGGAGTAAACATCTTTTTGTCGACATTGCAGGATTCGTAACCTTCATTCTTGACGATACTTTTTATGCATTTCTGAATTTCTACTAAAGTGTTGTCACCGTTCGTCTCGAAACTTTTGAATGGAATGTCTGTTGCTACTTCCATAGCTAACGTATGTTTTGTTTATACTTGCAGATAGCGACTGGGAGAAAATTCACACAGCCAGATCTTTTATGCAGTGCAGGATAAACGCGTGTTTTGTGCGACACAACTAGTTATTGTATATTTATAGATAATTAGATACTTATTAAGAGTGGGTTACGCTCTACAGGATGTGATAAGCAGTAATTTAGTAAATATAAGGTGTACTAAATGACCGGATTGTTTTCTATTCACAAGATGATTCTGATTGTAATTTGTACAATTACTTAGTATTCAAAGTTCATAAATTGGATTCCTCTAAATAACATTTCGAAATTAGCTTTTCTTAACGAGTTCCTTTTGTTGTAAATAATTTAACGATGACTAAGCATTCTTTACAGATTAAATATATTTCTGTTCTTTTCATTCTAGCAATACACTGAAGCTACTTAGATAGTTACCAAATTTGGTAACTATTTATTCCCAGGCTGACAAATCGGGTACCAATTGGTTAACTTTAAGATATCGGTATTAAAGCTGTTATTATATACCGATCAGTTAAGAATATTTAAGCAGAAATAACTGTTGGTGAGCCATCGTAACTTGTACACCAGGAAGTAGTAGGCAGCAAGTCTATTGCCATTAACTGACGCAATTCCAATCCCCGAGCTGATACTAAGACCTTCCTAAAAAACCTGGAAATCGAACCGAAGACCTCCCGCTCGGCATAAAAACCAACCTATTTACCATGAGTGTTTAAAAAGTCATCTGTCGCTGGCGAAGGGTTATGAAGGATTCTTACCTGACTTAATGACCTTAACCCTTGCTTGACTTAAACCCTTGCCTGACTTAAAACCTTGCCTGACTTAAGACCTTGCCTGACTAAAATTCTTGGACTACTTAAGTAGTTTGAGTTGCAATTCATTTATTTGTCTAGAATGGCTAGATAAATGAAGTGTTGGATGCTTCTTAACAACGCAACGTGGATCCAAAGAGGTGGTGGAGGAATTTTATTTCACCTGTGTTGTCAAAAACTTGGTGAGCTTAGGTCCAGCAGCCGATTTACCCAAGCTGATAAAAACGAGCACTGCCTCATTAGTCCTGGGTTCGAGCCCCAGGCCGAGCAAAGGTTTTTCTATGAATTTCGCAGTAGCAGCTCGAAGTATGGATTTGTGCCCTGTTAATGGCAATAGGCTCGCCCCTTATTACATGGGACCTAAACATACCGGCGAAATATGAGTGTACATTAATACACCTCTGCCTCTAACCCTTCGGGGCATACAGGCGTGATGGTATGTTATGATAATAATGATGGAAATTGCAAGAGCCCATCCTACCACCCTGAAGTCTTCTCTAATACATATGGTACAAGTTGACATTTCATTTAAAATGTAGCATTGCATCTGGTATCCAATGCTGCATTTTAAATGATCAGAAGACGATGGCATAGTGGTCACATATTGCCACGCACATCGAAGCTCTGGGTAGACCCCTTTACAGTCTTCTCTGGGATGTACCGTTACAGGCTTTGCACAGAGGGGGTTCCAGGGGGACCTTTGAGAGCACACTGCAGTGACTTGAATGGGATTCTGTGGGATCAGCGTCCGTCCTAAACTCCCCGGTCTTATCCAAGAATGCCAGTCGCTTTTTGTGGGCTTCTCCTCGTTAACAAAATTTGACGTGCTCAAAAATCGAGTTCATAGAGGCCATTACACCTACATACCAAGTTAATAACCCGGTAAATGTAGTTTGCACACCAAGTGTGCAAAAAAATTTGCGTAATTTGTAAAACTATATTTTTCCTGCTCTAATTTGGAAAAATTTTAGGGAAACGAAAAGGATGGCAATAATAGTCATAAAAGCTGCATACTGCACATTTTTGCATAGGTTGCATTCTTATCGTGGGAGAGGTTAAAAGCGTGTTAAAATTGAATACATATTCGTGGACAATAAAAACACATTTATCATGCACTTTGACAATATACGTTACAATTAAGTGACGACAGCCAGTTAATATGGTGGGTGTCATACTGTGTCATTCCTTATCATGACTATTCATTACCTTCGATGTAAAAAGCAGCTGTCAAAAACACGAGGGTAATTGCAGGGTAAAAGACTGCAATGAAATGCAGTGAAGGGTTACTTGCTATACAGAGACATGACAAACTATTATTTGCCATGAGAATGATAAAAAAAAAATAGAACTATGAAGAGAAAAATAAATTATCGTTTCGACGTTTCACTTACGTTTCAATGTTGAAATTATTTGCTATGCTGATGTTTCGGTCGTTCTTTGTCATGAGAAATCCTGGGAATCTATACTAATATTTTAAAGCCGAAGAGTTTGTTTGTTTGTTTGTTTACTTGAACGCGCTAATCTCAGGAACTACAAGTCCGATTTGCAAAATTCTTTCAGTGTCAGATAGCCCATTTATCGAGGAAGGCTATAGGCTATATATCATCACGCTAAGACCAATAGGAGCGGAGCATAAATTAAAAATGTTGCAAAAACGGGAAAAATTTAAATAAAGAAAAGCCGAGAAACACCGCGGGCGAAGCCGTGGGCGGAAAGCTAGTGAGTACATAAAATTGCTCAAAACAGCATCTGTAATATTAAACTTTGGCTTGACCTCAATCTCCTTTCACGTAATACAACAAAAACGAACGTTTCATCCCTCTAACATTAAAAGGCTAAGTAGTTAAATAAACCGCCTTCAAAAAATAATAAAATAATTTTGTCTAAAACAGTTTGGGAAGTCGGTGACTTCTTTTTGAGTGGTTCTTTTGTTTTCGCCACCGACTTCCCAAACTGTTTTAGACAAATTTTCTTTTTGGCGGTTTAACTTTTTTGTAAAAAGTAATTTTATTTTGTACCTAATTTTTAGTGGAAAGTTTTGTTTAGAAGTACTTGTAAGACAACTTATCGCACTGCTACACTGAGACAGCGATGTTTCGGAGTGAACAATAATATCATCGATATAAACAATTTTTAGATTTTTGTTGATTTTTTTAAAACCGCTCACCCGATTTCGATAAAATTTAAATGGGACCACAGACACGCATATACATACACACTCATCTCATTGCTACTTTCTTATTTTTTATACTTTTTAAATAATATAATTGATCACTCAAATGTATATCATACGGTATCGACGACGGAAACCTTATTTGTTAACTTGATCTCATGGTCTCCACGTGACAGGCTAGACCTAGTGTGGAGGCCACTATTCAAAAATTTCCTTGTCGCCACTAGGTTAAATTAATTAAATAAATAAGTAAGAATTAGGATAAGGAAATGTACGGTGTTTACTGGCAATATTTTTTTTTATTTATTTAAAAAAAAAGATCCATAACATTTACCTAGTCGAATTTCATGTGAGATGCAAACATTCCTGTCAATTTAATTGAAGGATTATTATACATAGGTATTTGTTATATACAATATTCCTCCCTCAATCCCCTTCCTTCTCCTTTTCTCCTTCCCCTCCCTTTCCCTAAATAGGCTCGGCAACGCATCTGCAACTTCTCTGGTTTTACAGATGTCCATGGGCGGCGATGACTACTTACCATCAGGTAGCTCGCCTGCTCGTTTGCAGAGTTATACCATAAAAAAAAAAAATTGTTTGTTACATACATATTTGTTGCCTTTTTTATAATACTAGCACTTGCTCGTGGTTTCGCTTGCATCCCAAAGGACTGTTTTAGTCAAAAGTTAACCTATGACCTCGTCCCAGATACAATCTGTGTCCATACTAAAATTCATCAAATTTGGTTCAGTAGTTCAGGTGTGAAATCGTAGCATACAAAAACTTATACTTTGGCATTTAAGATATTAGTTTTAATAATGGAATAGAGCAGCTGTGTTATAGAATAACCCTCCTTATCTTTTTGTTTGTTATAAATGAATTTAGGCTATACTAATATTATAAAGAGGAAATACTTGTTTACTTGTCTCTTTATTTTTAACCGATAAACTCTGAAACTACTGATAAAATATGCCTAATTTTCTGTGGGTCATGTACACGGAAATGTGCCTTAACTCACACTGTCTGTAAGTGGTTACCCATCCATGCATGTGGCTGTGGTAAGTACCGTTTAATCTTTCAGTAAGCATAATCTACGCAGCTATAAGTGCTGCGACTGCCTCATTAGTCTAGTGGTCCTAAGCGCGACTGCTACGCTAGAGGTCCTGGGTTCGATCCCCGGGTCGAGCAAAGTGTTATTGGGTTTTTCTATGAAATTCCCAGTAGCAGCTCGGAGTCTCGATTTGTGCCCGGTTAATGGCAATAGGCTCGCCCCCTATTACATGGGACCTAAACATACCGGCGAAATGTGGGTGTACATTGTTACACCTCTGCCTAACCCTTCGGGGAATACAGGCGTGATGGTATGTTATGTTATGCTATAAGTGGTACCAGGCCTCTTAACAACTATGTACTTAGTTACGCTCAGAATAAATTGGGTCTCATAATTTCAAGGTCCTATAGATTGACATACGATGGCCTCAATGATATGTTATCATCTAATAGAAGACAAAATAGCTAATTCCTTGTTGAGAAAAACATGAATTTATTATAGTTGACTGTATATTATGTTTATGGCCCTTATTTATCTAAATAAAGCCGTTCAAAAACCTAATAAAAATTGAGTTATTTTTAGTGAAGGAAAAATAGGATTCGAACCTGCGTCTTTGGTTAAGTACACCGGATCCCCAGGGGTCCCACCCGCGTAGTCAAAATTTTCCTTCACATTTTTAGGTTACGTCTTTGAGGTGACGTTAATAAAAATTGGTTCAAAAATAAGGAAGTTTTAAGCATATTTTAGTGAAGAAAAACGATTCCCGGCTGGATTTGAATCTACATCTTCCTGTTTAAGACACCAGAAGACGCAAGTTCAAATCCTGCCTGCAGTCGAATTCTTCTTCCATATAATCTTAGCAAGGAATATGCAAAAAAAACTTGAATTATATGCTAAATAGAGAGCGTACTTTAGCGGTTAGTGACGTCACAAACCTATACGCCAGACAAATTCTAAACGAACACTCATTTTGTAGGAAAGGGACAGAACAATCGCTCTAATCGAAACCCTCACGCCTGTTTCTGAAGGGTTATGTAGAGGTGCACTTCATGTACACACACATGTATTGGTAGGTTGGTATTTTGTTGTGGTAGGGCCACGCTGTTCGCAGCATGAATGGGCCGGCTTGACCGGGGAAGTACCACACTCTCGCAGAAGACCGACGTCCGAGTAGTAGCGTTTCGTTACTGCGCTTCGTTCGGTGAGCGAGAGGGCCGGAGGCCCAATTCCTCCCCCAATCCCCTTCCTTCTCCTTTTCTCCTTCCCCTCCCTTTCCCTAAATAGGCTCGGCAACGCATCTGCAACGCGTGCTCGTTTGCCGAGTTATCCCATAAAAAAAAAAAAAAAAAAAAATGTATGTTTAGGTCCCATGATAGGGGTGAGCCTATTATAAAACTCCGAACCGCTACTCAGAATTTCATAGAAAAACCTAATCCCTAAACGCTTTAGACCTGGAAATTGAAGACAAGATATCTAGCGTAGTAGTCGCGCTTGGGATCACTCGATTATCGATCGATTTTGAAGCGGCGGTAGCCTAATGGCTAGGGCATCGGACTTGCGATCATGTGGTTGCCGGTTCGAACCCCACCCATTGCACTACCGACGTGAACCCACTCGTAACACAAGCATTTAGCTTAGCACGAGGGGTTAACAAGAATACTAGTAATGTGTGACACACGTTGCTAGTAAGCTTTTTTTTAAAAAAAAAAAAAAAAAAAAAGATTATGATTTATTTTTTAAAAGACTGATGAATAAATATCATTCCACACCGTAGGTAAATATAAGCTGATTAAAGACTACTTGCATTAGGACTGCTTCATTAGTCTAGTGGTCCTAAGCGCGACTGCTACGCTAGAAGTCCTGGGTTCGATCCCCAGGTCGAGCAAAGTGTTTTTGGGTTTTTCTATGAATTTCCAGTAGCAGCTCGGAGTCTGGATTCGTGCCCGGTTAATGGCAATACGCTTGCCCCCTATTAGGTACAAGGGACCTAAAAGTACCGGCAAAATGCCTAACCCTTCGGGGAATACAGGCGTGATGGTATGTATGTATGCATTAGGACCTTCGCTATTCTTGCTACCCCGGTTAAGCTAACACGGTTTGAAGATAATAAACTCTTTATTGGTAACTATATTACGTGACCGCGGTCAGCTATGTACCTACACACTGTGCTATTGTTCGATATTCTATGCTATTTTGGTCGATAACAGCATAATATACGTAGGTAGGACGTAGCTATATTTAGGCATATTTGCAAAGTACACACATACTCTCACGTCTTATTCGCACAGGGGTAGGCAGAAACTATAGACCGCTACTACTCTTGCATATCTTTTTAGCCTCTTCCGCATTCATATATTTTTCATACACACACACCTCGACCTCGCCGATAAGATTGGTGTATGTCCTTCTAGGGCGACATTTCCGACGCTGCCGCTGACATTCGCCTTATAACTTCTCTTTGTTAATCGTCTTTCATTCATTATCTCAATATGCTCAAACCATCTGAGTAAATTCAAACATACATACACACTCACGCCTTTTTCCCATAGGGGTAGGCAGAAACTACAGAACGCCATTTAATACGATTCTTGCATAATTCTTTTGCTTAGTCCACATTCATAATCATTTCAAACACATGCCCCGGTTACGGGTACTACGCACCCGACCTTTTTGAAGGATCTCACAAATATTGGCATGGCCTTCTAGGGCGTCCCCTCCCGGCGGCTCCACTGAAATCCGCTTTATAAATCCCTTTCGTAATCACCTTTCATCCATTCTTTCGACATGTCTAAACCATCTCAGCATACTCCTTTCAATGCGTAACACTATATCATCTTTTAAACGGCAACTGAGCATATTACTTCATTTATATATATATAGATATAGAAAAGCTTCATACACACAAACTGTCCCTACTGTTCATTGCCTTTCAAAATTATGATGTGTAACGACAAAGCTTGTAATAATACTAAATGTTTTTGTTTCATTACGTGGCGGATCCAATATGGCGGCCGTCTAATTACCTAAGTGTCCAACTTGACATTTAATTGGATTGCTAGCGTGGTAGTATTGTAATTAAAGGGTGAACTAAGCTCATTGTTATGGAGTTTTCCAGTAAAATTCCACATACGTTTAACGTATACTAGGAATTGGGGTCATAGTTTGTATCAAAAAAAGGGTTTACGTTGCTCTTGAAAGTAACGCTGGCTCTAAAAAATATTGTGAGCAACGCAAGCGAGGCAAAACTATTATTTAAAGTACACATGGAGGGGAAGAGGTCTTCCACATTACGGTAATCCATGGATCTGTAGGGTTAAGTTGTGCTTACCGTGGTGGGTTTATAGATGGGTGAATATTATTAACACACCAATAACCCCTTCTGTACCTCGGAAAGCACGTTAAGGCGTCATAACCAGTTATCATGCGAACACCTAACCACTGCGACAATCGTTAGTGGATAAGCCCAAAAAGCCTAACAACCAGTTTATCTACATGATATAAGTAGGTATCGGATGGAAATTGAGTTGCGAAGTTCTTTGAAAGAAAGAAAGAAAGAAAGAAAAAATTATTTTGCAAATATGGGTACAATATGAAGTTACAAATGAATAAAGTTCAGCCATATTTTACCGATCGGCATGCAAAAATAAAATATTAATGAGCGTTTAATGCTCATTAATAATCTAACATAATATAGTTTTATATAATATCTTTAATCTATAATATTCTATAACAATTAATAAATGTATATTTAATTAAATATGTAATTAAAAACTTGCACTAGGTATATACTATTATTACTTATTAATGGCAACATTTTAATTTTATGCTAGAGAGAGAACTATAGCGGCTTGTGACATCACAAACCTATATGCCCTACAAATTCTATAATAGCACTCAATATTCAGGGATGCTACAGAGCAAGCCCTCCTAATCCCCATCAAAAAATTTAAATCGCTTATATCTTAAAACTTAATTAGCCGATTAAAATATTTTTTTCCGTATACTTAACTTTCCGTCTTATATTTTATTATATTAAATATCACAATAGACCATTAACAACAGTCAACTTCTCTTTGGGAAGAAGCTTATATTCATGAATACTGAATACTATTACTATACTTGAATAATATTTATTCCTACATTATGTAAACAGATCACTTTTTAGAATTATAACGATTCTTCAACGCTTGACGACGAAACACTAATCAAAGTCAACAAAAATATTTTCCTTTGAACTACGTAGCATCCTTTGTCCCTCAATCCTTATTAAAACTGATAAATAGGTTTGTAGGGCGCATCCCAGCTTGGCACAAAGCGAGCCAAGCGTAATCTATTAGTGTTTTCATAAGATTGCCGGAAAATATTTTTTGAAATAAGGTTAATTTAAGATACCTTTACCGTTTGAAAACATGTTTGTGAAAACAATATTGATTGAAGCTGTTGCTGTTCATAAATATGGATATTTGACTGAACCGAGTTTAATTATTAATGAATCATTATTTCTAATAGCGGGACGGCTAATCAGTGATTAACTAAAATATATTAATATCGAAGTAGAATTTTCATAGCTCAGACAATTAGTAGGTACATTTTTACGGGCTTAATTTTATTCTAGATGATTTGTTGTTTGTTTGCTTTCGATTATTTCTTTCACTGCTACGCTAAGTCGTAATCAATTTCTGGTCAAGATTTGAGATAAAATCGAAACAGATACAAGACATACATGAAAAGTATTTTATCCAATAACTATCAGGCACTTTAAAATTCTAAGTAATATTAATTAGTACATTTCTTTTACAGGTAAACCCAGATGAAATAATGAATGAGACAATTCTAAAGTCAATGCTGCCACAAATATCCAGTCTCAAAATCGACTCCTCATAAAAATGTCATCAAGCAACCTTCAGATGTGCAAATACCGTAAACCAATGCGATGGCAGACGGTGAAGAGCAACATAAAAAACCCGACCAAATTCAAAATGAACAGGATCTCGACAAACTTCCTTATGACGATAGTCATTTTAGCTTTGTTGCCTTATAGTTCCACATTGAGTTTGCCTAATGGAGACCCTGCACCGGGCAGATCACCTGGTCCACCTAAACTTGAGGATAAAGAAGTTCCTACAGATAATAAAGTAGTAGAAACACCAGAGGTTTACGATGAAACAACGACAAGTGAGGAAATTGTAGAGGTGACAACTGTAAGTGAAGTAGTGAGTGAGAGAACAGTGGATATCAGTGATGCTTGTGCCTTCGCGAGGATCCCTAGTGACAGTGACGATATCGTTACGTTGAGTGACGAAGATAGTGACGTTAATTTGACGCTTAGCCATCCAGTGTTTGAAGCAGATGAGCTGGTTCGAGGAGTCGTGTATGATGGTAAGTACGTAGCTATAAGTTGGTTTTAAACATGCGAAAATTAAAAAGTTTAAGTCTCTGATTTAATTACGATCTTGATTGATAACATTTTATGTGATGAATGAATATATGAATATATGATGAGTGTATGAATTGAAGCATCGAGATCTTCTTTTCATCACAAATTTAATAATATAACATTAAATTAGCATTTAAACATATTTTCTACGCATATTCTATTGATGCTGTTAGATCAATAAGCCGATTAAGTTTACTTCATTGATCAAGTGAAAAATTTATGCTAGTTAATTAAAAACTTACAAACAAGGAAAAATCCAGCTAAAACAAGCAAACACAAGCCAATTTTAAATTATTAATTAGAATAAATAACTTCATTAACAAATACTAAAGAAAAAAAATACAAAGATACGCAAAACTCGAACAAAGAAAAAATAAAGCAGGAAAGCCAGTCGGAATAATTTAATTATTATGTTAAATATATAATCTGAGAAATTGAATTATATATCGATATTAGAATAATCAGATGCCGCTCATCCGACTTGCTTAATATTCTTATGGAAGCTTCGGTGGCTGAGTATTGATTGATTTTATGTACATCAGATTATACAAAACTGTCAAATTTCTCCAAATGATTTAAAACCTTAAGATGTTGATGATTAAGCTCAAAATCAACTGAGAAAATTTGTCATTTTGTGGAAACTTGATGTGTGCCGGCCGTTCAGATGTGGTATTTTGATATAATACAGTCGATATACATTTTCTTCTGCCTTCTTCGTTAGTTTAGTGGTCCCAAACGCAACTGCTACGCTAGAGGTTTTGGGTTCGATTCCCAGGTCGAGCAGTGTTAGCAGTATTAGCAGCTCGGAGTCTGGATTTGCGCCCGCTTAATGACAATAGGTTCGCCCCTATTACTTGGGACCTAAACAAGCCGCGAACCGTAAGTGTACATTAGTACACCTCTGCCTAACCCTTCGGGGAATACAGGCGTGATGATTCTTTACATGTTCGAATCCTGCCTAAGGTCGAATTTTTCTTTAGCAATATTTAATATCTTAGTTTATTAAAGCTTACCTAAGCTTAAAATAAACCTGAAGAGTAAGATAGATAGGATTATATTATTAAATGTAATAGTTGCTTAAATATTGATAAAGGGTTAATTAGAAGATGGATGCTGGCTGGATAGCCAGTCCAGAAATTAGTTAAAGCAAGATTTAGCTTAGATCTAGCGTTTACAGACACAGAAATGATCAGATACACATTTCAAACTTATAACACCTATCTTTTTCGATCGGGGGTTAAAAACGTAGGTATTTAAATATCAACAAGTTATTTTGACAAAATCTGTAGGTTAGGAGTTACTATTATAGCGATCAGATGAACCACAACTCGCCTCCGCCGCAAATTTTTTATTATTATTATTTTTATTTGCGACTTGTGGCTATAATATCACTACGACCGCAGTCGGTCTATTGTAATCGCCACTTAATGATTGATTCAGAGTTCATAATTATCATAATTATCATTATCAATTATACCAGAATATTGAGATACATGAAACTTTTTATTCAGATTTCTTGTTCAAGAGTTTTTCAGGTTTTAAACCATAGTGTTAATGTGAATTATTCTTTAAGATACGACATCGATAATTATCATATTTTTGTAAATAAATACTACTTAAATAATACATTTATTTTGCAAGAATTTTTATATCTAGTTGGAATCGATATATCCCATTCAAAGGTAGGCTCTGAGGTAAAATATATTAGAACTATGAAAGATTTGTTGGTTTGTTTGAAATCGTTAACTCTGAACTGATTTGAATCATTCTTCCATCATTACATGCTACATTATTAACTTGGGACATTTTTATTCCACGGAATAACCGGGATCCTATACAACCGAAGCCATATCATCCATCGAGGCGTATCTGAAATAGCGTTTTGATGAAAGAACCATAGCGGCACAATTAACTGGTATATATTTGTCATCTCTCTCAAAATAGCGTTTAGATAGCGCTTTAGGAGCTGCGACAGTCAACACTCAGAAACTGATTGCTTCTTGCTGTAGACACAAGCGACACTTGTGTCAAACACTGGAACTAAAACGATTCAATGCAAACATGTGCCATCAGACAATATCATTAGCTATGGCATACATCACGCCATATTTTTAGGATACCATCCTAATGTTTCCTACTATGGCGGAGTCAGTTACCTGTCTACCCTGCAGGCTTAGACAAGTGACAAACGCTCCGTATCAATTCCATGTCGAAAAATGCTTACGCCTTAGCGATATCGCTAACAATTCAGTAGACAAGCGTACAAGGACTTGTCGAACGCTCAGTCTATTCTATGATTAGATAATAATCGAACGGTGTCTATGGTTTCAGATGTGGCTAAATAGATTTATAAAATATCGTTATTGTACCAGCGGTGATGGTTTATTTTTAGTGAGACGAAACTGGAGCTAAAAAGGTTTAGGTAGAGACTATCGCAAATTAGTATGTTTGAAAAATCAAATCCATGGTTATAAAACTAATTATTCATTTAATAACTTATTAACATACAATTTATACATATTAGGTATATGTAACTTATAAGCCCGAAGTCATGGGTGAGAGCTCATGGGTGGAGGTTTTTCTGTGCTCTCCAGCGAATTACCTTTATATTTTTGATTAAAACTATTAACTAAAAAATATATGTATTCTAGTAATTATTCAAGAAAGAAGCTGGTAGGAATCGATTTGAATGGAGCCTTCACTAATGTAAATAATAAAAAAAAGTTTATTTCTCTCAAAAAGTACACTTTTACTAATTATGGTATTAGTTTTAGCATAACAATTAACTTTTTGAGAGCTGGAGTCCGTACTAGGTTCGGAGCCTGTATGACTGTATGAATGAAATGTAATAACATAACGCTATTTTTGTATCGACATCATATTAGCGTCACAATAGACGTAATAATTTTCTATAACGCTCCCAATTTACTGAGTATCTGTAACTTTTTACATTCTGAAAGCTTTTTAAAATGAATGTCATTGCTATCTCCAGGGCAATGTAAAAGTATTTTATATCTTTTTAAATTGCATATTACAAAAGATTGTACCTAATATTTTTGCTTTGCGAAAATATCTCTTGTGAGCTGAATATTGGAAAATACTTACGTAAGTTTTATTTGGTGTCGTTTATGGATATTTTAGTCATTTAGTTTAGATAGCTTTGCTAAATTAACTCTAGTTTAAGACTACTATTAGTAGTAGACTGCCTCAATAGTCTAGTTTTCCCAAGCGCGACTGCTACACTAGAGGTCCTGGGTTCAATCCCCAGGTCGAGCAAAGTGTTATTGGGTTTTTCTATGAAATTCCCAGTAGCAGCTCGGAGTCTGGATTTGTGCCCGGTTACTGGTAATAAGCTCGGCATCACATGGGACCTAAGCATACCCTTCGGGGAATACAGGCGTGATGGTATGTAGTAGTATATTACCAGACTAATACAACATACACATTTATGTGATTTGAAAATTGCTTTTGAATTTATTAGGAAAGCTTTCTTCCCTGACAGTCCCTCCAACTTCTTTACAAAGAAGTTGGAAGGACTGTAAACAGTCAACCCTTCGCTCTGCATCTGTAGATAAACAGATAGTAGATATGAAACTTCAGTTGGTTTTCAGCACGAATCATTAATTCCAAGTCCAGGCCTGTTATTATCCGGCAGACATGTTTCAACTTGTTTGACAACCCGGTTAAACCGGTTTTTGATTAAATTTTCAAAGTCAAATATAAAGTTTGTGAGTTTCGTCAAAGTAAAATGTTTAATAATTATCGTTTTTAGGTTATCTTAAGGCGAAGGCCCGCCTGGTTTATGTCTTTTCGCAAATTATAGGTTAGCTTATGGCAATAATATTTGCAATACTAACATATTTATTTATTTATTTATTTATTAATAAGGTACATCAACAATATACATACGAAACATTTTTTAAAATTAATGACTGTGATAGAGGTCTTGTATGTATATCTCTAACAGATGTACACAACGTTCGCTGCACGTACAATTAAATTAACTTAACTAAAGAAAAGAAAAAAAAATGAAATGGACATACAAACAACTATACGCTTTTTACAACTTTACACCAAAAAATTTGCATAAAATTTGCATAAAAGCTTGGTACTGTACCTAACTGTAATTTTGTATCATGTGCTACTATGGATGTTACGAAATTAACTTATTGATTCTAATTCCTCCCTCAGTCCCCTTTCTTCTCCTCTTCTCGTTTCCCCTTACTTTTCCTTAAAAAGGCAACGGATCTGCAACCCTTTTGGTATTGCAGATGTCCATGGGCGGCGTTGACTACTTATCATCAGGTAGCTCGCCTGTTCGCTTGTCGAGTTACCCCATAAAAAAAGATTTTAGGTAAAACTCTGTTGCCAAACTGTTCTTGGAATACAGACGTGATGGTATGATTGATAACTATTTTTAAGATATAATATCAACAAGATATTCATAAATTAGATGCATATCCAGACTAGCTCCCATATTATTCGATAGACTATCTCTCACTTCGAGTTCTATTAGTTGAATTAGTTTCTAGTACTTAGTTCAATTTTGAGAATTCAATTCAACTTTCACGTTTGAATGAGAGAGATTCAAATATTGACCTCAAGAATGTAATCTAAGTAATGGAATATGGATTCAATATCTCTAAATAGTGTTAAATAAAGTTTTCGTCTGTCTGTTTCTCTGCCTACTTCTAAATCACGAAACGAAATTTGATGTAGAGAGTTTTATAATTAAAAATTAATAATAATAATAATATTTTAATCCGATAATTTCATTCTTACTTTTTGCTCGCCTTGTTTGCCCCACATTAAATTTCTGTAGCGTAAGTGCTTCCACATACACCAATACCCATTTGTTCCGTGCGGGAATCGAGCCCCCAACCCGTGTGGTGGAAACCAATCATTTAGCCACTGCACCAAGGGTGCCGTCAAAAGTAAATATTAAAACTCATACTACTGCGAACACAGCTTAAAATACAAGTGAAGTTGGCGAAGTTTTCATAAATTAAATACATAACATTCAAATAAGTAGGTAGAAGTAGTGCCTACAGTAAAAGGGTAAACGTTAAACACACATCCATTAAAATTATTTCTTCATCCTGATCCTTTCTCGTCTCTTGGGCAAGGATTTACTCTGACAGAGGTTACAATTAATTATTCAAGCTCTGAATCAGTCTATTTAAACCTTATGCATATATTAATAAAGCTCAAATCAGCTTGTTTTGTGTATTCCTCATAATTTATACACGCTTGTTCTAATTGTTGGTTCCTTTGAACGCAATGGTATCATGAATTTATAATATATTCTTAATCATTTCTGGGTAAATATTGCTGTAGGTAATATCAAATGAAACGTAAAATGATTCGAAATATTAGGGAAATTCTACAGTTACAGGCGTGATGGTATGTTAAATATTATAACTGATATATTGGATTTTTGCTAACATGAAATATGTTTTTAATTATGCACTGTTAATTATTTATGATTTCCGCCCACGGCTTCGCCTGCGTGTATTCTCGATTTTTCTTCACTATAATATGTATGTATGTATAAACCTTCCTCTTAAATCACTCTATCTATAAAATATATATATATATATATATCATCATCAACCCATTACATTGTCCCACTGCTGGGCACGGGTCTCCTCTCAGTACTTCACACGCCGTCAAGAAAATCTCTCAGGCATGGAGGTTTCCTCACGATGTTTTCCTTCACCGTTTAAGTGCGTGATAATTATTAATTTATTAATACGCACATAACTTCGAAAAGTCAGAGGTGCGTGCCTTGGATTCGAACTCGAGACCTTTGACTTGGCAGTCCAATGGTCATATCACAAGGCTATCACTGCACTTTTTATCTATATATATAAAAAATACCGCATCAAAATCCGTTGCGTAGTTTTAAAGATCTAAGCGAAGAAGGAAGCGGGAATCGCTCGGAGTCTGGATTTGTGCCCGGTTGGCATGGCAATGGGCTCGCCTCCTATGGGACCTAAATATACTGGCGAAATGTCGGTGTACATTAGTACACGTCTGCCTAACCCTTCGGGGAAACAGGCGTGATGGTATGTATGTATGTATTTAAATAATATATCTCTACACGTATGGAGTACTTGTGGGTAGGCCGCTAGGGGCCGCCACTGATCTAAAATTAAACAGACCTTGCGAAGGGTTTCCGAACAGATTAGCGTGCTAGTTTACATCATGTACCGTTGACGGGATGTGACGTCACTGTGTAGGTACGTGACGTCCTTTTATAAATTTATTACATTTTCGATAGCAGCTATACATGTATTTTTTTTTGTTAATATATTTTTGTAGTTGATGCTGAAAAAAAATTGATGCCGTTCAAGTTTCCAACCCTCAAGCTTACATAAGTTCAAATGGTTTAATTTCAAATAAGCTTTTACAAGCGTTTATGAAAGGTTTCAGAAGTTGATCCTATGAAAAGAAACTCTATGGTCACTCTTTTGAAATAAAAGGTGTTACATTATTCACTACTATTACACATCAAGCTATACAAAACCAGTTTACGTTGGCCTCTTATGGTTTAGAAAGCTTATACAATGCGAGATCAGCTTAAACTACATTACAGCGATAACAGGAGGATTTTGGAGGTTAATGCCATAATTGGCCTGATATGGGGTTATTTAAATTAAAAGAAATAAAAAATCTTCGAGCTATTCAATATTTTTTTGGTAATTTCAGTTTATCAACCGTAAAAAAATTACAAAAAGAGCTCCACCAACGAATGCGCTGTGAATTTTCTCTTTTGTTCTTCAATTCTTATTTTAAACATCTTATCTTTCTATCTCACTTTCGCACATGAGCATAGCAACTGGACTGCCTCCATCAAGTTGTCACTTAAGTGCCAAGATGTCCCGTCTCCAAATTGAGCAAAAAATGCCCTTCAAACACTTTGTCGACTAACTTAAATAAGTTATATAAGTAAGTAGGTTTGATGGGAAATGTAGAAAGTGAAATTAATACTAATAAAATATTTATAAAAGTATATATTGCCTAAAAAAGTGAATTCTAATTGGGACCATAAGAATTAAAAGGCAATTCACTTTTACAAACACAAAAAATAATTATAATCGATTTATAAAGTTCTAAGATACAGGCGTTATACGTTTTTGGTGGTGATACTCTGTTCTTTTCTCGCAAAATAATGTTAAGATTATCACGCTCCCTGTCTAGCATAAAATTAAAATGCTTATATCTCCCTTATTTTAAAACCAATTGTAATTTTGTTTTCGTTGATCGGCTCTATTGATGGTATACATTATTAAGACAATAAAAATACAGTCAAAAAGCAATTAAGTAACATAACACAGCTTCACGCCTTTATTCCCCATTTATTAAGGTTTAGGCAAAGATGCACACACACAGTTTGCCGGTATGTTTAGGTTCCATGTACATAATAGGGGGCGAGCCATTCACCGGGCACAAATCTAAACTCCGAGCTGTAACTGAGAACTTGATAGAAAAACTCAATAACACTTTGCTCGACCTACGTATCGAACTGAAGACTTGTAAGAGCAGTCTATTTTACAATTAGCTTATTATATTCCATAAATTCAACGTAACCCTATTCATCTATATACGAAACCTCTTTCATCTTGAACAAAACCTTCATATTAAATAACTCAGGATTTTCCTCATCCGGGAATTACCCAGGTATACGTATCATTACCTTTATAAATCAGGTCGTAATTCATCATATTGTTGCGGGGTGTACAATGAGCCGGCGGGGCCTACGCAAGCCCCCATGGGTCCAAACCTACAACAATGGCGGCAATTGATTCCTTTGTGCCCGTACCAATCGATTTCAGAAGCTTTTAATAATAAACGTGTTTCGGATCTTTGTGTTGTCTTCGGAATCTGAAAGAGGCATTTTTTCAATATTGAAAGCAAAAATACCATAACATCACGTCTGTATTCTCTGAAGGGTCAGGCAGAGTTGAATAGGAATCGATAAAAAGCAAAGAATTTTCAGGTACCATGTAATAGGGGGTGAGCCTATTGCCATTCACTGGGCACAAATCCAGACTCCGAGTTGCTACAGAGAATTTCATTGAAAAAGTCAATAACACTTTGCTTCAACTAGGGAATCAAACCCAGGATCTCCAGCGTAGCAGTCGCGCTTATGACCACTAAACTAATAAGGCAGTCACAGCCACAGACTATTAAAAATATAAAATGAGATGGTTATATGAAAGATGAAGTAACTCGTTAAAAAAATGAAGAATTCTTGGAAGATAAAGCAGCAATGTAAAGATTTGCTTAGCTTTTAGAGCTGTTTCGATCCACTCAATGGTGAACCGCTCGCGCCGCCTTGACTCTGTTGGATACAGACAGTGAATTTATTGAATACACAACGGAAAGTAGGCTGTCACAACAGGCGATCCATTCAAAGAACATCCAAACAATAGCTATGATTGATCGGAACGATGAAATTGAATTGAACGCGGAGTTATAAATATTTTTGGGAGCAAAATATATTTGGAAATAGAGATAATTTTTATACGATTTCGAATTCTTGTAGAACAACAGTGGTCCTCTAAACGCAGCTGATTCCTTAAAGTTTTTGGGGGGGATTGAGAAGGTATGCTTTGTCCCTTTCCCACAAAATGAGTGTCCGTATAGAATTTGTGTGGCGAACGACCGATGTGACGTTACAACGTGGTATATTACGCGCTCTGTCTACCATAAAATTTTATTTTGTGAAACGGCCCGCGGTCGCCGCCCTTTCCCCATCACCTCGAGCCTCACACCGCGCGGCCCTACGAATAGATCTGCAGTCCACGCGCGGTTCTCCTCTTCCTGTTGCAGCTCCTCCGAGTTTAGTTCCGTCCTCTATTGGTCGGACCACGCCTCGAAGCCTCTTAACTCCTATTCTTTTTGTTTATTCTTATCCATATAACAACCTTAGTATAATGAAAAGTGTAACGTTTCTGTTCTTGTTGTGTGATTTATCTCCATTAATTAGTTTCCCTGGCCGCCCACGTTTCTAGAACGTAGTCACCACGGTAATTTTTTTATTGTTCGGCTCTATATCTACTTTTGTATGGGAAAAATATTAGTGAATTAACCCATTGTGATTAATTTAATGTTTCTCTTTAGCTTTATTTGTGAATTCTTTAGCAATTTTTAAACACCAAGGCATTATTATACATTATTCGTCGGTGGAACAAAACTGTTTTCATTTAATTACACGATCTTAAGGAAAGATTCTTGGAAGCGAGTACGAAGGTAAAACCATTAATATTATAATAATACCCTCAGGTTACTTTTGAATTAAATAATTATAATTTTGAGCTTCTAATTAGCGTACGGTTTTCAATGAAGACAGGGATAGGAGAGAAAACGGAAACGCACAGCAGGATGGTCTTCAGATAGCTGAAAGGTCAGTGAACGAAGAGTTTTTAGTATTAGTAGTGCTTGCTGGCATCTACATAGTGGCATGAATGGGTCAGGTCGACCGGGGAAGTACAACCCTCCCACAGACTATCGACGTCAGGTAACAGTATGCATACTGTTGCGTTTTGTACGGTGAGTGTGGAGCGCCGGAGGCCCAATTTCTCCCTCAGTCCCCTTCTTTCCTTTTTCTCTTTCCCACTCTTTTCCTTAAATAGGCTCGGCAACGCATTTGCAACTCCTTTGGTATACCTTAAAACAAAACGTCGTTGGGTGAAAGCGGCATGAAATTGCAGTTTAAACAAATTATTGCCTCACCTAAAACATATTAATTTTGACTTTTGTGGTATGGTAGGTTATTGAATATTATACAAAAAGTTTCAAATTCAAGCATCAACTGACAAAATCAAATACGAGTTAAATTTGTAATTTCAATACTCAAAACAAATTAATTCGAATTTTAAATTGTCTCTTAACCGTCACAGATCAACTAGATCACCGCAAAACGTGGAATATTTCTTTAAAAACTCGAACTAGGTTTAGTCCCTTCCAAATTGGGTTAACCATCCACTGATAACCCACATAATATAATTTGTTCTGACTGGACGTCCAAATTGATACTGGGACATACTTTACAGGATTGCTAATTTAACTTGAACTATAGATATCGTGAATTCCTCACATGTACTGACTGAAAGAATAACCTCCTTATAAAGGCTCATTTTCATTGGTCGTTAGGTCCCGTAGTCAAGGTGAGAGAGATTATAGTTCGCGTATGCTATAGGGACCGCATCTGTCAGAATTTTATTGAATTTTATTCACCTCAAGAACATTTGTAAATTAAATCCCCGCACCACGCTTGCTTTACACCAACCGTAGACTTTCATTGATTGTTAAGTCATCATCATCATCAACCCATTACATTGTCCCACTGCTGGGCATGGGTCTCCTATCAGTACGAAAAGGATTAGGCTATAGTCCGCCACGCTAGCCTACTGCGGGTTGGCAGACTTCACACGCCGTCAAGAAAATCTCTTCGGTTTCTTCACGATGTTTTCCTTCACCGTTTAAGCGCGTGATAATTAATTATTAATACGCACATGACTTTGAAAAGTCAGAGGTGCGTGCCTTGGATTCGAACTTGAGACCTTTGACTTGGCAGTCCAATGGTCATATCACTAGGCTATCACTGCACTTATTGTTAAGTCGACTTAATGCTTGATATCGACTGAGATATCGATGGTCCGCTTTCACTAGTCGTTATCCCGTATTCGGGGACTCCCCGCATGCGGTATAACGACTGAGCTAACGATCAGTAAACATTAGCCTTTAAAAACGTCTAAAATGGGTTTTATATTCCTTTCCATCTCACTGTTTCTATGTCCAGGAACAGTGGTTTCCAGTTTATAGCATATACTTAAATTGGCATCCACAGGTAATTATTTAGTTGTTTTAGTTTTTAATCGTGATAAGTTTGACATTTCATGTACAGTGGGTTATAGCTGTTACTTGACCCACCCCAGATGGGCCGGCGGCGTCTAAGTGTGTCAGGTAACAGCTATAACCCACATACTTATCTTATACCCATCTTACTGTAAAGACAAATCAAATATCTGTTCCGTTGTTATTGAGCAACAATCAAACACACCTACATATACTGCAAAACTCTATACCATTCTATTTTCATAGAAGGTATGAAATGAAATGAAATGAAATGAAATGAAATGAAATGAAATGAAATGAAATGAAATGAAATGATATTTATTTCTGTAAATAGATCTTTTAAGACACTTTTACAAGTCGTTTTTTTTACATATTTTTTTTAACTAGATGGCGTCGACGTTTCCTATCTGACGACCTCTGAGAAGAAACGTCGAAACAAACTCAGAGAATCATGGTCTCTTTTAAAGTCCAGACAATAGTTATATTATATGCGAGTTCAATGTAGGGCAAAATCTGAACAGGCCTTTTGAAGAAAGAACCATACCAGCTTTGAGTTGACCTGTCCTAACTGACGGAACGCATACATCAGTCATCGTGTAGCTCAACCATTTTTTAGGGAGCCCAACGACCCGACGCACAACGATACCAGATCAGCAAGACATTTGCGTAGGTCATGGGAAATACTCAAAACTTTCAGAAATCTTTAATATAAATAAATGTTATACGAGTTAAAACCGACATAGTACTCACATTTACATTTTGTATGGTACAGTGTATATTAATAATAATACTATGCATGATAACTATGACCTACAAGGCAACTCAGTCAACTCGTAAATGGAAAAAAATAAAAAATAAAATATTTGAGACACGATAGCCAGCAAGTCGACCAGTCACCACAAGCAGCACCCGTTCACGAGTATAACGCACGGATCAGCCATCACCTCCCTCGCCATTTTAGAGGGAAGGGGGTGACCCGACCAATGACGCTACCGCAAGCAATGACATCTAAGGGAGCATGACGACAATGCAGCCAGGTGTAAATTATGTTACAAAAACATGTTGTACTGAGGACCGAGGTCACTAGTAACTGCATTACACATAAATGTTCACAAATAAAATTAAATAGTAAATAAGAAAATAATATGTAATAATCAAATTAATTGGGTATATGTCAAACGTATAAAGATATGTCAATTATCAATTACAAATGAAAATAATTAATAAAATAATAATCAAATTCAATGTCAGGGTAAATTTGGCATTATACAATCAATAGCCTGGTTCATTAGAACAGTTCAATTCAATCCCAAGCATTTTTGTCATCCATATAATCTTTCACACTATAGAAACCTTTCAAACACAGTTTCTGCTTAACAATTGATTTAAATTTGTTGATGCTCAGGTTTTGAATGTTGCTTGGGATTTTATTGTACAAGCGTATACATTGGCATTTGAACGAGTTACTTATTTTCTGGAGCCTGGTAGCAGGAACAATGAATTTATTTTTATTCCTGGTATTAACATTATGCGTATCACTACGTTTTTTAAAGAGATTAATATTCCTATGAGCATACAATACATTTTCATAAATATAATGTGATGGAACAGTCATAACATTAATCTCCTTAAATTTATCCCTCAGTGAATATCTGGGACTTAAATTATAAATTGACCGAATTGCTCGTTTCTGCAACACAAAAATAGCTTGTATGTCGGCCGCATTCCCCCACAACAGAATACCGTACGACATCACACTATGAAAATAACTGAAATAAACTAGGCGAGCTGTATCCTCGTCAGTTAAGCTACGTATCTTTTTAACGGCGTATGCCGCAGAGCTGAGCTTTTTCGACAATTTATCTATATGTGGGCCCCACTGAAGTTTAGAATCTAAAGTGATGCCCAGAAATACAGTGGTGTCCACAAGGTCCAACTCTTCGTCATTAATAAGTACACTGGTTTTCACCTGTCTTACGTTAGGTGTTGTAAACTTAATACATTTAGTCTTCTTTTCATTCAAAAGTAGATTATTAGCATTAAACCAGTGCACAACTTCTGAGAGGGCGCTGTTTACATCGTCAGAACACATTTGTTGACGTTTAAGTTTAAATAATAGTGACGTATCATCTGCAAACAGCACTATTTCGTGATTATCCCTTATTAGATGAGGTAAGTCGTTGATATAAATTAAAAATAAGAATGGACCAAGAATCGAGCCCTGCGGAACGCCCATTGTAACTACGGACCCCGAAGATCTCTTTCCATTGACGTCCACCTTCTGAATCCTGTTACTCAGGTACGAAATAATAAGATTCAGGGAAGTGTTTTTAACACCATAGTGGTATAACTTCCTGGTCAATGTTTCATGAACAACACAATCAAAGGCCTTGGATAAATCGCAGAAAATACCCAAAGCATCGTATGATTCCTCCCATGCGTCAAAAATATGTCCTAACAGTTCAACACCGGCATCGGTTGTTGAACGACCCCTTGTAAAGCCAAACTGTTTTAAATGTAAGAGTTTATGTCTATTAAAAAACCTTTGCATTTGGTCTAACATAAGTCTTTCAAAAATTTTACTAAATGTAGGTAGCACGGATATCGGTCTAAAATTTGTGGGGTCAGATGTGCAACCTGATTTAAACAAAGGTGTAATCTTACTATTTTTCATTAGATCAGGAAATTTCCCACAGTCGATACAATCATTAAAAATAACAGCTAAGGTAGGTGCTACAATGTCAATTATCGATTTAGCAACGTCAACAGAATTACCCCATAGGTCCACAGTTTTTTTCACATTTAACATATTGAAGGTCTTTATAATATCTCTATAATTAATATGATTAAATAGGAAATCAGTATCGCTAGCTTTTACATTATCTTTAAGTAAAGATTCTGCAACAGTGGGTGATGAGTTTAAACATTTTGTATTTGAAACAGGAATGTCAGAGAAAAAGTTCTGAAATGCCGTGGCTACTTCTAAATCTGATTTAATTAGCTTATTATCAATATTAAGGCTATAATCACCATTTCGTCTACGAACCCTTCCTGTTTCACTGTTGATAATATTCCATGTACTTTTGATAACATTATTACTATTTTTTATTTTTTGACTTATATAACGTGTCTTGGCCACCCAACAAATCTTTTTAAATAATTTTGAGTAATTTTTAACATAGGTATTGAACTCTGTGGTGTTGACAAATAATCGTTCATTATAAAGTTCAAATAGTCTTTTCCTGCTTTTATGAATACCAACAGTAGCCCATTCACTGAAGGATGCGTTACCATTAACTGTAATCGTCTTGGGTATAAAAGTGGAATCAAACTCTTCACAGTAAGAATTAAAAAAAGTTTCATAAAGTTTATTTGGGTCATTGTTGTATGATAAAAAAATTAGTTTACTAATAAGTTTAGTTTTAAATAATTCCAAGCGACTTGCAGTTTTTGGGTTTACAGTGATATCTTTTTTAGCCACAATTTTATCTTTATTGCAAATGGTAATCAGCTGTCCACAGTGGTCAGAATCCATCACATTAATAACTTCCTTATGGTGCGGTGTTATGTCAGTGAAAATATTATCTAAACATGTGGCCGTTGAAGCAGTTATTCTAGTAGGCTCCAGAAATAAGTGTGCCAGATTATTAGACAAGAAAAGACTTTTTATTTTAGTACTGGCACTTGAGTTTTCCAATAAATTCACATTAAAATCACCGCAAATAATAATGGATTTGTAAGACTTACAGATCTTATAAAGTACTTCCTCCATCACCCTTTCAAAACTATCATACATGCCTGATGGAGGTCTGTACACGCTTAGAACAATAAACCGTTCCAATTCCACACAGGCTATTTCAATTGTTCGTTCAACAGAGAGGCCCACAATGTCTCTACGTTCTTTAAACTTATGGTGATTGTTAACTATAATTAAGGAGCCACCATGGATAGCATTCTCTCTGCAAAATGAACTACCAACCTGGTGATTATTAAAGTTAAACATGAGCTGATGACTTTTCAACCAATGTTCAGTAATACAAAGAATATCTATTTTATTACAGTTCATAAATAATTCTATTTCTAGCTCTTTATTATTAATCCCCTGCATATTTTGGTGAACCAGGTTGATAAAATTATTATTTTTACAGTTCATATAACACTCAGATATGCCAGATGTATTATCATTATCATTAATCAATAGATCTATGCAAGAGGTTGTCTCTGTTGTCCTTAATTCTAATTTAAATGATTTGCAATGTCAATTGATGGAATGTCAGATAAGGGCTCAATAAAGCCAATATGTTTATTAGCCAGATTCTTGGCTAATGTCTGAAAATAATATGAGAGAGACATAGCTAGCTGTCTCTTACAATAAGTAGAAAGATAGTAATTATCTTCCGTCAGGTAAAAATATTTGCTAACATAGTTGTTAGTGTCAATTAAATGGAATTTATGATTGTGTATTGACAATGTATGCAAGCTTAGGTTAAGCTTATATCTAGTATTGTTTTCTTCCTGTGGCAAACTTTTTGAGTAGGGGAATGTGAACATAACAATATTATCTACATGTAATGCACATAATTTTTCATGAAAATCAATTAATTGTTGTTTATTCACATTACCCCTATTTCCAATAAATATAATTATGGTGGTGTCTGGACTGAATTTTGAATTAATAATTTTCTCTATAATGTACTTATAATTTAAGCCGGGCATACAAATGTTTGTAGTCACTTGTCCCATGAAACTTGACAACAACTGGCCCATACCATGTCCAATTTCATCACTAAATATTACATACTTTTTATTTATATTTGATTTTAAAATTTCTGGGGTATTTATACTTTCAGTGGTCAGAGAAGGTGTAATAATATTATCTGGTGTCTCTAAACTCTGCAAAATGCTAGGATCACATGTCAACGGTGAATGTGGTGGAGCGCTGTTAAAGTTATTATTTGTCATTGACTGTCTGCGCTCATGGTTACATGTACATGTGCTGACTAACTCATTCATAGCCAACATGTACTCCCTCATCTGCAGTTCAGAACTTTTATATTTATTTGTCATTGAAGTTAACTTATCATTAAGTTTATTAAGCTCATAATTAAAATTTTCAATATCAGATTTATGCTTATAAGCATTATTTTTGAGTTTTGAAGAATAAATATCTAGTTTATCAAGTAACTGAAGTCGTTCTCTATTTAGTTTAACATTTTTTATGAAATATTTTTGTCTTTTTACCAACCTTTGTGTTTTCCTGATGTATTTATTGATTTTTATGTATTTTTTAAGTTTATTTCTGCTGCACTTAACTACCTGCACTGTGTTGTTTGAATCATCTGTGCATGTCAGATCTATGGTGACTATAGGCTTGTTAGATGCAACAGAAACCATATCCGGGGCACTGACTACCAACTCATTGTAAAGACTGTGGTTCAACGCGGCTGTGGTGTTAAATTCTAACAGTAAAATCTTATTATTTGCCTCATGTAGCTGGTGTTCTAAGGAATGCGCACGGCTTAGAGCTTGCTCATACTCAATGCTACAATGGCTGAACCCGTCCACCACAAGTTGGAGCCTGTCCCGGACCTCAACAGCTTCAACATACTCTGAATGCAGCTGAGCCATCTCAGTTTTTAAAACTTTATTTTTATTCAACATTGCCATGAACTCCCTCTCATTGTCATCCCTTTCCCTATTCAGCTGGTCACACAACTCCTTAGTTGCCTTTAATTCGCTCAAAACCAGTTGGAGTTTGGACTCCTCCTGGCGAGCAGCGGCCTTGCGAGTCAACATGATAGAATAGAAAGAGGGGAAAATGAAAGTAGATTGTAATAGTTATGATTGAAGTTAAGGAAAGCGGTAATTGGTAAAAAAGTGAAAAATACAAGGGAAGTTGAGTTGTGTCACCAAACTAGAAATAGGTTATGTTTATGTAGTAGGTAGTAGTAGTAAATCTACAAAGCAGTCTATAAAAAGTCTACCAGTGAACTAAAAATGTATGCTCTAATAGAAAGAAGCACTATGTTATATTATATTCGTAAATTTGTACCTGATTTAGAGATGACAATTTACAACAAATGTACCGGTAACTGTCACTTTCTAACACACGGTTTTCACACTTATTTACCACTGATTATGTGAAGATTATGCACAACAAACGTTTATTAACCCTAGTATTTATGAATTAATTAGAAATCGGCCTAATCTAACCTATATTTAATAATTTTACAATAAAAAATTCAAGGACAAGTTCAAATCAGCTGTTAGCTGTAGTGTTGCCACAGGAGGAAAAAAGTCACCTACCTAATTCACGAGGTTAAGTGGTTTAGAATTAGTGAGGTTCGCTTACAAAGAAGTGAGGCGGTACCAAGCGGCAAGCCCATTAACTCACTGTTTGTTAGTCGGAGTAATTTCTGGCATGTCACGACCTTGAGCCGTTGTATTTCGTGAAATCACTCTACGCGTCCAAGTTTTGTAGCAAATAATTCGAAATAAGGATGTCGTGCGCCCATCGCGTGACACACTGAGGAAGTCGATAGCCAACTTGGGAAGTTGTAAGGTGGTAATTTATGAGTTCAGAAGTCTTTGCTTTTCCAGCAGGAATTAGGAAACTCCTTTAATTAAAAAAAAAATTACTTCACGTCACTCGCTCTAGTAGCAAGTGCAGCTTGTTCCTAATTCAAAAATGGAAACCATTTTTTAAAATTTCGTACTTCTACTGGCCTGCAAAACTAAGTATCACGTATCACACTTTTAAAGTTGCACATACATACACTCACGCCTTTTTCCTACAGGGGTAGGCAGAAACTATGCACTGCCACTTACTACATTTTGCTTTGGCTGACTTTTGTTTGTACACAAATAATGATCATTCGTATTGAAATCGTTACAATATCATCATCATCATCATATCACTCTATTGCCGTCCACTGCTGAACGTAGGCCTCCCCCAAAGAGCGCCAAAGATCCCAGTGTTGGGCACCTCACATCCATTCGCTGCCAGCCACCTTCTTCAAATCATCGGTCCATCCAGGGCGTTCTACACTACACTTGCCCAATCGCGGTCTTCACTCCAACACTTATCTGCTCCAACGATCGTCTGTCCGTCTGCAGACATGGCCGGGCTACTTCCACTTCAGCGTGCTTATTCTTCGCGCAATGTCGGTGACTTGACTTCTTTGGTGTTACAATATGGGCAGGTCATATTGAAATATATTATATAGCCGTTTTGGAATTTATCCTAGACTAAATTACTATTAATTGTTACTAAATAGAGGTACGAGTAGTATCCACGTTCGAATACCAAAAATTGCTCCTCAATTCTTACTCCTCTCAATTTGAGAGGAGACCTATGCCCACTGCCCAGTAGTGGGACGATATATGATAAGACATGCAACAAAACAAAACTAATAGCTGACACAGTCAGTTAACAAACGGTCTAAGACAGTATATAAATATACGGCAAAAACAGATCTCATTTTATAAATTACAGCAAATTAGAAACTGGGAAAGCAATTAGGTTAAGAGCTCATCGGCGTCAAGTCAGAAACCGAACTCGATAATAACGACAAAGTTTATTTGCATGGCTCCTTGACTTATGGGCGCTCTTGCTTTATTGTTTTCTTGCCAAGGATTTAAGTCTGTAATGGGAGTTATAATTTATTCGGTAGGAACGTAGATAAATAGCCATTAGATAGTATATTTTTCCTCAAATATTAATGTATTCCTAATATCACTTAATTTTCACTTTACTTATACATATATGGTATACTAGCTTTTCGCCCACGGCTTCGCCCACGTGGTTTCTCGGCTTTTCTGCATTTTTTCCCGTTTTCGCAACATTTTTCATGTATGCTCCGCTCCTATTGGTCTTAGCGTGATGATATATAGCCTATATAGCCTATAGCCTTCCTCGATAAATGGGCTATCTAACACAGAAAGATTTTTTCAAATCGGACCAGTAGTTCCTGAGATTAGCGCGTTCAAGCAAACAAACAAACAAACTCTTCAGCTTTATAATATTAGTCATCATATCAGCCAAATGAAGTCCACTGCTGAACGAAGGCCTCCCCCATAGACTTCCACAACGACCGGTTATATGCTGCCTGCATCCAACGACTTCCAGCGACCTTTACCAGGTCGTCCGTCCATCTTGTTGAAGGTCGTCCCACACTGCGTTTTCCGGTGCGTGGTCTCCACTCGAGAACCTTTTTGCCCCAACGGCCATCAGTTCTACGAGCTATGTGCCCCGCCCACTGCCACTTAAGCATGCTTATCCTTTGAGCTATGTCGACAACTTTCGTTCTTCTACGGATCTCCTCATTTCTGATTTGGTCGCGTAGAGAAATGCCAAGCATAGCTCTCTCCATAGCTCGCTGAGTGACCTTGAGCTTTCTTATGAGGCCCATAGTGAGAGACCACGTCTCTGTGCCATAGGTCATCACTGGTAACACACACTGGTTAAAGACTTTTGTCTTAAGGCACTGCGGTATTCCCGATGAAAAGACGTTGCGAAGTTTCCCGAACGCTGCCCAGCCGAGTCGGATTCGACGAGTGACTTCCTTTTCGAAGTTGGACCTACCTAACTGGACAGTTTGTCCCAGATAGACGTACTCGTCAACAACTTCGAGAGCAGAGTTCCCAATGGATATTGGGATGGGCGCGACATGGGCATTCGACATGATTTTTGTCTTGCCCATGTTCATCGTAAGACCCACCTGTTGAGAAACTCTGTCGAGGTCATTGAGCATTGTGCTGAGCTCTTGCAGCGATTCTGCCATGACTACGATATATATTAGTATAGATTTTCTATACTGGCTACGTGGCAACACACCATCACGCCAGTATTCCCCGCAGGGTAAGACAGACTTGTGCTAATGACAGGCATATGTAGTTTGCCGGTATGTTTACGTGTCAGGTTAGGGGGGGGAGCCTATTGCTACTAGTCGGGAATAAATCCAGACTCCGGACTGCGCCTGAGAACTTTATAGAAAAACCAAATAAACCTTTGTTCGACCTAGGAATCGAACCCTTAAGCTTAGTAGTGGCGCTCAGGACAGCTAGACTAACGGCGACGGCGAGTCTAAATGGCAACTAACTTATAAATAAGGTTAACTTTAGGCTTCATTTTAGGTCACCGCTGAAAATCAGCGCTGCGCTGTGTTGCAAACATTTGGTAACGCAGAACAGCATAAAGCTGAGCGCCACTCTTTTTCCTTGCGGGTATGGGACACACTATGTGCACACAATTTGTATTTCTATTTCTAATCGTGTTTAAATATTTTTAAGTTTATAATAGTAGACAAGTTAGTTTAGCGGTCTTAAGCGCGACTGCACTAGAGGTCCTGGGTTCGATCCCCACGTCGAGCAAAGTGTTATTGGGTTTTTCTATGAAATTCTCAGTACCAGCTCGGAGTCTGGATTTGTGCCCGGTTAATGGCAATAGGCTCACCCCCTATTACATGGGGCCTAAACATACCGGCGAAGTGTGGGTGTACATTAGTACACGTCTGCCTAACCCTTCGGGGAATACAGTCTTGTACTTACGTCTCATCTTATTTTGCAGGAGATAAATAGTTTTTCTTTCTTTCTTGTTTTTCTAATAAACCGAATACATTGTGCTAAAAAGGAAATATAACACTCAAAATTTTATTTTTTAAAACTTCTTTGATTAAAGACATACAAATCCATCTGCCTACTTATTAATATATGTAATTACATACCCAAGAGGCTGTCACTCCCATCTGTTCCCGATTTCAATTAAAATGTAGATGGAAAAGCTATTATAACGAGATTTCTTCGGTTTGTGATTATAATATTAGGTAGGTGAAAATAATTTAGAAATAGAAATTTATTAATATTATTTTGGTCTTTTATTTTCAACTTTTTCAGAATTCCTACATTTTTCTCAAAATATTTTCAAATCCCCGTATTAGAAATACATTTTGTGGCTTCAGGTGCGTAGTACCCGCAACCGGCGCATGTGTATGTCAAGATGTATGAATGTGGACGAAGCAAAATAAGTAGGTATGCAAGAATCGTACCAAATGTTGTTCAGTAGTTTCTGCCTATCCCTATGCAAAAAGGCGTGAGAGCATGCATTTTGTCCATCTATGTAGTTGCAAAAATAACATTGAATAATTCTGAAAAACTTTTTTGATCCAATACATTACTTTTATCTTGAAGTCAAATAATTTAGCCAGCAACACCTATAAGTTTAGCAGTAAGTCTATTGGTAATGGGGTTCGCTTCTCCGTTTATATTTATTGCTGTTCCCAGCCGTCTTACGGAATTAAGATATCCCTAACGTAGTGGCGTTGAAATATCTGCTTGAAGCTCCGATAATTCACGCTAGGAAATAATAGATGGCAATGCCCAAAGCGGGGATTGGGGACTACGCATTTATCTAAGTTTCTTAGTAGATTTTATGCATATTAGTCAGCTTGCAGAAGTGACAAAGTGTCCACTTATCTACATCTATCTATATTATTCTTTGAAATAAAAAAATAAAAAAGATATCTATTGGGCCCACGTAATTTAAAAATATAAGTACATTTCACCGTAAAATTGTAAATACCGTGTGTTCAATTCATTATTAGTAAAAAAACAACACGTAATATTGTAGTAAGTAATTTTAATTTACACTCACCGTTCTAGATGGCGTTGTTCAAGATCAAAATATATTTCTTTTGAATTTGGGAAAAAACGTAACCAGGGAAACAAAAATAACATGTTTGTCAAATTGAATAAAATTCTGAAAATGTACTCTTGATTTGTGTGTGTACGTTAGAAATAAATTGTATCGGAAGTGCAATTGTGTTTCACTTGAAGACCTCGGGCTGCAGTTTTTACATGGTCCTTCGGAGTCGGATCAGTGCGTACGAAACATTGCGCACTGAGTTTTGAGAATCAAGCACAGAAACCAGGGTGGAACGCCCTGAAGTACATCAGCGTCATCTACAGAAGGTGCGACCGCTGCATACTGTACAAATACAGTTGGACAACGTCGCCTGCAGAAGACGCTACTATCGCAAGTGCTGCAGCTGCAAGGAAGCTCCCGGACATAACCGAAGCTAGCTGGTAGCGGTTCAGCTTTTACAGTACCTGAAGTAAGAATATTATAGGAGCTAAGAGCGCCACCTAGCGTCGTGTCTGTACTAGCAACATCGGTGTCGTCATAGTAAAGTGTGAGTGGATTTGTAAAACTGTGAGTTAACCAAGGGTTTGGAACTTTAATTTTATTAATTTAGTTTGGACTTAGAATAGTTTCAGTAGTTTGAAATTGTAAATTGTATTCAAGTGTTAGTTCTTGTTGTTGAATTGTCATAATACTTTGACATTTATTTCTTCGGTTTAAAGTCATGGAGTCATTAATTAATTTACAGCTTGATAATAAAAAAAACATAGAAAAAGGCTGGATTAATTATAAAAAATCGCCTAAAGAACGTATCACCTTATCCTATTTAGAAACCAGATTGGAAACTTTAGAACAACAGTGGTCTGTTTTCGTAGAAACACATAGGAATATTGTGGAAAAGGTCGATATACAACATAGTTACTTTTCATCAGAAATCTATGACAACGCTGAAGAGATCTATATTAATTATAAATCTGAGTTAAAAGAAACCATAAAAAAAATGGCACCAATGAAACCGAGTTCCGATAAACAATCAACATCAAAAACCTACACAAATGTAAAATTACCTAAAGTTGTTATTCCTATTTTTTCTGGCAAATATACTGAATGGGCTTCTTTTCGTGATTTGTTTCGATCTCTTATTCACAACAATGATACAATTGATGATGTACAGAAATTGCATTATTTAAAAGGGCATTTATCGGGTGAACCAGAACAATTACTGCGTCATACTCCTGTTACTGCCGCAAACTACCAGGAGTGCTGGCAATTGTTAAATAAACGCTTCGACAATAAACGATATTTGTCTAATTCAATGTTAAAGAGATTGATCAATCAACCAAATGTAACAGAATCATCAACAGCTGTAAAAGAACTTTTGGATACAACGTTGGATTGCTTACATGGCTTAGGTACTCTCGGTATTGATGTACAATCCTGGGATGCCACAGTCATTTACATCATAAGTGCTAAATTAGATAGCGAGTCACGTAAGCTGTGGGAGACAAAAATATGTTCAAATGAACAGTTACCCACATTTTATGAATTTAAAGCATTTTTAGAATCTAGGTTTCGCTCTTTAGAGTATTTAGACACATCGAACCCCAGACAAACACCCACCGTTAATAAACCAAAGGTTCTACATGTGGTAAATTCTAATAGTAATAGTACTGTCAACACCACATGTCCTTTCTGTAAACAAAGTCACACTCTTAGCCATTGCAAACAGTTTTGTAAAGAAGATTATGAAACTCGAAGTAATTTCGTCCGAACTCGTAATTTATGTTTTAATTGCTTCGGTGCAAATCACTCAATTAAATATTGTCGGGTCAGAGTCGCCTGTCAAATTTGCAAACGTAAACACCACTCACTATTACACCGTGTGTCCTCGAGATCAACGTCACCTACCAGCCAGCCTGTTGAGGCAGTAGCAGTCAAATCAGTTATACCCACAATGCTTGCTGCCTCCGGTTCGGTTCAAGAGTCAGAATTTCCAAACATAAATACACACTTCTCTAAGCAAGTTAATTCCAATCGAGTTTTATTAGCGACCGCTCTTGTCGAAGCACAGACAGAGACTGGTTATAAACAACTGCTGAGGACGTTATTGGATCAGGGATCCCAAGCGTCATTCATAACTGAATCGGCAGTCCAATTGCTCGGACTCAAGAAAATACCCGAAAAGAGTATTATCTCAGGTATAGGAGGCGATGGTGGTGCTCTTGCTTCAAAGTTTATGGTTTTTCTAACCATTAATTCACGCCACGATCCCACCTTTACTATTCAGGTACGGGCATATGTTTTAAACACTATCACATCGCTAATTCCATCAACTAATATATCTATAACAACTTGGCCGCAACTAGAAGATATGGTTCTGGCAGATCCAGAATACCACACTCCAAACAAAATTGATGTTTTGCTTGGAGCAGAAATTTACAGCCAAGTCATTAGAGAAGGTCTAGTCAGATACTTCCCAGGGCCTCTCATAGCGCAAAATACAACCCTGGGCTGGATTGTATCTGGAAGAACACTAACAGAAGAAGGCGATCTCAAATCAGCAAATCATCACAAAGTTTTAGTCAGTATGCATTCGCATATCAGTGACAATGATTTGCTTAAAAAGTTTTGGGAGATCGAATCAGTCCCTAGTTTTAAAAAGATAATTACCTTACAGTGTGAAGACACTCCGTTGGCAGTAGTGTGTGTCACTCGTACTGTTCAACGAGATCAAATTGTCGCAGATATTTTAAAAATGTATCGGCAAGTCAAAGTTCCTCTGGATGATATACATTTCCAACGAAGTGTGTGGCGAAGTGATCCTGCATCTGAAATAAAAGAATATGAATTATTAAGAGTGACTGTCGGTACTGCGTTTGCACCTTACCTTGCTGTGAAAACGTTGCAACAGCTAGCACACGACGAAAAAGATGAGTTCCTGCTGATATCTGAAAAAATAAGGAGTGAGTTTTATGTAGACGATTTCATGTCAGGATGCCAAACTATAGAGGAAGGAAAGGAGATTCATAGGGAAAGGGAAAGATTAATGACAAACAAGAGGGATATTGCAAAAGAAACAATGGGAGAAGATATAAATCTTGAAGAACTAGTGGAGATAAAGTTAGATGATGTAGTGAAGACATTTCCACTGCAACCTGCATCTGTAACAATAATGAAAGTCATATCAGAAATCGCTCGTCTGTTCGATCCTTTAAGGTGGGCGGCACCATGCGTCATACCACCAAAAATATTTATTCAAAAGTTACGGTCTGCTGGAATTGACTGGAATGATGACTTACCTGCAGAATTATCAAACAAATGTATATACCGAGGAAAAATTCTGTACTTACCTGAATTTGTTGATAATTGGGTGTCTGATGCTCTCACTTATCTAGACAACACGCAATGGGGTCATGTAAGGACCACCCACAACCCTGCTGATATAGCATCAAGAAGCATGATATCTTTAGTACTCTTACAATCTTCTCTATGGAAGTATGGTCTGTCGTGGTTGAAGAAAGAGGTATTAGACTACACCAGATCAATCTCACTCTCAGTGGAATTGAAGAAAACATCACAAAATATTGTTAAAGCATATTTAACAATATGTCTAGATGAACCACGACGTACAAAATATTCAACCCTCTTAAACGCAATTAGAGTGGTGGCATACGGTAAACGGTTTTTTTAAATTTAAACGCAAAAAGAAGTTTACAACTCAAAATCCAGATGATCCAATGGCGGTTACAACTGGTCATTTTTTGATCAGGAAATCAATGATTCTTGTTCCAGAACGTAATTTTGAACGCAACAGTGTCGGCACGTTAAGGAGATGGCAAATGTTGCAGAAAATGATTCAGAATTTTTGGCAACGTTGGTCTCAGGAATTATTAGCTTACATATTGCAAAGGTAAAAGTGGTCGCAAAATGAAACAGAGCCTAACATAGGTGATATTGTTCTTATGCAAGAGGACAATCTGCCTCTTAGTAGAGGGTTATTAGGCAAAGTTTTAGACAATCATCCAGGTTCAGACGGAATCACGAGAGTGGTCAATTTAAAATGTAATGGTTCTTTGTGACAAAGACCAATTTGTAAACATATATGTGTATATTTAATATTATTATTTCAAAGCGCCCTTGACCTCATGGTGGGCGGCTTCTTCATTGGAATGACAACTATGTCGAATATGTCCTTGGTGGGCGGAATGTTCAATTCATTATTAGTAAAAAAACAACACGTAATATTG
This sequence comes from Subacronicta megacephala, assembly GCA_958496365.1. Taxonomy (NCBI): domain Eukaryota; kingdom Metazoa; phylum Arthropoda; class Insecta; order Lepidoptera; family Noctuidae; genus Subacronicta; species Subacronicta megacephala. Next base: position 13,247,961 of record OY292526.1, read on the forward strand.
TAGTAAGTAATTTTAATTTAAACTCACCGTTCTAGATGGCGTTGTTCAAGATCAAAATATATTTCTTTTGAATTTGGGAAAAAACGTAACCAGGGAAACAAAAATAACATGTTTGTCAAATTGAATAAAATTCTGAAAATGTACTCTTGATTTGTGTGTGTACGTTAGAAATAAATTGTATCGGAAGTGCAATGAGGATCAGGACAATTATAGAAAATGCAATAAAACTAGTATCCACATTATTCTTTATGACATAAGAATGATATATCTTTTTGAATTACCCAAATCGGCCCATTACTTACGAAGATATTAAGTAATAAACATATGTCCGTCCTGCCGCTAAAAAATAATGTACGCGAGTCCGTGTGACGTCACAGTGCCGAAACCGAGCGCGGCCGGCACTTTTACTTCACGATTCGACGGAGCGGCGACGCGGTTGATCACTAAATTTGACAATTTATTTCCAGAAAGTGTTGTTAAAGCGTTATTTTGTAATAATAAGTATATAATTTACATAATATGAGTACTAATAAAGTAATTTGTGTTCAATATCTTTACTTAAATCTCTTTCTAAATCTATACTATAAAGTGGTAAAGTTTTTGAAGTTGTAGTGCGGTAATCTCTAGATCTACTGAACCGACTTTGAAAATTATTTTAGCAATAGAAAGTCACGTTATTTGTTAGTGTCTTAGGCTATATTTTAACCCGACAAATTGAAAGACTTTTTCGTGGTAGTCGTATTTGCTAAAGTAAGTCGGAGATTCGGTCAAGTAAAAATGTTTACCACCCAACGAAGTGCGCACGGTGCAGATAGTATTCTTTATCTTGCCTTTTCTTATAACCGGATATCAATTTTATTTTTTTGGGGCTTTTGACATTCAAACTTATGAGGCAAAACTCATTTTCACTCACTCACTCTCTTCCTCAGTTTAGCTTTCCTCCAACCAACTTAAACTATACTTAATTTATTTGCTTCTAGCGAAATGCGTAGCTGGACACCGCTGTTGTATAAATGACTAAAAATATTATCATTCACTACCTATTTGCTTTTTACCCAAGTACGTACACACGGCTACAGGTCAACCTATACAAAACCAGTTTAAGCCGATCTCGCATCGTATGGGCTTTCCATACGATAAGAGGCCAGCGTAAACTGGATTTATAAAGCTCGACATGTAGGTAGCCGTGCGTACGTGCCTGTGTCAATGTTTTGACCTTTGAATATACCGTAGAAGTGGGATAGGGTGAATAGGTAGGTAGAATCTCAGAAAAAGTAAGTATGTGTACCAATAATTTTATTAATACAGCAGGCTTAAAATAAGAGAATACCTATGTATTCTCTTATTTTAAGCCTGCTGTATTAATAAACCGTACCGTGCTAGCTGTGTATACCTATGTACACACGGCTACAGGTCAATCTACACAAAACCAGTTTAAGCGGATCTCGCATTGTATATACTTTCCATACAATAAGAGGCCAGCGTAAACAGGTTTTGTATGCCGTGCGTACACTACACGTATAGTAGTTACTTACCAATTTATTTCCATATCAACTAAATATTACGTATGAGTAGTTATGTAGTGAGTGCCTCATTAGTTAAGTGGTTTAAAGCGCGACTGCTACGCTAGAGGTCCTGGGTTCAATTCCCAGATCGAGCAAAGTGTTATTGGGTTTTTCTATGAAATGCGCATTAGCAGTTCAGAGTTTCGAATTGGGGCCGGTTAATGGCAATGGGTTCGCCCCCTATTACATTGGACTTAATCTACCGGCGAACTGTCGGTGTATATTGGTACACCCGTGCCTAACCCTTTGGTGAGTAGAGGCTTGATGGTATGTTATGTTAAGTAGTTATAGACCTACATGTATGTACTTCGAAATGATCTTCACAGCAATGTCTTGTAGCCTGCACAGAGGGTAGAGTTTTATCGTCTCTTTTTACAACGGAACCCCTACCATTTTACGAAGATTTGGGTCATTTGGCACGTTAAAAAATAGTTTTTATGGCGTTTTATTATTTATAGATAATAAACACAATTAAAAAAGCAGAATTAGTCACAAATCGGACGCTTAATTTGTTTCTAAGTCCCAAATAAGCAAATAAAACACTGCGCGCCAACGGCTTACTCGCGGCGAACGACACTGTGACGTCACAGCTATTTCGGCGGCCGCTCAGTAAACTTCGCCAGTAATTTGGTCATAACTTCGTCAATTTTTGTCGTAGAACAAAAATTTTTGCACTGTACGTTAAGGTTTTGCTAGCTCTATAAATCTGCATTCTCAACGAAAAACGTTACTGATCCTCATTGTGTTTCACTTGAAGACCTCGGGCTGCAGTTTTTACACCGTGAGTTTTTTTCTGGAATAACTTGGCAAACGAGCAGGCGAGCTACCTGATGGTAAGCAGTTGTCGCCACCCATGGTCATTTGCAAAACCAAAGGAGTTGCAGATGCGTTGCCGAGCCTATTTTTGGAAAAGTAATGACGGCATTTACCTACATTTTACGGTGTCATAAACAGTAATATACAAACACCGGAATTAAAACTTCATAAAATTAATGTTAAAAGATGTCAATTGGTTTGTTAGTTTATGTCTGATTATTGTTACAATATATTCTTTATTATTTAACCTCTTCTTATTTGTTTCCCTAATTATGCCAATGTGAGTCATCATTGTTACAAGAAGGTAAATCAAATAAAAATAATCAGCATCGACCGCAACAAGTGCATAGCTTACAAAAATTTAACACAAAATTTTCTCGAAAAAATCCCAGCACGACACAATATGAACGTTCCCGGCGTTCACCAGCGGTTTACAGCTCATTTAACGGTTATGTTCATTGAGTTAATTCAAGTATAATTATCTGGAGCTGGGCTGAGTACCCTCAGGTTAATGGGTCACTAAATCAAGAACAGGCTCACGTAATTTATAAAGAGGTTTCACTCATTTACCATTGGACTTCAAGAGTTTTCAGAAAACGTAATATAAAATATTTTTGAGAGTGTATCTAAGTGTATTTTTCAGTAATTATCACTCACTTATAGAGTAAAGGAAACCGTGAGAAAACTTGAGAGATTTTCTCGAATGCGATTATTATATTAATCGATGAGAAATAATAATACCTTTTTTCGGATTACGCTGGAGTTCTCTTCTAAAATTAAATTAGCTGATTTGATTTTTTTATTTCAGTAAAATCTTTTCTCATGAATTTTATGTTTTCAGTTTTATGTAGGTTTACAGTCGCGACCACATCATACAAAACTGTCATATTTCTACAAATGATTTTAAGCCTTAAAATGATAATGATTAAGTTCAAAATCAAGTGAGAAATTTTGACATTTGTGGTAACATAAAAATACAAATGTTGCTACATGAAATAAGTGCAGTTGCTAACAATATATGCGAAAGTTACTTTGTCCGTCTATCTAAACAGCTGAATAGATTACTATAAAATTTTGAAAGGAGATAGTTTCCACCTTTAGAAGGTACATGGCTTATTAAGTCTATAATAATTATACGGTCATGCGTAGCTATGCGCTCGCGCATTTTGACGTCGACTTATATGGTATCCGAGTGAAGTCAGGCACAATCTTAAAATAATAAAATTAAAAAAAAAAACTATTAGCCTCACTTTAGTAACTAGGTATCTTTTTACTTAAACAAAAAATTCAAATCAGTTAATTTAATTTTAGAAGACAGGTCCAGCATAATCAAACAATAGATTAATAAAACTTGTCAGATTTTCAAAGAAAATGTAAAAATTATGTAAGGTGCTTTTAAAATCACTTCAGTCCTGCGTCACTTAAGCCGGGAATTAAATTAATTCTTTTTTTATCTTAAATAAAAATGTCTGCCCCATATTGCACTGGTTCTCTGGGTCGTATTTTTTTATTAATAACTTATTATAATACTAAATAACCTAATTTACGAACCCACTTGTACTGCGCTTATGTAAAAAAACTATTTATTAAACCGATATAACTCAAGCTGCGATTCCAACCTCAGAATCCTGCATGAATAAATTCTAATTTTCTATCCGAAATCTCCACCTAATTAGAATTTTAACAAAATAATAAGTATTTTGATATTACAAAGCTATGAATTTCCTAGTGAAAAAATAATTATTCGGCCACGGGCAGGGTTGAACCTGCGTCTCTCTGGTTAACTACACCAGACGTACCAACTAAGCTGCCGAGACCACTGCCTGTGATGTCGAATTTCTCTTCCACATTTTACGTCTTCAGGTGACGACTCATTTTTTTGTGCTAAAATATAATAAAACTTAAGCAGTATTTTTATATTGTTTATATTTATGCAACATGTTTGAGGATAACCCGAAATTCTTTATTACTTTGTTTGATATGCATCATCTTATATTGTATACATCAGCGTAATTTCCAAGGAAGCATCACGAAGTTCTCTAAAGAAGGATTTTTTATGATAAAACTCTTTATACTTCACTAGTGGACGAAGTTTGATTGTTGCTAGGAGAATGATGAAACAAAGCTCTTATTTTCACTCGAAAACCTAACAAATATATCGCACACAATTTCAGATATACTCGTAATATTACGAAGCCCTTATCGGTGTTCAACCGACATCAATTATTTTAATTGTCTGTAATATCGAGCGATAACGTTCCAAAATGAACGAAGTATTTCTGTTTCATGTGGTTATTTTTAATGTGGTATTCATTGCAAATTATAGTTATATAGTTGTGTTTCGACAAGTCCTGACATATTTTTTATCTTTACTGCGATAAAAAGTCAGTGAAAATTCACATCATTAAACGTAATATTTATTTCCATTTGATAATAAGAGACTTTGGTAGCCCCTGCCAAAGGATTGAACTTTACTGATTGGATTGAAGTTTACAAAGTTGTAGCAATTTGTATTTTTTTTCTGCAGATAGATCTTCTACAATACAATGTTGTTTTTTTAACTAGATGGCGCCGGCATTTTCCGTCTGACGATCTCTGAGACGACCATATAAGCTTATAAAATCTTGGTCCCTTTTTAGGTTCAAACTGTAGTAGTATTATCAGATATGTGTTTTACAATGTAGAAACAATATCTGAACGGGCCTTCTGAAGAAAAGGCCATAGCAGTTTTGATTTAACCTGTCTTAACTGACGGCACGCATACATCAGTCATCGTGTAGCTCAACCAACATTATGTTAGTTATTAAAGTTTTTTATGAGCTGTCCGGTGCATAAAGTTTTATATAACATCTTTCGGATTTGCACGTACTAAAAAGAAATTTCTTTGAACAAGAATGAAAAACTTTACGTACATTTTAAGATATTTTTACTCTACATTTACGGGCAATCAAGTTTCTTTAGAGTTTGGCAGTTCGTTCGTGCCAATGCACTACTTGGCACATCGTGGCTACAGTCCATGCCAAAACCTTTCGTTTATCCTGAATTACAAATAACGGAAAATATTTTTTTGCTATCTTTTATGATTCAGTACAACTTATTTTTACCCGACTACGAAAAAGGAAGGGTAATGGGTTAAATAGTCTATGTATGTATGTGTCTATGTATGTATGTTTAACTCTAGCTCAAAAACTATTGATTAGAAAAGACCTCATTAGTCTAGGGGTCTCAAACGCGACTGCTATTCTAGAAGGTTCTGGGTTCGATTCCCAGGTCGATCACAGTGTGAAAATTCTCAGTAGCAGCTCGGAGTCCGCATTTGTGCTCGGTTCATGGCAATAGGCTCGCCCCCTATTACATGGGACGTTAACATACCGGCGAAGTGTGGGTGCACATTAGTACACGTCTGCCTAAGCCTTCGAGGAATACATGCGTAATAGTTTATTTATTTATTCCACACCAGTATCTATCTATCACTAGTATGTTATAAGAATAACATACCAAACTACGTCATTTCTAACAACACCCTGAACTTTCTCAAAGAAAATCAATAAGTATTTATAAACAATTAAAACTTTCAACTGGCTACTACCCCCAATACTTGAGCCGCACCGTCTCCGCATGATCGCAGTTTGACGTTCAGCGAAGCCTATGTGTTTCAAAATTGTGTTTCAAACTAATTTCCTTGATCTGGCAACTTTGACTGAGCAGTACCAAGCTTACGTCAGTCTAGAACAGCTTACGAAGACGTGTTGGCGAAACGAGGGTTCGGTAATTTAGTCTTGCAGTAGAATTTGGCTTGGAGACTATTTTAGCAGAGTGAATTTGTAACTCCCTAGCCATAAGTTTAGGCGATCGATACTGGCTTCTATCGGCAGAGTATAACCTAATTCCTCTATATATTTAGTAAACCTAATATGTATTTAAAAAAATGAAATTTTTAATATTACTTATACCGACATAATATGTATTATGTCTCTATAAATTGTACTAGTTAATAATGATTGTATGACGCAGCATCATTACTTCAATAATAATAATACTTGCACTTGCGTAAATGTATAAGCACCAAAATATTATAAGAGCATATTATAAAAATGTTATCTTTGCTACGCCTGAAAAAGGCACTAAGTCTTGTACTATTTAAAATGTAACACCTTTGTTTGCAAATAAATGTTTTATTTGATTCGAACATGTGCCTTTAAGTAAACAAAAAGAGCTGTATGTAGCCATTTATTACACATAAATAAATATTTCACTGTTAATATTTTTAGACTTTTCCCTTATCATATTCATGTATGCACTATCCAGCCTTTTACACTTAGACATCAGTTTTGTAACTTTTTCATAAGTACGGTCGCCAGCACATCAGGTAAACACAAAATGTCAAATTTTCTTAGTCGATTTTGAACTTAACTATCAACATTTTAAAGTCATTTGGAGAAATTTGCCAGTTTTGTATAACTTGATGAGCTGGTGACTGTATTAGTCCCTCGACAATATTTTTTTTAAGTGTTCGTAATTATCCAAATACGTTTTGCCAACCCGCAGTAGACTAGCGTGGTTGACTATAGCCTCCTTCTCATTCTGAGTGGAGACCTGGGCCCAGCAGTGGGACAATGTTATTTATTTATTTAATTAATTACAACGGTCTTTTAACCAATTATAGTAACTAATATATATAAACTGTACGAAATTAACAAAAAAGGCTAACAACACTTTCATAGATTCCACTCACAGTACTTCTGACATACCAATAAAATCCGACCATCCATCCGCAAACAAATCATCTGTTGGATTAGAATCCAAGAGATCATTAAGCGCGGCCATAGTGCGAGGAATTGGTGACTTAGCACGTGCAACAGTACGACATGGCACGGCAAACAGCTTGTGCTTTCTGCCCCAACAATAATTGTTTGGGACAAAAAAGCGCGCCAGTACATTAAGCAAATCAGGAGCGTCAATAGCACCACGGAGCGTCTTACAGGCTATTGTGAGCTAATCTCGAGCTCGCCTTATCTCAAGGGAGTTATACTCGAGACAACCCAGTAAAAAATTTGTTGGGTACAGGTAAGGGTAGTAGCCGTGAATGTGTTTATAAAGGTACCTAAGAAACGCTTTTTGCACTTTTTCTAACAAAAGTGCATCTGCACCAATAAAGCCTTTAAACCTTAAAATGCATCATAACCCATTACACAACTCTATGCATGCAAGCACGTATCTCTCCGGATCATGCATGCTCGTGCCTTCGGGCATGATAAAACGGCCCTACCGCATACCGCATTTTATTGCGGCCACGTCGTAAGCCGCACTCCATCTCGAAACCATCTTATTTGGACGTCATGCGGTCCGTCCCTTTTTAAATTTTGAATGTTCTGCGAAATGCGGTTTTTGATCCGTAATGAGGCCTAATTAATTTGTTACGTTTTTCATTTGATTTAGTAAGAGAATGAGGGGTTCTTGTAATGACAGCAGGCATAGGCATAGGTTGTTACGTAAAATAATAGGTTGTAATAAGTCGTCCTTAAGTTATCTTTTTGTATATTTTAGGCATTTTTCATGCAAAGATTATTAAGTCATACTTTAGTGAAAGAAAATACAGTAAAATCGTAGCCGCAGTCGTATCTTTCCTTCACTAAAAAATGACGTCCTTAAATTGTAATTTTTTGTTCTCATGAATTAACAATGTACATAGAATTTGTTATATTTTTTTAGTTTTTTACAGTATTTATAATGCGTTCTTCGGTATCTTTTATTTTATTTTTTTTCATCATCATCATCATCAGCCCGTGTTCGTCCACTGCTGGACATAGGCCTCTTTAAGTGAACGCCACAGAGCCCGATCTTCAGCTCCTTTCATCATTTTATTTATATTGTATTTATCTCAAAAATATTGTCACAGGTATTTTTTTCACATGCTAATTATACAATTTAAAACCTTAAAAAATATGTAGCGTAACTGGTAAGTAGTGGAAATGATCACATGAGACCTTAAAATATCGGCAATCTGTTGGTATATACGGTACACTGTATTGCCCGAAGGGTCAGGCAGAGGGCCTGACCCTTCGGGCAATACAGTAACATTAGTATGTTATTGGTTTTATGCTCCAATAACGTGACAAGTCTGGCTACTCACTTTTTCTTAATTTAATTATTATAAAAAACAGAAGTTTTCTGTTTTAGTTATTTAACCATTTTCTTAATCTTAAATTAAGGTAAAATCAATTCGTTTTGATAAAATCGTAGATAGGTAGAGTTAGAAAATAGCGTATCGTAAAATTGTGTTTTTCATAAAACTTTGTTGAAGCTAAGACGCGTTATGATCCCTTCATATGTTACACATAATGAAAACATAAAAACATCGTTCATCAACCTTGTCAGATCGAAAGTAAGCCACTTAAATTTATCATTTAGAAGCCATAGCAAGTGACGGGGGCGGCGCCATTCTACCCTCACTTCATGAATAAGTGATCACGATTTCTCAAGCCATTTCCCGCGATGAGTCCTTGAGGTGAGCGAACACTAGACGACGAAAAGTTCTATATTAAGAGGATAAATAACTTATTTTCTTATTGTTTGTCACATAAAGGCCTGTTCAGATATATTACGCAACTAAACAGTTATAAGCATGACAGTTGTATAGTTTTCTGTAACCTTTATCGTCATTTTTTTTTTTTTATGGGATTACTTTCGTTCAATATTATAATGCACTGAGAGTGCTGTTGCGGCTGCCGTGGCGATGTAGTGCGTCGGGGATGTTCGCAGATAACAATATTGCTGGTTTTGCCGCTATTATTAGGAGCAGATGTGCATCTCTGATGTCTCGTGTTCGTGGCAGAACCAATAGTATTCTCAGTGTGTTCGTAGATCGGTGGGATTCCCCGATGTTGCGGAGGTGGATCGCCACGCCGAAATTTTATTGTATATTTTTATGTATCTGTAACTTACTAACACTAGAATTTAAGTTAAAATTGTTACTAACCCTATGGACTCCTGTCTGAAATAAAATTATTCATCCATAACTCGGCAAACCAGTAGGCGAGCTAACTGATGGTAAATAGTCATCACCGCCCATGGACATCTGCAAAACCAAAGGAGTTGCAGATGAGTTGCCGAGCCTATTTAAGGCAAGGAGAGGGGAAGGAGAAAAGGAGAAGGAAGGGGTCTTAGCGATGAAATGAGCCTCCGGCGCTCTACACTCACCGTACGAATCGCAACATGGTGCAAACTGCTACTTGACCTCGATATTCAGTGAGAGGGTAGTAGGTACTGGTCGGTCACCCCGGTCGTGACGATCCATTCATGCTAGCATGTAGACATGCCAGCGAGGCACTAATACTACTAAGACAGTTAGTACCATTTAGATACCGTCCCATTTCTGGGCACGAGTCTTCTCTCAGAGTGAGAAAGGTTAGGCTAAAGTATTCATGCTGGCATGGTGTGGGTTAGCAAACTTCAGACGCCAATCAGAAAATCTCTCAGGCATCCAGATTTAGTCATAATGTTTTCCTTCACTGTTTTAAAAGTGAGTGATCCAGTGATCATGTCACTGGACTGTATTGGAAATTTAATAGATTTAATGTTTGACCGGGTATTTGTAACCAGCTGTGATCCGCTAATAAGGATCATAGCGTGATGCTGGATACCCTATAGCTGTCCTGATGAATGTGGCTATCATAAAAATATTAGTTTGCAAATCCGACTGTTAGTTCCAGACATTATCGGGTTAAAACAATCTCTATAGCTTTATAGCACAAATGTCCTGCTGATCTGGTATCGTTGTGCGACGGATCGTTGAGCTCCCTATAAAATGGTTGAGATACACGATGACTGATGTATGCGTGCCGTCAGTTAGGACAGGTCAACTCAAAGCTGCTATGGCTCTTTCTTCAAAAGGCCTGTTCAGATTTTGCCCTACATTGTTAAACTCGCATATCTAACAACAACTATTGTCTGGACTTTAAAAGAGACCATGATTCTCTGAGTTTGTTTCGACGTTTCTTCTCAGAGGTCGTCAGATAGGAAACGTCGGCGCCATCTAGTTAAAAAAAAATGTTAAAATCGACTTGTGAAAGTGTCCTGAAAAGATCTATTTACAGAAATAAATATCAATTCATCATTTCATTTCATTTCATATCATTTCATTTCATCATTTCATTTCATTTCATTTCATCAAGACAATAAAAGTACCTACAGTCAAAAAGCAATTAAGTAACATAACACAGCTTCACGCCTTTATTCCCCATTTATTAAGGTTTAGGCAAAGATGCACACATACAGTTTGCCGGTATGTTTAGGTTCCAGGTAAAAGATCTATTTACAGAAATAAATATCATTTCATTTCATTTTATATTATACTATTATAGTTACTTATATCTACATTTTAATTATTCCTTCTATTTGAACCAAAGAAGCTATTCAAAATAATTATTTTCCCTCTCTGAAATCTAACTTTCTATCAGATTAAAGTTAAAACCTAATAAACTAAATGAGTTCATATCTTCAGACCACAATCTCCATTACTTTGTTCACATTCTCTAGAAACTTGCGAAATAAAGGAATAAGCGAGATCGAAGTACAATATACAGGGTGATTATTTGATCATTCGCCAAATTTCAGTGTGAAGAAGATTCTTTACAATAATATGAAGAGTGAGGCAGTACTTAATGTACACCCACTCGCCGGTATGTTTAGGTCCCATGTAATTTAAAACTACTACTATATCTGATAATATTACTTCTATCGGGACTTTAAAAGAGATCATGATACTCTAAATTTGTTTCGACGTCATCAGTTAGGACTTACCGACGCAATTTTAGTTAAAAAAAGCTTTGTCTTGTAAGAGGTCTATTTACGGAAATAAAACTAAACCTTTATAAATTTTTCTTTTTTTTTCTTTTTTCAGTCCAACGGCTTGAATTTTCAAAATCACTTATAATAGAATGAAAATAAATACTAAGTTTAATGCTATGAAGTAAAGCTAAAAAATATTATGTCAAAACCGAATTCCGCATAAAAAATAACTGGAATAGAAATACTCCGTTCATTTTTAACATTATCGCTTGATATTAACTTATAAAAACATTGACTTGTAAACCTTTAAAAGATTTATATAGAAACTAGGTGTCTGCCCGCGGCTTCGCCCGCGTGGAGTAGGTATACATTTCTTGATTATTGCCACATTATAAAAAAAAATGTCATAAAAAAATAAATAGATAGTAGCCGATTCTCAGACCTACTGAATATGCATATAAAATTTCATAAAAATCGGTCAAGCCGTTTCGGAGGAGTATGGTAACTAACATTGTGACACGAGATTTTTTTATATAAGATAATGTGTATATAAATGAGAGCTCGCTCAAGCTGAAAAGTTATAACCAGATGTGTGTGCAAATTAAAAAAATCAGACTGTATGATATATGTATTACGATAAGGAGCTGCCCTCGTATCTCGCATAAACACCGGCTTAGGCAATCATTCCCTTAATGACATTTTAATGTCCTACAGCAGACAAAAAGATTTGTTGTACAGCAGTTGTGCTTGCTAATGTTAGATTATTTTGTCAGTGTAGTATAATTATCAGGATTTATGTTGCATTTATGCGTGTCTGTGAGTCTATGTGTGTGTTTGTGTGTGTCCATGCGTGTGCACTGTCCTAGCCTTCCATCAATTTTGCGTTCAAAAAATGTTTTGAAGAAGTTAAAATCTAGTTAACCTTTTAAACTAATTAGAAAACTATCTTTACCATAAGCTACGAGCAGTTCCTTACCGACTAAAAATATCGTCCGTTATATTACATAAATTTACCTACCACAAAATTCAGTTTTTTAAAGATCTTTTAACATTTAGAAAAATCCTGGTAGCCAAAGTTTTATTCCCGGGCAGTTCCGAAGTGGGCGATTCGCAGTGTGATCACGTAGACTCTGGATTTTAAATATAAATTGTCCTAAATTCATGCTGAAAAATAACGAGAAAACTTTCAGGGAATATCTGGGCAGTGACTCTTCTTTATGTCAAGTGGTCAATTGACATATAATTAATATTAACCAACCAGTATGACACTCAATATACACAGGCTTCAAAATTAGCAGTACCTACTCTATTTTTTCGTCATTTCAATACTCAGATCAAATAAAAAGTTAAGATGGATGGCTTCGGTATACGTGTGTGCGTGTAATTGTGTGTTATACACCGTTAGGCGTAGTTTTAGCCGGCCTCACTTCTTTGTTCGCAAAGTTCCATCTTAACTTTTTATTTCAATATTTTATAAACAAGTTTTATAAATTCTAACATTTTTTTTCCCAACATATTCGAGTTAAAAGGCTTTGAAAGCCACGCGGATTACCCTATCTGTGTTTTGCGTGACCTGGATCGGAGTCGGTATTCAGCAAATTTAACTGCGGAATCGCTTTAAAATGTATATAGATGAATGAACTTTGCTCCAAAAATTCTACTAGATTGCTACGGAAAAGGGTGTGCCAATTCTTGTCACCGAGTTCAGTAAAGGGATCACCACTCTACCCGTTATAATCAGTAATTTTTCTTTGAAAAACATATTAGTATAAAATAAATACGTCTCACTAACAAAAGTAGATAGACCACATTTCATCATCAACTCATGCCATCGTTCCACTGGGAACGGTTCTTCTCCCAGAATGCGAAGGATAATCCTTCTGTCTGCTATAATCTACCATGCTAGCCTATTGCGTGTTAGCAGACTTCACATACCGTCGAGATCATCTCTCATTTCGTCAAGATGTTTTCCTTCAACGTTTAGCGCGTCATATGTTAATACGCTTCGAAAAGTTAGAGGTTGGATTTGAACTGGAGATCTTTGACTTGGTAGTTCAATGATCATATTACCACAGACCACATTTAGGCATGTATGCGGGTCTTTATTATTTATTCTCGTATTAGAACCAAGCAAAAGGAAAAAAAAACAGAAACGACGATAGAATCCGCGGTAAAGCAACTTGAAAATAACTTTAGTAAGACTGTTAGTAATAACATTATATGCCCCGTCCAAGCCGAAAACACGTCATAACTTTCCAGTTTTGTATCTTTTTCACAACTTCTCTCATAGCAGTCCCCGTGGTGGTCCAAATTTTTTTTTAAAAAAGCTTATGGTTAATTTCGTGACTAGTATTGTTGTTAACTCCTCGTGCTAAGCTAAACGCTTGTGTCACGGGTTGGTTTATGTCGGTATTGCAATGGGTGGGTTTCCAACCGGCAACTACATGATCGCTAGTCCGATGCCCTAGTCATTAGGGTACCGCCGCTTAAAAATATCATACCATGAAAATAATGAACCAATTTTGTACGTCTTGAGCAATGCTGATATTATAAAGATCTCTTTCTAAACTCTTGTTGAAGAGCAATCTCCACTGTTCTCTATTCTTTGCCTTCTGTTTGACCTCTTGATACTACTCGACTACCACTTTCTTCATGTATCCAATAAATCTTCTAGGTCTAGCCATTCCTCGCTTTCCTTCAATTTTAATTTCTAAAATTGACCTAAAAAGTTGTTGTGTTGAATGAAGTGTCCAATCGTTTTTCTTCGCCTGTTTTCTATGTTTCTCAGCAACTGTATTTTTCTCTTATAAAGCTACTCGTTAAATTAGTTAGTTTGATAATCTATACTGATATTATAAAAAAAATTGTGAGTTTGTGTGGTTTAAGGGTGAAAATTCTTATACCAATAGAAAGCCACGTTATTCGTGAGTGTCAGCTAGTTACAAATACATATCTTTAGGTACTTCTTATGTAATAAAACCTTCAGTAAGACGCGATATGCCTGTTAAGAGACAGTCATGTCCCCCTTGTCTGTGGCAATGCTAGCTACATTGGCGCACTTCCAAACTTTTATCGATTGCCATTACAGCATGGGGTCTTATGTAACATTTTATTTAGACCAGCGCTCTTTCGTGGGCGTATTCCATGGGCTTAAGGCTTACATTTCCTATGGATGCAGGTACTGTCATTTTGCAGTCAGATTAAATAAATCAAATCATTTATTCAAATACTATAGTATTTGAATAAATGATTTGATTTAATTTATTAATGTCAAAATATTAGTTACATAGTCTTACTTAGGTTATCTTATTTACATTAAATTATGTGCCTAAACTAGGTAATCCTGTGTTTTAGGCGAGAAATATAAATCATTATTAAGGACTAAAATAATCACAAAAGAAGATAAACATACCGTCACGCCTGCATTCCTCGAAAGGGTTAGGCAGAGGTGTATTTATGTACACCTACAGTTCGCCGGTATGTTTAGGTCCCTTGTAATAGGGGGCGAGACTAATGCCACTAACCGGGTACAAATCCAGACTCCGAGCTGCTACTGTGAATTTCATAGAAAATCCCAATAACACTTTGCTCGACCTGGGGATCGGACCCAGGACCTCTAGCGTAGCAGTCACGCTTAGGACCACTAGACTAATGAGGCAGTCCTATGTTCATAGTAGCATATTAACATTGTACTAAAAATATTAACCTGTGGGGACCAATCTTAGTTAAATAGATTTTTTTTCATTAAAAAAATTCGACTTCAAATTTTAATATTGTGCAATTTCCTTCAATCAAAATTAGCATATTTTTGCATAACAATTTTTATATTTTGTTTCAGCTCTTACCTAAACATGAAAAACAAAAAAATAATACTACTCACAGCCCATTTTCCGCAAACAAACTCCATTCTAGTAACAATATTCTTTTTTTACGTATGTAACACAGGTCGTGGTAGGTACTAAAAAAGTTTGGAGCAAAAAGTTTGCGGAAAACAGAACTATCTAGGTGACCGTTACGTCACAGGTGGGGTTAATGCCCTGAGTGGCTATCGATGCAGGTTCATTGACCCGATTAGCGCTTGTAGGTGAACGGGGCTAAGTCTAGTTTCCGCACTGCAATAATGAGCTCTAAGTATAATGGTTATATGTGCAAATGTTAAGTGCAGAATGGAATGGAATTTCTGGGTATGTATATGGTTTTGGGTAAATTATGCCTCATTGACCTTGACGTCGTAAGCGTGGGTGCTGAGCGTTAGTGCCTAGGTTCGATACCTAGGTTGAGCAGTTTTAAGTTTTTGTATAAAATTTTCGGTCGCATCACGATCTATGTGTCCGATGTACGGTGTACCCGCTGTACCTATTGCTAATCATAGTTCTAGTTTTGTCTTAGATGGGTTCAGCTTTTGAAAAATATAGATGCGACTGAATAAGAGTATTTGACAGGAAGCGACTGTTTTTGTGGGTTCACGTCACTAGTTCAAAGGGTGGGGTTCGAACCAGCAACCACATGATCGAAATTCCGACGCCCTAGCCATTAGGCTACCGCCGCTTCAATCAATTTAATCTTTGCAACCTAATTTCTGGGCTTCAAAGGATTTCTTCAAAGGATTTTTGATCGTCTTCGACTACCATTAACTGAGCCAATTGTGGCTATCCACACACAAATCACCGAGCTTTTACTGAAATTTTCATAGAAAAACTCAAAAACACTTTAGGACCTTTAATAGCAATTTACTAGACTAATGAGGTAGCCAGTCATTAGTAAATGGTAGAAAAACTGACTAAGTTATTGTCATAAAAAAAGTATGATTTGTTAAAACGTAAATATTTTACGCCACTATCGAATTCTAAATATTTGCCGTATGTAGCCGTTGCGTTGTTTAAAAATATTAAACACAGTTTTTGTCGTAAATATTTTAAACTTTTCACGTAAAATGTTTTTATTTTTAAAAGCAGCTCGGAATGCGCATTATTGGCCGGTTAATGACAATAGGCTCCCCCCTATTAATAGGGGTAACAAAAATCCTCCCAATAGTTGGTGAACATTACATCCGTACACCTCTTTTCCGGCACATTACTATTTTATATTATAAATTACCCAGTGCAATTCTCAACGTTTTGACAGCTTTAAATTGCCGTCAATTTGAGAAAGTTTATCTATAAGTAAAATAAAAAAGTCTTTACTAAAAAAGTGGTTTAAGAAATAAATATTTTTGAAGTGAACTGTTGAATATGAATGATAACCGAATAACATTTGGGAGATATTTTTCATATTTTGTTCAACAATTAATCAACCCCTACACTCTCCATCTCCACACAAAACCACAATGGACACTCTAAAATACGTTTTATAAAAATATTCTGCCAGTTGAGTTGAATTGGCGTCCATTACGCGAGCCAGTGTTCAAGCTATTTTCGCTTGAGGTCGACGATCGCTGCGCTAGTCGCGGGAAATGCGGTAAAAGTTCTTCCTGAGACACGCGAACGCCCGGCAGCGAAGGGTTAAAATATGCAACTGGGTTTTTTTTGGAAAGTTTTATTTTTATGTGCCTGTAATTCTTTTGCTATGTAATTTACACATATTAACAACATCTTACCCATCACAGTGCAGTGATAGCCTAGTGATATGACCGTTGGACTGCCATAGTCAAAGGTTTTTAGGTCAAATCCAAAGCACGCATGTCTGCCTTCTCGAAGTCATGTACGTTTCAATAGTTAATTATCACGTGCTTAAATCATGAAGGAAAACAACGTGAGAAAACGTGCATTCCTGAGAGGTTTTCTTGACGGCGTGTGAAGTCTGCCAACCGGCATTAGGCCAGGGTGGTGGACTATAGCCTAATCCCTCGCATTCTGAGAGAAATGTTATTGAGAATTAAATAGAAAAACCCAATAAAACTCTGCTCGCCCGAACCCAGGACCAGAGCGTAGCAATGCAGTTGTGCCTTTTTTATCCTATGAAGATCCTTCTGAATGTCCTCCGTCTCTTGAAAGGAAAGGAGGAGGATAATGTCGGACTCCTACCGATTAAAAACACCCGGCAATTCATAATACATTGTAGAGGGGGGGCTCCGAGATACTTCACCATATGCATTGTGTCGAGCTTAAAATGCAACTATATTAAACTAAACAAATTGAAATCCCTAAAATATCTATCACTGAGGAGTTGCGGTGCAGCGGTGGTCTTCATCATAAGTTTCACTTCACCAAATGAAACCTCCCTAGAGCAAATTCACGAGACTCCTAGTGCGAATACAATATTTAAAGTTTTCTTCGATTTATCCAGGATCCCATCATCAGATCCTGAACTGAGGGCAATAGGATGACCTGGGGAGAATACCCTTTTAAACAAAAAAATAATTTTCCGAATTGTTTGCACTGATTTCGAATAATGGGGAAATATACATTAGAGGTCATCCGTGGTCTCCATCAAAAGTTCCACTTGACCAAATGATGCTTTTCGAGAGAAAATGCACGAGTTCAAAAATATTATAGGGTTTGCCTATAATATTTGAAGAGTTCCCTCGATTTCTCCAGGATCCCATCATCAGATCCTTATTTGCTGACAATGGGACCACTTCGAGAGTATATCCTTTCAAACAAAAAAAGAATTTTCATAATCGGTCCGCAATTGACGGAGAAATCGGTGAACATACATAGAAAAAAAATATATACGGAGGAATGTAGTAACCGCCTCCTTTACGAAATATCTAAAGTCGTACTGGTTTATAACACTTACGCGAATATTAGACATTGAAATAAAACGACTTTGAAATAAAACTACTTTTTACGGATTTTATCGCGTTATATTGATATTTTTAAAAGTAGTTTTATTTCAATGTCTAATATTCGCGTAAGTGTTAGAAACCAGTATAAAACGACTTTTTACGGATTTTATCGCGTTATATTGATATTTTTAAATTCCCGACGTTTCGGATCCTTTACAGGATCCATCCATCCATCAATATAACGCGATAAAATCCGTAAAAAGTCGTTTTATTCCAATTTCTAAAGTCGGTAAAAAAAAAATATACAGACGAATGTAGTAACCGCGTCCTTTTCGAAATTTCCAAAGACGGTTAAAAAATCGTTTGTTGTAATACATACAAAGTAAAAGCAAAGAAAGGAGGTTGACGTCTTTTTACTTTATCTAGCGTCTATTGCCTCAACTTATAAGATGTTATCTAAATAAGAATGTTGACATTTCACGAAGTTTCATGAGATCCGCCAGAGGTCGTCGTCTGCTTTACGTCTGTTTTCAAGCGCTTCTGATATAAACCGCTGACTACTGTTTTGTTTGTGATCATTTAACCGTCCCAAGAAAACAAGAGTAGGGTAATGTTGTTTCACTATACGTATACGAATTAAATAAATTACTAAATATTCGACGAGTAAAGTTCCAGGCCATTCAATTTCTGAGCAATACTAAATCTTAAGTATAAACTTTTTGTACGGCTTTTTGAGCCCCTATTTAATACGAGTACTAACAACCACCACGCCTGTTTTCCCAGAAGGGTTACAGAGCCAATCGCTGCTGCGTACTGCTGTACACGAAAATTAATAGAGGGATTTAATACCAAGTTTCGACTGGGCACAAATTAAAATCCAAATTCCGAGCGGTTACTGCGTTTTTTTAGAAATAGGTACCCTTAGCTTAGACTGGGCATTGCATACAGGAACTTACGACCTTACAGTTTGTTCGAAATAAGTAAGCCGATCGGAAGTTAGCCGTTTTCTGGGGCCGCGCAGTTACAGTCGCGTAATAAAGTGTTAGCGTTCGGAAACGTATTCAAATAATTTCGAAAATAAGATAAATAATTTGTTAACATTACGTGTAATATTGCTGGATTGCTTTATTGATAAAATCCATACTTGAATTTTCACAAAATCATAAAATTGCCATTAAATATTTAAATAGTCCACAGTTTTGCAAAACAGTGTTGCGTTTAGGCATTTTTCAGTAAAAAGAAACAAGGACAAACCACAATAATACATTAACAATGAGAAATAACAAAAACAATATCCAAGAACTAAACAACAAGAACGTCAAAATAAAAACAAGGCGCTTTTGGCACTGACTGTGTACTTGCACTGGGGGAGCGAGACAGAATTATGCATCAAACACTAAGGATTGAGTGAAATAGCGAAGAGGCGCTGATCCCGCCCCTCGCGCCATTACCACGCATGCGCGCTACTGATTTTGACGTAAAAATGACTACTGCGCAGCGACTTGCAGACTACTTCCGATCGGCTTACTTATTTCGAACAAACTGTACGACTAACAGCAGCCGCGATAACGATTACTAGACGAATAAGCTGTTGTAATCTAAAGACTGACATCATAAAACACTACGTATTTACGTGTAAAAAACTACGTCATATTAATTTAATTATTTAAATTTAAATAAAACATTTAAATTACTTTAAAAAATCACTTTTTGCGAGACTGTTCTCATTATTTTAATTTTCATTATTTACATGTAACAATAACTCATTAATTTAAAGCAACTTTAACTTAAATTCTTACCTAGAATAATTAAAAAAGTACTCCAATTAATTATATCCATTAGTGTTTAGAGGCGTTTAACGTAAGTTGGACAAAAAGGTCTTTTGAGAAAATTATTTTTTATTATGTTTGAGTTGCTTATTGATGCTATGGCAATCCCTCTCGTACTCAGAGGAGACCCGTGCCCAGCAGTGGGACAATGTAATGGGTTGATGATGATTGATGCTATGGTTAAGCGGAAGCTAGTCTTCTGCGCTCAAATTCCAATAGCTTTGACTATAGGGAAGCAAGTGCGATTTTTTAACCAGGACCGAGTCCGACATACCATGAGAGTTTTTAGTGTTTTAAAAAGAAGGATTCACTCCCGTGCCCAAAATGAGTATGGTTTACGTGCAGTTTCGGAATGTAGAATCCTATTGGACACTTCCTAAGTTGTTAGTAAAATTTTACCTGAAATCTATTGAAAAAAAATCGACCTCTGGCTGGGTCTGACCCTGCGTCCCTACGGTTAAGTACACTGGATGCTTTTGCATTCTTAAGTATTAAGGTTGACTTTTTGTAACTGACTCTTTGTGGATATTTCGCATTATGTATGCAGGTCACAGAACAGATAAAGAGGTTAGAAAGGAAATAATTTCCGATTTGTATTAGAACCAGTGCCGCCGCTTGTCTCCCACCCTTTAACTCAACTACAAGCAAGAGACCAATAGATACGCGGATTACGCTCACAATTAAACCAACCACACACGAAAATATAGGTAATATCAAATATGTTTACTGAGAGAATCTTAAATATGGAAATTATTAAATTAGTAGAATCCAAAATATGATACCTATGTACGAGAGAGTCTAATGAAAACGTGCCGGTCGGGTCAGTGTCGGCGGCGAAGTGGAAGAGAGTAGCGCGGGAGCACGCCCCCTAGTTGTGCGCTGTCAGTCGTCCGCTCGTTCGAATATCCGCATCCGTGCCGTGTGCGTTGTGTTGCCAGTGGCACAAATGCTAGACGTCAACAGTAATGCTAAAATATAATAAAAATAAAACTTATTTAATTCGCCTTCCAGCCAATCGCCATTAACTTGGTGCCGGAAAATCCGCTTCCTTCCTTAACAAGGAACACTTCTGACACAAAGCTTATATTACCCCCTTTTTAGTACGGGCGGGATATTATCCAGTTATATCTATGTCGGATACTCAGCGATGACATTTGATATTTCCTTGTCAAACTTAGGATTGTTTGTCTTGCTTATTCTAACAGTTTTATTTCCATAACTGACCTTTGGTGTTGACTGTCCGTTGTTTTTGGGGTTCCGTGCCAAGAACCTGATTTGATTCGAAAAATGGATTTTTAAATAATATATTTTACCTGAGTTAAATAAATAAATACAAAAATATTACACGATATATATTTCAAGTTTACATTCCTTGTAAAAATTTCGCAAAATATTCTCGTTGATCGATACATTTTCACTTCGTGCAAATTGTATGGAATGCACAAAACAAAAACGGAACTAGCGAACTGAATGTGATTAAAAATTCCTTTTTTAGATCAGTTTTTAATAAACTCGCCTGTTTTTGTTCCTGATTTTAATGTTAAGTACTTTTTATGTACGATAGGTAGCTTCAAATGTAATGAAATGAAATTTATTTGACATTATCATCATAAACCTATTACATTGTCCCACTGCTGGGCACGGATCTCCTCTCAGTACGAGAGGGATAAGGCTATAGTTCGCCACGCTAGCCTACTGCGGGTGTGGCAGACTTCAAATGCCGTCAAAAAAATCTGTCAGGCATGCAGGTTTCCACACTATGTTTTCCTTCACTGTTTGAATTGAGAAGGTACAATACATGTGAATCCTATGGTCGTCAAACTAGTGTTAACTGTATCTCAGGGACCAGAATACCATTAAATCAGTGATGAACAGTGTAAGGATTTTTGGGATTTTTTATGATTATGATGGGCGTCGGGATTCCGGGATTTATGACGATTGCGACTCCATTTGATCTTAGTATTGCAGTTATATAACGGCAACTGAGCGTGATATCCTTTTTTCGATTTTCAGTATCGAGTATTGCTATTGGGTTTTTCTATGAAATTCTCAGTAGCAGTTCAGAATTTAGGTTTACAAGAATGTCCAGTTAACGGCAACAGGCTGACCTATGTAATTAGTAGGTGACGTTAAAAAAGGCCTATGAAATTGTGAAGTTATTTAAGTGATGTACCTAGAACTTTAAATAACAAACCATTTACATAATATATGTGTAACCGGTCATTCTATCCAACACTTAAACACAGTCTGCAAAATTTCAGCGGCGTTCGTTGCGGAATCGATAAAACGTTTTAAAAATTCAAGTCCCGTATTTTTATATTCCCGGTCCCGTTAAATATTAAGCTGGCCAGCACTATCCGAGTGGTATGAACCAATTTCGCGAATACAATACATGTCCATTGTTTCCATTTACGTCACATTTTTTTGCAGTTATCGTTTTGTGTATTGACTCGGTTGGTTTTTATTAGAAAATTTTTGGTACGCTGTTTTGATTCCATTATTGTTGTGAATGACGTAACAGTAGGATGCTGAATGTTTGGATGGAATATTGTTATCTATTGTCCGTTTTAAAGGGATGTACTGTGTATTCACAGTGAATGTAATTTTCAAATTGAATCTTTAATCTCACTAAATACATTACATAAGGAGTAATAATAGTAGTACGGTCCTCCACGCAGGCATTGTACGGTTTGTTAGGTCATGTAGATGATAATGAATGGCAATACATTCACCACCTATTATTACATGGGGTCTGAATATGTAAGCGAACTGAGATTGTACGCACGGCTACACATCAAGATATAAAAAACCAACATAGGCTGGCCTTGAATTGTGGGGAATACCTTTACAATAGGAGGTCAGTCTGAACTAGTTATATAGCACAAAGTCAAAGTAAAAGTTATTCAAGATATACTACTAGAAAATACTTTTTGAACGTCATTTTTACATTATAAACTGTCCCCAAAACGCCCGCCCTTTACCATAGTAATGTATTTTTTTTTACACCATCTCAAAATAGAGATTTCAAAGAACAAAAAGGCCACAGATTTTAAAAAAAACTGATATTTTGACGTTAGAATTTTCGATTGAAAATTAGGCTGCTTTTTCGATATTAAGTCAAAATAAGGTAAAAAAATAATATTTTTAATAAAAAAAAATTCAGTGTGTTTGGGACGTAAGAAGGTAAGTTTTCACCAAATTTCGTGAAAAAATATTTATTTTTGTAAATGATAAAAATAAAAAATAAAAATTTTTAGGGTATGTGAAAAAACTGTAAATACAAAAGTTGTAGATCTTTTTATTACCTACAACTTTGCTATTTAACTTTTTTTCCATAGAACTTGTAGTTTAGCCGGAAATCGAGATAAACCGTTTTTTACCATAACCCCCCCCTCCCACTTCCCGAACTCAGATCGCCCGTAATTTATGTTTCCTTTATTTTTTGTTATATTCTCTTCCTTTTGCAATGAGTTTTACCCTACTATATTTATTTTTTACTTTTTCCATTTTCTAAGGTATCGGCACTGGTCTATAATATCTGTACGGTAAAACAAAATTGGGGTTTACCATTGCATAAAACAATATGGCCGCCCGTCGAACGTGACGTCAGGCCAACAGGTGTAACAGCCTAACTCAAGATAGCATTTATTTTGCATGCAAATTGTCCGCCGCGCCCCCTCCCATTAAATATTACGCTCAATTCCCAGATGATAGTCTTAATAAAACAAGGGAGATTGGCCGTGAAATGTTTAACACTGCTCACAATTGGTACAGCAGACATCTCTATTTTGACATTTCGTTCTTGGAAGAGAAAATTAAACATTAATTTTTCACTCAAGTTTTAAAAGATAGAGTCATTATTTTAATATTTAATGAACCCCAGTTACAACCGTGTTAATGCGAATTTCGTGTTGATTTCCAAGTATAGTGTTGAGAGCTATGTTTGTGAATATTTTGTAGAACATCGAAAAAAAAGTCAAAGTATTTTTACACAGTGGTTACAGGGAGTTGTTTAAAAGAAGCTTATCTTACAATGACTGCTACGCTCGAGTTCTTTCGCTCAGGTCCCAGGTCGAGCAACGTATTATTAGATTTAGCTGTGCAATTCTTAGAAGCAGCTAGAACTTTAGATTTGTGCCCAGTTGATGGCAATAGGCCTATTACAGGGGACTGAAAACTATCAATGTTTCTTTTTTATATTTCCATTTTAGAATGGTAAACTGATTCTTTTAAAAATACTTCTTTAAATTTAAACGTATTTTCGCATCCATTCAAATGATTTCTTTCTTTCAGTTTGTTTAAATACGCAATTTCTTGAAAAGCATTTCCCAATCAAGTATTTGATTAATTTACTGTTTAATGTAAAAGACAACAGACTGAAATAATTTAAAGGAGGCGTCCACTTGGTCTGCTAAATTATTGAAATAATTGAAGTTTAACTAGAATGTGATAATAAACTTTAACATATTCGAGGTTCATAAATAATAATCATTTGTAGTATTCTAAAACTTTATCATAGCGAAATATCGCCAAAAACTGTGCCAACTACCAAAGTTTATAACTTTGTTATAAAAGTAGAATGTGTTTATAGACCTACAGTTTGCAAAAAACTAAAATAAAATAGAATTTGGCGGGCCGCTCGTACAATCAAGCCTATATTTTCTTTATTCACAAAGTTTCTACATTTTATATTTAAAAATAAGAGTTTTTTTTGATAAAAAATAAGAGATTGTAGGAATGGTGTTGTTGTGGTTGTAAGTTCGACATTTACAGAGAACAAATACAAATGTTACAAACATACATGTACACACGGCTACACATCAAGCTATACAAAACCAATTTAGACTTACCTCCCATTGTAAAGGTTTTCTCTACAATTTATCATCATCATCAACATCATCAACCCATTACATTGTCCCACTGCTGGGCACGGGTCTCCTCTCAGTACGAGAGGGATTAGGCTATAGTCCGCCACGCTAGCCTACTGCGGGTTGGCAGACTTCACACGCCGTCAAGAAAATCTCTCAGGCATGCAGGTTTCCTCACGATGTTTTCCTTCACCGTTTAAGCGCGTGATTAAATAATTATTAATACGCACATGAATTCGAAAAGTCAGAGGTGCGTGCCTCGGATTTGAACTCGAGACCTTTGACTTGGCAGTCCAATGGTCATATCACTAGGCTATCACTGCACTCTACTCTACAATTCAAGGGCAGCTTATAGCAAGGTTTTGTATAGCTTGATGTGAAACCGTGTATACATGTCCTTGTGTATATCGGAAATTGTTTTTGAAACCATAAAAAAAAACAGATACAATAGTATACGAGTATACGCCTTTTTAAAAGTGTCGTATCTACAACAGACCGAAGGCGAGGCATTGTTTCCAATACAGTGTAAACAAGCACTAATTGGGAAACAGTCAATATGTACTCTAAGTACATAAACTGCAAAATGACTCGCGCATTTCCAATCCATATTTGATGAGGCGTCAATGAAGCGTACCTTAGTTAGTACTGTGTCAATATTTTGGTAAATAACGCAGAGTAAACCCTTTAACTAGCTTGTAGGAGACTCATTAGTTGTTTCTACAAACGATAATTCAATATTATAATTGCCTATTGCATTGCAATTACCTCATTGGTCTAGTGGTCCTAAGTGCGACCTGCTATGCTAGAGGTCCTGGGGGCCTAGACAATGTCACATTTTTATAATCGATAACGAAACTAGATATCCGATAAATATGGATTTAGCATAACGTGACATATCGAAAGGCCAATTCCATACATTTCGTATTTATCTAACTTCTTAGGAGCTCGAATCCCACATCGAGCAAAGTTGGATTTTTGTACAAAATTATCAGTAGCAATTCGGAGTCTAGATTTGTGTTCAGTTAGTGTCAATAGACTCGTCCCCTATTACATGCGAGCTAAATATACCAGCTAACTGTGGGTGTTGACAATTAGTACACATCTGCCTTAACCCTCGCAGAAAAGAGATGTGATGGTATGTTATGAGAAACATGATCTTTGAATAAATTTACTTTTAACAAAAAAGTTAAACCGCCTTCAAAAAATAATAAAATAATTTTGTCTAAAACAGTTTGGGAAGTCAGTAGCGAAAACAAAAGATCCATTCAAATAGAAGTCACCGACTTCACCGACTTAAAGGCTGTTTAACTTTTTTGTTAAAAGTGATTTTATTTTGTAATTTTTAGTGGAAAGTTTTGTTTAGAAGTACTTGTTAGCCAACTAAATGCACTGCTCCAATAAGACAGCGATGTTTCGGAGTAATCGATAATATCATCAATGTAAACAATTTTTAGATTTTGTTGATATTTTCAAAACAGCTCAACCGATTTCGATAAAATTTGAAATTTAAACAATCATTAAAATCTGTCCACAATTGGCGGAGATATCCCGTAACAAACATACAAAAAAAAACAAAAAAAAACCATACAGACGAATTGAGAACCTCCTCCTTTTTGAAGTCGGTTGATTAGAGTCTCCCCACACCTATCAACGCAGAGTTGGCTTGAGCAGTCTGTCTGGGCTCATCGCCACGCTAATCGGAAAATCCAAGGAAATTCGCCGTATCGCTGTCAGCCGGTGTCGTCGGAGCCAAGCCGGGCTGAGAGACGTGATTTACACCCTTATGCCGTTAATATAAAGCTTTTTGGACGGGCCTCGCGGTGACCTTAATAAACGTAGGTGTCAAGGTCACTTTATGCTATCTGAACGGCTCTATCACTTTATACATGTAGCGAAAACTTATTCATAGTATTAGTTTAAAAAAAATAGGATTTTGGTTTTAGGTTCTGTGTGTGCAGTTACAAACATACATAAATGTTATACGCACAATATTTTGTAGTATCTTTTAAGTAAGTATCTTAAAGGAAAATTATTTTAGCAGTAGAAAAAAATCGAATCCGGATTCGGTCTAAAATTGGGTCGCTTCGTGTAAAATATAATTGGCAAAACGCTACGTGCAAGTGCAATTTTTAGTTCGTCATGGAGTCCAGTTCGTAATTAAAAAGTTGCCTTAGGGGAAATCTCAGAAATATTTGATAATCTCCACAGAGAACTCCCTAGACTTGCTTGCAGTACTAATTAGTCGCTCCTTCTATGTCACTCTTTCGAAGTCGCTCCTTCAAAGTTAATCATAGAAAAGTAAAGTCCCTAGATGTTCACTTAGCTGCAAGCCTTGCAGTTTTAGATTTAGCTTTCCTGTTTGTAGAGGGTTTATAAAAAAAATCTCGGTGTCATTTATATTTTTGTATATCTATTTAGTGCGTCAAGTTGGTTCCACGTTTTTTAGTTAATTTTGGTCATATTATTACTATTTTGTCTTTTTACTACTTTGGCATTATCTTTTATAAAAAAACATAGCACACCATCATGCCAGTATTGTCCGAAGGGTAAGGCAGAGGTGTACTAATGTACACCCAAAGTTTGTCGGTATATTAACGTCCCATGTAATACTCATTAAAAAATTCGAACAGTACGCTGATAATTTCATAGACGCCTGATATATTTTTGCCCTACATCAGAATCAAACCCAAAACCTCACGCTCAGCACTTACACAGCAAACCATGAGGCAGTAAAATTTATAAAAAGTAAAAATATCTAAGTATGTAAGTGCATAATATTTCATATCGCTAACACAAGACCGTGAAATGACAAATCGATTCTAGCAACAGCAAGATGGATTGATCGAACAAGTTTCCACACAAATTGTGTTACAAAATACTACTCAGGGTCTTGAGGAGAAAAATATGGAAAAAACATACACACCATCACGCCTGTATTCCCCGAAGGGTTAGACAGCGGTGTACTAAAGTACACCCACATTTCGCCGGTATGTTTAGGTCCCATGTAATAGGGGGCGAGCCAGACTCCGAGCTGCTACTGGGAATTTCATATAAAAACCCGAATCGAACCCAGGACCTCTAGCGTATCAGTCGCGCTTCGGACCACTAGACAGTGAGAGTGGAAAAAAAAATATAAACATTAACCCAAATTATTATTGGCTTAGGCTTATTATTGGTTAGCTGGTCTGTGTGTCAAATCCAGTTTACGCTGGCTTGTCATTGTATGAGAAGCCTATACAATGCGAGATCAGCTTAAACTGGATTTGTATAGGTTGACCTGTAGCCGTGTGAACCTGGTCACATGGGATGTTTTTCTTCAAAAGATCATTTCATACATTTCCCTACATTGTGAAACACATTTGTAGCATATATAAAGTTTTGTTCTTTATACAAGATGATGATTAATGCCAGCATGAATCGTTTTCGATTTCGTTGTATTAGTGTCACGCTGGCATGTCTCCTTGCCTGCATGAATGGGTCGGCATGACCGGGGAAGTAGTACCCTCCCATAGAATATTAACGTCAAGTAGCAGTAAGCATACTGTTGCGTTTCGTATGGTGAGTGTGGAGCGCCAGTGGCCCATTTGCTGTCTCAGTCCCCTACCTTCTCCTCCTTTTCGTCGGCTCGGCAACGCATCTGCAACTTCTTTATTATTGCAGATGTCCATGGGCGGCAATGCTACTTACCATAAGGTAGCTCACCAGCTTGTTAGCCGAGTTATCCTATAGAAAAAACAAAAAAAAGGGAAATGTCTGAGACATTTACAACCTTACAATAAACGGTGATAGCCTAAAAAAGATGTAGCAGAATATGATTATTTCTTTATTCACATTGTTTAATTATACACCTCATAGTTACGAAACAATAAGACTAGAATCAAGAAAATAACAAACAATAATAAAATTTCAATAAAAATATTAACATTCTTTTGTGCTTTACAATAGAACGAATAGTCGGCTATCGCGCAATGCCATCGCACACGGAGTGTTCACGCTGGCATTTTTTAATTTAAATTTGTTCGGAATTGGAACTAATACACGTGAAAGACCGTGAAATCCAAGCAATTACCTACGTCTTTGTATACGATTGGCTATAGAACCACGCATTCTACAAAATATTGTAACCCGTTCGAAATGTACCGATTGTACGGGATAATACTTGTAATTGCTCTTATTATTAGAAGCAATTGCGCAGAAATGATTCGGTTGAACGACATCAAATTTAATGTAAATGGTGCTCCAAGTGTGACGCAAAATAATAATATTAGTGGAACCACGACAGAGAGTGTGACTGATAATGTGCGTCAAGATAATAATAAGAAAAACAGCAGTGACATTGAAGTGACAGAATTAAATGACAAAAATATTACTGTTTCCAACAATACCATAGAAGAAATCAAAGAAACCAAACCAAATACAGAAACGCCAAAAACATCATCGAGAAAAAACACAAAAACAAGATCAAGAAAAGAAGATAAGAAACCACAATTTAAAATTACTATTCTGAAAGATTCTGATCCGTCCACGGTTAAACCAAAAGAAGAAATTTCTGATAATCTAATACAGAGAAGAAGAATGTCTGGATTCAATGTGTACGTGCCGATAAGTGAAGATTTGAAACCTCGTATAGTAGGAGAGGAACCTTTGGGTAAGGGAATAGAAAGAAGTGGATTGTCACTCATAGATTTAGATGGACATATTTTGCAAGTGCGATTTTAGAACTTAATAAATAAATAAATGTTAATGTTGTGTTACCTCTACCGTTGTTTATTTGAAGTTAAATATATTGTGCCTTGTATTTGGGTTTTTTTTTCAAGTCTCCGCAAAATGAGAGGAGTGTTTTTAGCGGATTTATATCATTTCTACAAGTTCTATAGGCTAATGAACAGGTATTGTTTAATTTGCAGTATTTAGTTCTACTAAGTGGTACATAAGTATATAGCCGATAGAAAAATAACAGCTATTATCAATATGTTGTAGAGGTTTTCTGTAATTAATTACGTCGTTAGTTTTAATTACATCTAATATTTCATTTTCACATTATCGTTTAGCGAGTGTCGTAAGTATTTTACTAATTACCGGGAATTAAGCATGTTATATTTTGTATTTTTTTATTTAATGATCGTTTTGTATCGGTAACAGGTTTTCCCTATAGTTATTATGTAGTGACACCAATTTAAATGAATAATATTATGCTAGAATGGTTTGGACATGTTAAGAGAATGAATTACAGACGATTAAAAAAAATTATGTATAAGGCGAGTTGCAGCTCAGAGTCTGGATTTGTGCCCGGTGAATGGCAATAGGCTCGCCCCCTATTACATGGGACCCAAACATACCGGCGAACTGTGGGTGTACATTAAGTACACCTCTGCCTTACCCTTCGGGACATACAGGCGTGATGGTATGTATGTATGTATGAATATGTTAGCTTTTTTAATGGGATAACACGACTAACGATCAGGCAAGCCACCTGGTGGAAAGTAGTCATGGACGCTCATGGACATCTGCAATACCAAAAGAATTGCAGATGCGAGAATATGGAGGGGAAGGAGAAAAGGACAAGGAAGAAAACGGAGGGAGAAATTGGGCCTCCGGCGCTCCACACTCACCGTACGAAACGCCACTTCTACTTGACATGGATATGCTATGGCCGCTGCGACGAGATCGGATTCGGAACTCTATTTTTAACAGATTTCATTGGATCATACGATGGAAAGTTTCCATCCGATTTTCCAACAAACTGTAGCAAAACTCCAGCTTTTGGACATATTCCAATAGAAATGTATCCCGCTGGATTTGTTTCTTTAAACACGAGCCAATTTGGAATACTACCCGAGTGAACAACTGGGTGAGATTCAGCTCACTCCACAGACGTAAAATAAATGTTTGAAGATTTCACGTGGGGTTCCCAGTGTGAAAATACTGCTAAAAGGTATTTGATTTGGAATTTTCTTCGTTATTTGCGTTTTGGAAGCTGTCCAAAGTGTTTGAATTTGAGTGTTTTACCACTTGAGGGAGTGGAGATAAATTGAGACAGAAGACATTTAATAACATAACATACCATCACGCCTGTATTCCCCGAAGGGTTAGGCAGAGGTGCACTTAATGTACACCCACAGTTCGCCGGTATGTTTGGGTCCCATGTAATAGGGGGCGAGCCTATTGCCATTCACCGGGCACAAATCCAGACTCCGAGCTGCTACTGAGAATTTCATAGAAAAACTCAATAACACTTTGCTCTCGACCTGGGGATCGAACCCAAGACCTCTAGCGTAGCAGTCGCGATTAGGACCACTAGACCAACGAGGCAGTCCTTACCATACCAAGACATTTAATCTTACCATAATTTAATTTTAAGTGTCTTAAAATCAATCTATTGCGTTACGTACGGTGAGTGTGGAGCGCCGGAGGCCCAATGCCTCCCTTAGTCCCCTCCTTCTCCTTTTCTCGATAGCTCGACTGCTCGTTTGTCGAGTTATCCCATAAAAAATCAAGGCATAGAAAGGAGAAAGAAAGAACAGCAGTTTAATTCATCACAAAAAAAACAAACGTTATTAGAATGTAATTGTAACCTGTTTTAACCTTTTTCCGATATACCCTGCCGCCTGGGGAACGGTATGTTGGACTCGTCCCAATTAATAACCGCACTTACCTTCACTTTCCTTAAAGTTACGGCCTTGGGATTCGTGACATTCATGTCATAACCTGTTTTATTGGGTGTTTGAATTTGTAGAATAAGATTGCCCTAATACGTAGGGCTCATCTCATGCCCGTGAACTGTTGTGGTATCGCAATACACCTCTCAATTCAGGATTTAGAGGTCTGGAGGCCTCGGGGCAACAAAGAAATGGAGGCCGTTTTTTTTTACGAAGTCTCTCTCGTGGGGGCCCCGGGGTTGTATCTCCGGTTGTCCTCCCCTAAATCCGTCCCTGACACCTCTGCTTAATCTTCCGAGGAAATACAGGCGTGACGGTATGTCTTTTTCACCTTGAGTCCTGAGTTGGGAGTCCGCCAAACAACCAAATACAAATATTTGTGTACAAATGTTAACCACTGAACCATTCGTGTGTCCAATTTCGTATTTAATTTATTATGTTTTATGTTTGTAGAATTCAATTGTAATATTTACGCATTTCAATAATCGATTAGGTTGGCAGTTAATACCGAATCCGTTAAATTAGTTCCATTTTTATTTTAATACTTTTTAAATAATAATATAGCTTAGAATATAGAGTATACTAGAAGCAGCATACAGATAAACTTGAAGCCACAAAAAGAAAACTTAAAAAAGTTCCACGTTTTGGTGATTTGTCACTCTGTGGACATCATATTATGAGATCGCGAGTTTTACAAGTGTCCAATTTATTTAATAATGCCGTTTTGTGCCATTCCTACTTGTACAGCTGTTGGGCTTAAAAAGAATAGAATGTGGGATAAAATACGCGGGACGTTGGTTTTGTTTTTGGATACAGTGTACGGTATGCAAAACGGCTGAATGCAGCTTCTGGTTCACTCTTTATTCTAAGCAATATACGCAGTCATTAAGTATATTGTTACTTGGCAAAATTTTGTAAACAAGTACCTTAAGTAGTAAGAATATTAATGCTTTAACTTGTCGTGCTCATTTTTTTTTTTTTTTTTTTTAATTCTTTATTTAAAGGGTTTTGTCGCTGAGCGACAATGCCACCCTGTTGAAAAACAAATCACAATATGGGTATTACAACTAGATTAACATTTTAAACCTTCATCAATTAACTTATATAAATACTTAGCTTGATCAGACAAAGGCAGTGCTAATATACTATTACATAATCCTATATTCAATGAGCTACTAACAAAAACTAGTCGTCTATAACTCTCGTTTCGGACACACTCCATCAAAAGATGTTGCACGTCTTCGAGAACTCCGCAGTTATCACAGTTGGGACTTGTTGATTTTTTCATAAGGAACGCAAACTTTTTTGATGGGATGTGTCCGGAACGCGTTCTTAGTGCTAGAATTAATTCTTTTCTAGAAAAATTACAATTATCAATCCAGGGATACTGCGAAGGTTGTGGTTGGATCGTTCGGAACCAGATGCCTTTTTCCCTTGAACGTTCATCAAAATATTCATTCCAATTATCTTTGACTAACTTCTTAACTAATTTAATACGTTCCAAGTAGGTGGGGACAACCATTAGCTGGACACCGTCAATGCATGCTTGTTTTGCAAGTAAATCGACCCTTTCGTTTTCTTCTATTTGAATGTGAGATGGTATCCACTGGACGGCAACTATCTTTGATAGACGTTGGAGCTCAAGGATTGAATTCAATATCGAATAGGCTATCGGTACTCCTCGCACTGGCGAGGTGCACCGAGCCAAATGTTGGATCGAACTTTTAGAGTCCGTCAAAATTACACATTTTTGATAATCCATAGATTTAATATAAGATAATGCTTCTGCGATAGCAATAAGTTCTATCGTCATTATTGAAATATCGGATTCAATCCTGAGTTGAACATAATCGTTAGATGAGGAATCTAGGAATGCCGCTCCTTTACCACAGTTGTCCTTCGATCCGTCGGTAAATATTTTATAGTAACCAGCATATCGTTCATTAATATAGCTATTACACGTATCTCGTAATTGGCCGCATTCATACATTCGCTTAGATTTTACTACGGATGGTATACTATCAAACAAAACATGAGATAATTCAATATTACTTACCCAAGTATCTAAAGTGTACATATCAAGTAATTTATTAGAATAAACAGGGACTAAATTAAATGAGTTACATAATGAAACTAAAAGTGGTATTTTTTTCCTTACCCAATAACGACTTTGAGTATATGATGAAAGTTCCTTTAGTAGCTTAATTACTTTATTGTCATAGAAATAATTAGATCTAAACCAGAATTTACCCCCTAAAAATTTTCTGCGAATGTGAAGAGGAGGAAGACATAAATCGCATTCCATAACATGTATGGGTGTGCTACGAATGAATCCTCCTATCACACGCATCGACTGGTTTTGCACCTTATCTAATTTGTACAAGTTAGTTTTGCAGCTATTATCATAAAAGCAACTACCATAGTCTATCCTACTGCGTATAAGTGAAATATATAGCCGCCGCAAATGTTTCGGGTGAACACCCCAACCCGACCCCGCTAAAATTTTAAAAACATTTATTAGTTTTGATACTTTTTCTACTGTTTCATTGATATGTTTTCCCCATCGGAGCGATTGATCCAACCACAAACCTAGGTACTTAACGTTGGTGACTAATTCTAGGGGACAGTCGCCTACACATAGATGAATATTAACTTGTCTATTAAAAGATCTTTTTTTGAAAATACAGAACTTGCTTTTGGATGGAGATATTTCAAGACCCAAATTAGTCAACATCGCACTTAATATATTAAGGGCTGATTGCAGTTCATTAGCTGCATTCTGAATACTATCGCAAGATTTGTAAAGCACAAAATCGTCAGCATATTGAGAGATATGAACATTCCTGATATCCTTGCATATGCTAATGGTGGCAATATTGAACAAAAGGGGAGATAAGGGATCACCCTGAGCCAAACCCTTGCTTGTGAATCTACAAATTTCTTCCTCATCTATTTTGATTTTTAATGATCTGTATTTAAGATAATTCCATAAGTATACGCATATTTTAGAGTCTACGCCTAACTGATCCAAAATATTCAGTACGCTTGTAATGTCAATATTATTATAGGCGTTATCAATATCAACAAAACAGCCAACTGTTCTTTGATTTTTAGAAAACCCAATTTGAATGTTAGTTATTAAAGAACATAAATTGTCAAAACAGGAATGACCTTTTCGAAACCCAGTCATATCTTCAGAAAACAGAAGTTTTTTTTCAAAATACCACTCGAGTCTCTTATTCAGTATGGAGTGGAAAATTTTGCATATGCACGATATTAATGAAATAGGGCGAAGGGCTGAAGCAGATTGTGGGTCTCGACCTGGTTTAGGAATCGGAAAGATACGAACATCACGCCACTGCTCAGGAACAAAGCCATCAGATAGACATTTATTATATAAATAGAGTAATATTAATTTTCCATTAGAAGGAATATGTTTTATCATAGAAAAAGATATTTCATCGCAACCAGGAGCAGTATCTTTTTTTTTAATACTATTTTCTAATTCTTGAATAGATATTCCTGATTGTAATTTAGAATTAAATGACTGAAAGCTAGGTGAAGGGGGACATACATAATCAGGAGCTAGATTTATTAATAATTCCTCAGCCTTAGTTTTATCTGCGTGAGAAGATGTTACTCTGCGTCCCTTAATCCATCTCATTTTATTCCACATTTGACTCGAGGTAGTAGAACTTTCAATTGTAGTACAAAATTCCTGAAAATTTTTTGATCTACATTTACGTATTATTTTCTGCGAGTTACTTATTTTTTCTTTAAGAAAGTCATAATTACGGGGAGTTGAATTTTTCCTAAATTTCGCTAAAGACAGTCTCCGTTCTGCTACGGCTTTTGACGTTTCCATGTTCCAGTACGGTTTCGGGGTAAATTTTGGGTTTTGAGAAATTTTTATATACGGGATGTGGGCGTTTGCCGCTTTTTGTAAGGTATTTATGAAGAAGTCATAAACATCTTGAGTATTTTCTGGCATAATGTAGTTAACAAAACTATTTTCAATAAATGTGGTGTAAGAATTCCAGTCGCTTTTTTTAAAGTTACGTTTTTTAAAACTTTTGTTTTGATTAATTTCAATGGCACAAGACAATTTAATTATAAGGTGATCACTACCAAGTGTTTCATTAGTAATATTCCAAGAAAAGGTTAAGGCTAAGTCCGACGAAATGAAAGATATGTCTGGAGACGATTGTTGCAGAACACCGTTATTCATACGTATTCTTGTGGGGCTGCCGTCATTTAATGCACTATAACTATGCTCCAACATTGCATCAAATATTTGGTTACCCCTGGTATCGAGTTTATATGACCACACGGGATGGTGGGCATTGAAATCTCCTAGAACAAGGGTTTTTGAATTCGCTAACGAAAACACGTAATCCCAATCTCTCTGTATTGTAGATACCGACGATGGACAGTATACCGATATTACGTTTTCAATATGCTGACAATCGAATATCTTAACATGTATTAACTCAATACCTAAATTGTAACATTGTGTGTTGCATAGCTGCGCCTTAACAGATCTATGTGTGAGAATAGCTACCCCACCATACGCGTCTTGCCTGTCCAAGCGAAACACATTGTAGCCGCTCAGTGTCAGCCCACTCTCGGGCTCGAGCCAAGTCTCGCTAAGGACTGCAATGTGAATTTTTTCCTGAATGAGAAGTGGTTCAAGTATTGATAATTTAGGTCGTAAGCTTTGACAGTTCCACTGAAATATATTAATGTTTTGAAATCTATAACTGCAATTAGCCATTATTAGCAAACTTAGAAAAAAATGTTTTAAAATTAGAAGAATCTGTTAGATTATTAATTACAACCGTGACTATCCACTCAATACATAAACTGACTGCAAGTTTTATTTTGTGGAATGTAGATTGTTTACTGTATATAATATTTATAAGTTTTGTGTATAATTGCAAAAACGTAAGATCATCTTTATGTTCAATGTTTTGTTTGTTTGTTTTATCGCTTTGGGCACAGTGCGGCTCGCATTCCTGTGTCTCCGTTTGGTCGCTAATGTTTTCGTCGTCGATGCTCCCAGTAAAGTGCTCAGATGTATCGACGTTCATGTTTCCGTGCTGTTTATCTGTCTTTGATTTCTTAATGCTCGATTTTTTAGATGATTGCTGCTTACAATATGTCAATGGTCGGTCGGTCGATGTTGTTCCGCTATTGTTAGATTGTAATATCTCTGAATACAAGTGTTTCGATCGTTCTGCGTTAGTTGAAGCCGTTATCTGCCTTTGGACAGGTGTTTCTATGTTGCTCATATCCGTTCGTTTTGGGAGTAATTGCTCATGAACCTGATTCTGTTTTGGGGATGGTGGGACATATAAAGTGAGTGCTTTTCTGTACGTACAGTTAAACTCGGACATTAGTTGTCGAATCCGCTTTTCTTTTATAAAGGTTGGGCAAACCTTTTGTAACGCCATGTGATCGCCTCCACAGTTTACACATTTGTATATCGTTGCTTCACAATTCTCATGTTTATCACCGCACTTAGGACACACTCGTTTCTTAGTAGGGCATATTTTAGTAGTGTGACCATACTTCCAGCAATTACCACATTGAGTAACGGGGAATATGTAGGGTTCCACCTTAACTTTCATATTATAAATATAAACGTATGGCGGAAGCGACGAACCTTTAAATCCGAGACGTATTGTTTCACTAGCAGTCCATACCTCCGATTCATCCAAATTTCGGTTTTTACGACTTAGGCGTTTTACAGATACTACTTCTATATCACTAGAGAAACACTGTAACATGTCCTCTTCTGTAATATCAAGTTCAACATTTTTAATAATACCGTAAGACAATCCTACCTCTGAAGTTCTTTGTAATCGCCAACCTAAATCCTGAAATACTTTGTTAGTTATAAAGTCTTCAGCACTAGAATCACTATCGAAAGTTATAAGTACTTTACTTGGGTTAATATATTTGACTCGAGACACGTCAAGAATATTATGTGTCTTAAGAAGACGCGCCAATGCAAACTGTTTGGGTAGTATTTCTTTATTTGTTACACATATCTCAATATTTTCTGAAGTTAAATCTGCTGATTCTCTCGGAATTGGTGTAGGTATACGTTTTGTCTGCCTCCTTTTAGGTGCTTTACTAATAGTAGTCCACCCATCATCAGACTCGTCTAATTCTCTTTTCCTTGAGTTGGATATCTCCATAACCTCCATACTTGTAGTGTCCAAGTAATTCTCAATAGATTGTGTAGTGTCTTCTAAATCCTCCGTCTCAATCATACTTTGTCGGTTCGCGGTAGCATCAACATGTGTTATGTTATCCATTAATAAACGACAGTCACCCCGGCCACGGCCAGCCCGGCGCGGCGCGACTGACCGCTTCTTAGTGTGTTTTACAACAATGTGCTAGGAAGTAGCCGTATGCCCGTAAAATTAATCAATGCACACGACTTATCGGATCGCGGCGCGTAAAGCAACTGTGTCGTGCTCATGGTTTTATTCGCGGTACAAAAAGATTAACCTACCATCATCACGCCTGTATTGCCCGACGGGCTAGGCAGAGGTGTACTAATGTACACCCACATTTCGCCGGTATGTTTAGGTCCCATAAGGGGATGAACCTATTGCCATTAACCGGGTACAAATCCAGACTCCGAGCTGCTACTGATAATTTCATCGAAAAACTCAATAACAATGCTCAATCTGGGGATTGATTCCAGGATCTCTAGCGTCGCAGTGGCACTTAGGACCACTAGACTAATGAGGCAGTCCTAACCAGGATTTACCTGCTTTTTATTTAAGCT
This sequence comes from Subacronicta megacephala, assembly GCA_958496365.1. Taxonomy (NCBI): domain Eukaryota; kingdom Metazoa; phylum Arthropoda; class Insecta; order Lepidoptera; family Noctuidae; genus Subacronicta; species Subacronicta megacephala. The sequence continues at coordinate 13,286,017 of OY292526.1, forward strand.
ATTTATTAGTAGGTACGCTACACTACCCAAGTATCACATTTCTTTCTCTCACAAGTCCGTAGCAAAGATTGTCCGTAAGAGATCGCTGTTAGCGATAAGGCCGCCCGTTGTACCATTTTTTGATTTATTAAATTGTTCTGTGCATTAGTTTCGGTGTGCTATAAATAATATTCCATTCTATTATCATGCAAACTCGCTTGAAACTGCTGAGGGTTAGGCAGAGGTGAAGTTTTATATACCCACAGTTAGCCGATATGACGCAAATGTAAACTCATGGCACCAAGAGTCTCAGTTATTATTGGGTATTTCCCAAATAACAATTTGTTGGACCTGAGTACTGAACATTTATAGTAGAAAGAAAAGAAAGAAAGAAAGAAATAGTTTATTTAAAGAAAGAGTACAGGAAATCCTTATTAATCGCCTGGGAAAGCGGCAGGGTATGTCGACTCCTACCAACTAAAAACCGATCTTACATTCCATTGCCCTTTAATCACTAGAAAAAGAAACAAAACTAAGAATCGAGCACTTCACGTTTTTTTCATACCACTTAGGTGTCTAACAAGCATACAGCTGGTCTAATGGTCAGCAGTTCGGCGGGAAGCTGATTCCACAACCTGAATGTGCGTGGGAGGAAATTCCTCTGGAATCGCAATGTGTGACCTTAGAGGTTCTAAGGTATGTTGATAAACTCCACGCCGATGGCGCGAGGTGTGGAGATTGCCGTAGGCATCATTTCAACTGCAGACGAATTTTACAGCGCTCCTGTAGCCCTAGTGGTGACACGAAACGCAAGGATAGTTTTAGTCGGTAAATCGCTCTCTTCAGAGCGGAGTCCAACACACTCCACCGCTCTCCCGGGAACGGTGGGTAGTGTTTAACGCATTTCCAACCCCTGTCAACAAAAAAGGCATAATTTTAAACGTTCAGAATCTCCTGACCTCTAGACCGTTAGAGCAATTTTATTGTAATAAAATAACAATAAAAATAACAGTTTAAAACAGCATAATGATAAGAGACAAGGTCAACCCATTTGTGAAGTCCAGGGAATTTAAGCTTTTAGCGCTAAGTACCGTGGGGGACCACAAGTTTTGGAGAAAGTGCGTGTGTGTCGAATACTTACCTGAAACTTAGTGCTTACCCCTGCTTTTTGTTATAACAACAGTGTTCAATTCAAAGTTTTGGATCAAATTATGGTTTGAGAAATGTTACTCTCTTAAAGAACGTACCTATAAGTTCTTGATATGTATGAGGAAAACTATTTAAAATTTGTATAATGTACTTTTTAGACAAATAAAATTCCGTCCAGTAAAAGTCGTCATTTCATCATTCAATCTCTTTTTCCTTCATGTCACACAATCCATCCATCCATCTTTTCTTTGGTCTCCCTCTACCCCTCCATCCCTCCAAATTCATACTCATAACTTTTCAGTTACATGCATTTCATCCCTCCTCATCACGTGCCCTTACCAAGACAAACGATTCACTTTTAACTTTTCTGTCACTGGCGCTACTTTCAAACTTCCTCTAATAAATTCATTCCTTATTTTATCCATCCTAGTTACTCTACACATCCACCTCAATATTCTCATCCTCACATTCTAGCGCTACTTTCAAACTTCTTCTAATAAATTCATTCCTTATTTTATCCATCCTAGTAACTCCACACATCCTCAACATTCTCTTCAACTCATTGTCAGTTTCATTACCAATGACGTAATTTAGTTTAAAAGAAGGTTATTACTTAGTCATGTACCCTGACTGTCAACCTATAGAATCTAACAGTGTATAAGCGATCCCGCCCACGATTCTCCTTGGCATTTCGCATTTCAGTTAGATGCCCTTAACGCGACCGCCGTGTTTTAGGGTTCCCTCTAAAAGGCCTCTGTTTGCCAAGCTCGAGTTGCTGTTTGTTTTGTGATAGCTTTGCGTTTTATTTTTGAATAGTAATGTAACAGGTCAGGTTATGTAAAAAACTTTTCGTAGTATATTAAATCAGTTGACTGGTGGTGGATTTATTAAAAATAGTAGACCTATTGATATTTTTTTACTATACTGAAAGAGTTATCGAAATCGACTTAAAGAGTTCCGATATACGCGGCGGTAGCCTAATGGCTATGGCGTCGGACTTGCGATCATGTGGTTGCCGGTTCGAAACCCACCCATTGCACTACCAACGTGAACCCACTCGTAATACAAGCATTTAGCTTAGTACGAGGGGTTAATAAGGATACTAGTAATGTGCGACCCACATTGCACTGTCATCACACTGTGCTATATTACGCTCTGATACTTATAACTGCCTTATTTTTTAACCCGATTTTGATTTTACTGCTCGAATTTACTTATATATGTCACTTTTTATGGGATCACATGAATACTGCTGAAAATAGGCTGCATCACACCTGTAGACTGAGTATGAAAAAAAATATGACTAAGTGCCTGAAATTGTATCAAAACCATATTAATATCGGCTCAATCAAAAAGTATCCACAATACATTATATTGTACTTAATATAAGTGAGCAGATTAACAATTCATCAAACTCCTATTAATATTGATTGAGTGATTAGCTTAAAAGCTTTTTAGGGGTATTAAGTGAGGTGCAACGAATACAATTTGATTGAATAAGTACATAACATACCATCACGCCTGTATTCCCCGAAGGGTAAGGCAGATGTGTACTTATGTACCCCTACACTTCGCCGGTATGTTTAGGTCCCATGTAATAAGGAGCGAGCCTATTGCCATTAACCGGGCAGACTCCGAGCTACTACTGAGAATTTCATAAAAAAACCCAATAACAATTAGCTCGACCTGGGGATCGAACCCAGGTACTCTAGCGTAGCAGTCGCGCTTAAGACCACTAGATTGATGAGGCAGTGGATTGAATACCAATTAGAATACAGCAATGGTTCCCAACCAGTTCTCCACAAAGCTAATCTAGGTCTGCGAAAGATTTAAATATTTCGCTTCTATTATGGATTTTGTTTAAATTTAATTTCAGGTTTATAACAGTTTCGTGTGTATTAAAAAAATATTTAATCTACATCCAAAGCTTGCAGCTCTTTGATTAATAACGCTCAGACATAAATTATTCTGTCCATTCAAAAGTCGTGTAAAAAACGCCTGCCCTACCTACAACAAAGACGGACAACGGTCGAATGGACCATTGTTTTGTTATAAAAAAGGAATGTTAATGCCAAGATAAGTTCCACAATGGCTTCATTAATGACTGTGTACTAGTGGGACCTTTTAAATTAATTTGTTCGTTAGTAAGGTAATTTTTTAGGGTAATCTCGGGGGACTCGTTGATTTGGCTAAACGCTTTTCATTTATATGTTAATTGTATTTAGCTTTTAGACTATTAAATAAACTTAATTTTTAAATTTATAAAATATCTTTAACCTACTTTTAATTTACCTAATATTTGAAGTGTATCGCGGCTATTTATACCTGTGTAAATTAGGGTTTTAGGCTCGCCCCCTATTATGAAATCGGTACCTAAAACATACAACAAACTGTAACACCACGTACAGTACACCTCTGCTGATGCACTCAGGGAATACAGGCGTGATTGTATGCTACAAAAATAAGATACGAAGGCCTATACAAACAATACGCCATTATTCGTAGAAACTTAAACCAAATCGTCTTTTTATTTGTTAAAAAAATACAGCGAAACGAATTGGTAATAATAAATTAAACTGTTTTCTGACACCATTTTGTACTCAAGTTTTCCTTTTAAGATATCTTAAAAAACAATATTAGACATTCAAAAGATCGCGTTCACTTTTTAAAAGGGAATCTAATCCGTTATTCGGCGGCATTATGAATATTTCATGTCAAAAAGGGAATTTCTTGAATAAATTCTTATTTATCTTAGAACTTTGGCTTGATGGAGTTAGAGGTATAAATATTATTGATATTGCAGATAAACATTGCTAAGAATAATATTACTTAATAGTTAGTTTATCAAAAACTTGTACTTTGGGCAGTAGTTGTGTCTCTGGCATGTTTTCATGCTAGTATGAATGGGTCGGCACGACTGGGGAAGTACTACTCTCCACAGAATTTAGACGTCAAGTAGCATTATGCATACTGTTGCGTTTTGTACGGCGAGTGTGGAGCGCCGGAGGCCCAATTCCTCCCTCAGTCCCCTTCCTTAAATGCTTTAATCCCTCTCTCTTAATAGCCTGCCATCCATTACTACTAACTCTTGTTCAATCTACTGATTTAAAAAAATAAATTCCTAGAAATGTGGGTATTACTAATATTTTGTTAACCCCTCATGCTAAGTAAGCTAAATGCTTGTATTACGAGTGGGTTCACGTCGGAAGTGCAATGGGTGGGTTTTGGCAACCACTTGATCGTAATTCCGAAGCAAGCAAGTCCGAAATCCGAAGCACACATTAGGCTACCGCCACTTATTTGTCTTCAAAGGGCAAATATTATAATATACCATCATGCCCGTATTCCCCGAAGGGTTAGGCAGATGTTTACTAATGTACACCCACGCTTCGGCAGTATGTTTAGGTCACATGTAATAGGGGGCGAGCCAGTTGCCATTAACCGGGCACAAAACCAGACTCTAAGCTGCTACTGAGAATTTCAAAGAAAAACTCAATATCACTTTGCTCGACCTGGGAATCGAACCCAGGATCTCTAGCGTAGCAGTCGCGCTTGAGACCACTAGACTAACGAGGCAGTCAAATATTCTTATAACAACAAAAAGCCAACTACAATTAATTATATATCTCATTCGGCATTATCCTGAGTTATATTGATAATTCGAATATAGACAATAATATATTTTCTTTTGTGGATTAATGGATGCCAGTTGGTTAATAAATTATGTTTCTGTTCCCGGCGGCTGTCGGTCCACAGCTCCATCCCAGAAAAGGTCATGAATGTGATATGACAGGGAAACAAAAATGTGTTTCTTTTGTATTTTCGCATTTCTGTGTTTCGGAACGATATAGCTTGGTGTCCACTATATACAGCATACACACTATATTATATACCTACTTCTAGCTGTATGCGTTTCCTGTTTAATGACACATTATAAAAAAATAAAAAAAATGACCAAAAAAATAGATAAGTAGTAGCCGATTCTCAGACCTACCGAATATGCATATAAAATTTCATAAAAATCGGTCAAGCCGTTTCGGAGGAGTATGGTAACTAACATTATGACACGAGAATTTTATATATAAGATAAGAGTGGTGATGGCCCAGTGGAAACGGCCTTGACTCTCAATTTGTAGGGAGGTTCGAACCAAGACCGGCGCATTATTATTACATACTTTGTGTAAATTATTTCATCACCACTCCCTCCAAAAACGGTGAAGGAAATCATCGTGAGGAAACCGACATGTCCTAGAACCAAAATTCGAACACGTGACATCTCGAACCCGCACTGGGCCCGAATGGTAGATTACGGCTCATTCCGAATCCCAATCCCATCAAGCTATACAAGTCCAGTATAGGCTGACTTCGCATTGTAAGGGATTAAAGTACAATGCAAGGCTAGCGTATACTGGATTTCTAGCTTTATGTGTAGCCGTGCGATCGAACGTCATCATCATCATCATCTTCCTGGCCTTGTCCCAATTTATTTGGGGTCGTTGTAGCCTGTCCTTTTTTCCATTCATCCCTGTTAGTCGTCATCTCATCATTCAATCCCTTTTCCATCATATCTGCCTTAACACAGTGCGTACCCACACAAAGACCATAAAAATCAACTATAAAGATAAACAACACAACCATTCGTATTGCACAGTGGGCAAAAATGCCCATCAATAACGAAGATAAAAGCCTAAAACAAAACAAACCGCGCCATACGTATCGTGGCATTTGGCAGCCGCCGCCAGCACATCTGGCAGGCCTCCAAATGCCTGTCGTAATGATACCCACACTACGTTCCAACAGTGCTAAGTACGGTATCAGTCGACATGGTTCGGTAATTACAGGCTCTGTGGCAGTTAGGTGATTCAATGGGCCATATTTGACCTTGTAAATAGAAATTAATGTTATTGAAGTTCAAAATGTTTTTTTTTTCATGTTATCTTTGATATCGGTGAAGATGAAGGAGGGGAGGGGATCATGTATCAAATCAAATCAAATCAATGTTTTTATTTCAAATAAGCTTTCACAAGCGTTTATGAAACGTTATTGACTCTAGTTGCACGGTTCCTAAAAGTTGATCCTATGGAGAATAATCCGGCAAGAAACTCCATGGACACTCTTTTAAAATATATTGTTTTTACATAATTTGCTGGTACATTGTGCCGATAACAGGATGTGAGGACATTGGAGGTTTATGTCATAATTAGCCTGAAGTCGGGACTAAAATTACAAGAAGGTTCTCAGCAAGTGAGAACGCAATGTCAAACTAAAACAGATACACTATGTGTAAGAATACACACCATCAAAAAATATGAACTAAGATAACTATAAACTACTTAGATATAATGGCTACGATGTACTCACATTTACAATTCCTGTTTATATAAAGTGCTAAACAATATAAAAATGGCTAAGCAATAGCGACGCCAATCAATTAAACCTTAAAGTGTCGCATGATCCCGCTTAGGTTCATAAGAGTACGCGTAAATGGAATACTGACGTGCGAAGGAACATATTGATGACATATATAACATGTTGATGACTAAGTATAATATCGACTGAGAAAATTCAAAATTTTGTGGTAACCTGATGTGCGGGCGACAGTACATGCGGTACTTCCATGGTATGTCGTAGGCACTGTTCACTAATGAAAGTGATCAAACAAAGTCATCAATATGAAGGAGGTATGCCAATATGGACTATCACAACCAACTCCGTGAGATACACACAAAGTTGGGCAACTGATGTCATCTAGGCCACATTAGCATATTCCAATAAGTTCAATGGAGATCGCTTTGAACTCACAGACAGTTTGCGCCGTGAGTTTTATGAGTTCTTAGCAAATAATCGAACTTTTAATATTCACTTTGACTGGACACGTGGAAGTTGCAGTCATCATTATCCACTAACATGTTCAGTTTTGTTTAAATGTCATAGTTTTGTTATATTTATGCATGCAAAAACTATTAAGCTGACAAACCTTAAATTTGGCATATAAGTAAGGAATGTTTGTTTCCAGTGTAGTTTCTGCCTACCCCTATGGGAACAAGGCGTGAGTTTATGTATGTATGTATGTAAGTAAGGGAAAACGAGATTTCTACCGATCGACGGTATCCGTTGATACCGATAAGCTTGGTGACTAGGTATCAACACTTTATTTTATAATTTCATGTAACCTTTGTCTCTTCTAGGTACCATTGCATAAATAGGTTGGGCCTAAATTGTCAATAAATTTATTTCCGTCTATTTCCAAAAGCGAAACCAAACTGTGTACTGTATTAAATTACAATTGTGCAACTCTGGTGCATGGTGATACGCCACTTAAAAGCCGCGTTATAGTGAATCCTTTTGGAAGGTGGGTAAAACTGCGGGCAGCGTCTTTCGTCATCAACCCATTACATTGTCCCACTGCTGGGCACGGGTTTCCTCTCAGTACGAGAGGGATAAGGCTATAGTCCGCCACGCTAGCCTACTGCGGGTTGGCAGACTTCACACGCCGTCAAGAAAATCTCTCAGGCATGCAGGTTTCCTCACGATGTTTTCCTTCACCGTTTAAGCGCGTGATAATTAATTATTAATACGCACATAACTTCGAAAAGTCAGAGGTGCGTGCCTTGGATTCGAACTCGAGACCTTTTGACTTGACAGTCCAATGGTCATATCACTAGGCTATCACTGCTTTTTTCAGCAGCGTCTAGTAAATAAATAAAAATACTTACTAAAAAGGCCACTCAAGTGCCCAATAGAATGGACGTAAATAAAACGTTTCGTTTCCAAATAAATTCGGAGAGCGTTTGTGGTCTGTGCTCTATCTGTCTGTCTATCCGAATATATAACAGTGAAATACCTACCACTCACTCACTGAGTAATCACGAAATTTCAAAAACTATAAGTAATAATATAAATAACAAAATTTAATTTGATTTCAAAGAAAGGAATTGACAACTCACACGGGTTAGCTAATAACGAGATGCCAAATACTGCTAAATTTTCAGTCATAATCCTCTAAGTAGTGTCACGCTAGCATGGCTCCATACTAGCATGAATGTACTACCCTCCCTCAGAATATCGACGTCAAGTAGCAGTATGCATACTGTTGCGTTTCACACGGTGAGTGTGGAGCGCCAGAGACCCAATTCCTCCTTCAGCCCCCTACCTTCTCCTTGTTTCCTACCCTTTTCCTTTAATAGGCTTGGCAACGCATCTGCAACTTCCTTGGTTTTGCAGATGTCCGTGAGCCGCCCAAGGACACATGATTAACGAGTTTCCCCAGAAAAAAACTCAAATCGTGTTTTTTTTTTTATTTTACGTATTTTCCATCCAAATATTATGAAGTGAAAGAAAAATACGAAGCTCTAAGATAACTTAAAATGTGTGTTTTGTCTTGTTTTGACACGTGATATTTTGTGACAGGAAAAAGTTTAATAATAATAGTTCTAATTCTAATTAATTTATTTCTAATTAATTTAACCTAGTGGCGACGAGGAAATTTTACTAGTGGCCTCCACACTAGGTCTAGCTTGTCACGTGGAGACCATGAGATCAGGTTAACAAAATAGATCTACGGGGTCGATACAGTATGATGATCATTTTAGTGATTAATTGATTAAAAAGGAAAAAATATTAAATTAAAGAAGGTAAAACACATAATAGCGATAGTTTCTACTATATGTTTTATCTTCTTTTTCCGGGACAGAAAGCGCCACTGGCGCCCTTGGATGCGTTTATGGCTGACTGTGACGGAGAAAACGACAAGTAGGAAGACGTAGAACGCTATTGGGCGTCCTTTGCCTAACGGTGTGTAATAATGGTCTAATTATCGTGTTCCGATTTAAAGGGGTTTCTGAGGAGTTTGTTGGAAGAAGAGTTTATTATTCCAACAAACTCCTTAGCAATCAACTCAGCTACAACACAAAAACACCAAGAGACGGTGAAGGGATTTGTTAGGGCTATCAACAATTTAAAAATTATGCTAAAAAAGTCAATTTTGAATAAAGATTTTGACTGGAAATGGAGTCGGATTTGAATGAAATTTTTCGGAATTTATTACAGCAAATTTAATATTATAATGCGCCTGTTTTTTTAACAGTTTTTATACTTAAAATAATGGATTAAACTGTTTTGTTTGTACTTAGGATTACAGCATTCACAATGAAAGAGATTTATTTGACACATTTTTAATAAAAAAATTAAACAGAAATACAAATTATGTATTATTATATAAAGTCTGGTGATCGTTAGCGTAACTGCTATGTCCTGGGTTTGATTTCTAGATCGAGGAAAGTATTATTGGGATCGGATTAAAATAGTATGCTGTGTATTAAAAAAATGACACTGTGCCTCACCACTTTGCCATATAGGCAAAGGGAAATTCACCTTTTTGTATTTTTATGTATTTTCCATAGGACATTTATCTGAATACCAATCGATTTGTTAACATCAGACATCAACTTCTGCTAACCGTAATCTCTCTACACGAAAGATGGGTTTTTAACTAAAGTGATGTTAGGAGGTTTACATACCATCACGCCTGTATTCCCCGAAAGGTTAGGCAGAGGTGTACTAACGTAGACCCACTGTTAACTGGTATATTGAGGTCCCTGTTACAATAACGAGCCTATTGCCATTTATTGGGTACAATGGCAGACTCCGAGTTGCTACTGAAAATTTCAGAGAAAACCTCAATAACACTTTGGTCGACCTCGGCATCGAACCCAGGACTTCTGGCGAAGCAGTCACAGGTGGTCAGTGTCACACTAGACTAAATGAGGCAGCCAAATCGGTTTTTATTACTTTCTAATTATTTCTAATTTTTATCTAAGGATAGGTTCATCCCAGTGCATAAGAAAATTCAGACCATATTTTGTATTGGAGACAAATCAGACAATGCATTTCGAACATTCTACATTCAAAGTGAACACGTACCGTATTGAACGAGTGAACGAATCGATTTTACGTTTTATCGAAGTCGAATGAGATATGTTTCACGAGAACCACAATATTACATTGTTACGTAGCCGAATGTGTGGTCAAATATTTATAGGCATAGGCAATGTAGATTTACTATTTATATGTTTTTATTTATTTTGGTAGTTGTTTTCTGTTTATTTGTTTTGAAGTTGGTACCACTGCATAGCCAAATGTTCTAACTTCAAAAAGGAAAAAAAAAACAAAAAACTTATTATATTTATTCGACAGAAGAAATAAAGATATACATTTTCTAGTGAAATAGTCATGTAAAGCCTTATACTTGGAATTATTCGCTACTTAAAAAAGAAAATTATTTGTTTTTAACAAAAACGTATAGCCGCCTTCAAAATATAATAAAAATAATGTTATATCTAGAACAGTTTGGGAAGTCGGTGGCGAAAACAATAGATCCAATCAACTTATATTATAGGCACCGACTTCCGAAACTGTTTCAGACATAACATTATTTTTTAAAGGCATTTACTTTTTTTGTTATAAGTTAATTTATATAGATAAATTAATACAAAAACAATACAATAACTATTATAATTTTAGTTATTGTATTGTTTTTGTATTAATTTATCTATATAAATTAACTTATAACAAAAAAAGTAAATGCCTTTAAAAAATAATGTAGAAGAAAAATAGTATAGAAGTAAAGTTTGTGAGGTTGTGTAGGGTAATTTATGGATCTACTGAACCGATTTTAGTAAATTCTTTCACCAATAGAGAGATACATTATTCCTGAGTGACATAAGCTGATAATCTCGTAAAATGAAAAGAAACGGATAATGCCACGCAGGCAAAGCAGCGGGCAGAAAGCTAGTTCCTTATAATTTAGTTATTAAAATGGCTGTGCTATATATAAAATGAATTTACAATACCGGATACTCCAAATAAATTCTATAGAATAATTTAGACCACAATTCTCTCAATTTCTATTCCAGAATTGTCCATTCCGCATGTACACGTAACGTATTGAATCGGTTTGCCGTCTAGCATGACATATTGACCAGTTCTGCCGCAGCCTGAACTGTTTGGCAGACCAAACGATGTAAATATTTGCCTCTGTCTAGTTAATAGCTTTTTGGTATTTTATTTTCCTAACATTTATACGAGTATCCCCAGGTCGAGCAAAGTGTTATTGAGTTTTTCTATGAAATTCTCAGTAGCAGCTCGGAGTCTGGATTTGTGCCCGGTTAATGGCAATAGGCTCGCCCCCTATCACATGGGACCTAAACATACCGGCGAAATCTGGGTGTACATTAGTACACCTCTGCCTAACCCTTCGGAGAATACAGGCGTGATGGTATGTTATATGTATGTTTATGTTACACAAGTAGTTAATTTTGGCATTATGTACAGTCACCAACAAATATATTGGAGCAAACAGACTGCTCATAATTATCTGAGCAACTAGAGACATTAAATCATGTCTCAGCGATACAAAGGATGTTTTAGAATGAACACTACACACGGTAACCTGTCATTCTGACATCTATTTTATCCCATTGAGATAAAGTTTATTTTTTTTAAAGTGTATAAATGGTATGGTAAATAAGTCGGACTTAATGCTGTAGGGCATTCTGTATCAGTCAACCTTTGGGTCAAGTAGAGAACTAAGTATTATGGTACATGAAGAAAAGCTTACGACTAAACGTTTAGCCTTGGGCGGCCGGTTCCATTTTTTTTATTTTCGCAAATTCGTCGTCTATAACACATTTTAGGTACGTGGTAGTAGATGAGTAGACACACTATACACTGATAAGTCGATCTGATTGATCAGTACAGTTATGATATAAATACGAGGAATCACCCAAATACATTGTGTGTTAACACACATAAAAACAAAACCAGATACAGCAACCATGTGTGGTTACTACTTTAAAGATTTTGTGACCGAAAAATACTATAATTGGGCGACCACAAGAGTTTGACGTAGCACTCTACTACGCTTCGTAGCATCCGTAGCTAGAGACAGCTACGCCGTAGTCCGGCCAAGTCAACTGCTACGCTACAAGCCAGTCTGTCGCAGCATCACCTATTTATATTGTGTAGTACCACAGATAGAAATCAAACCTGACACAAACCATGTGACGTAACAATTATGACATTGCGACTTGTTACTACGTTACAGATTCTCTGATCGAAAATGACTATGGGGTAACCACACGAGTAACACATAGCACTCTGCGACGCTTCGTAGCAATCGTAGCTGGAGATGGCTACGCCGTAGTCCGGCCAAGTTATATGCTACGCTACAAATCAGTCTGTTGCAGCATCATTTGATAGCTTGAATTTAATTAGCTAATCACAACTATCACACACACACGCTCACACTCATTCATTCACACTCACACACAACAGTGACTTAATTTCATAAATTTCTACTCAGAGTTCCAAGGCTTAGCCTAGTTTGGAAACCACTGTGATTTATAAAAATAAATTATTATTATTGATTGAGTGCTTTTGGCAAAAGAGCACTTATGCACTTCTACCTAAGAACTCTGTAATGCAACTAAGGTGTTTCTTTCCATTTTTCTCTTTTTTTTATGAAGCTTACTAGCAATGTGGGTCGCACATTACTAGTACTCTTGTTAACCCCTCGTGCTAAGCTAAATGCTTGTGTTACGAGTGGGTTCACGTCGGTAGTGCAATGGGTAAGTTTCGATGCGGCAACCATATGATCGCCAGTCCGACGCCCTAGCCATTAGGCTACCGCCGCTTCTATTAATTATAAGTGAAGATTTAATGCGTGATAATAAGGGCTATCTTTTATATTTATTTAGTTTTTTTTGTGGATAAGAAGTGGCCTGCAGTGGTAGTCAGTCCATCATGAGGTGTGTATTGTTTGGTTGGAATAATTTAAAAGCATTTTAATCGAATTGAACTTCTAAGAATCAACCGATAAAAGTCTAAAATATAAATAATATTTACCTTGAAATATGATTTAAAATAAACATTTAACTAATTTAAAATTATTGACTTGCAAACTCAGTATAAATCAATCTTTATTCAAGTCAAACAAATATTTAAAGGCTTGTAATGAAAGTTTTAAAAGTCATTTTGAGAAAGTTTTTTTGAGTAAATATAATATTTATTTATTTACATTCTTAATATTTAATTTAAGTCTAAACAACTTACATTAAAATATATAATTTCTTTTGCGTTTGATATCATCTCTGTTGCAAACTTTTTTAAGAGAGAAAACGGAAAACCTCATTGATCGTCTGCCGCCTTCGAAGGCAGCAGGGTATGTCGGACTCATACCGAAATTCTCAGTGGCAGTTAGAATTTATGCCCGGGTAATGGCAATAAGCTAGCCTTTTAATATATGGAACCCAAACATACTGACGAACTGTGGGTGTTTATTAGTATACCTCTGTCTTACTCTTCGGGGAGTACAGGCGTGATAGTATGTGCATGTACAATTACAAAAACATCGAGCTTTAAAAAAACTCTCTGGCTTAAAAACAATACCATGATCTCCTATCATCGATACAGCTTTATCTCCAAAATGTCAAACTTCCAAACGGGTCGAACCTCCCCTCACATCCGCCTCAACCTTTCAATAAAATATTGTTTTCATTCGTACTTGCTCCGTATCGTATCGCTGTATCGACGTGGCCCGGCCTCCTCCACTCAATTTCCTATAAACCTTTAAATTGAAAGGGGAGGCGTGGTGGGTATACTGGGGGATATTGGAACACTTATCGTGGGTAATGACTGGTTATGGACTTGCAATATTTAAAATATGCAGCGTTTGTATCGTGGCTTCGGTTCTAATACGGTTACTTTTGCATAGCTTGAGCTAGCATTTTATTTTGTAGAGTGGCCAAAAGATGTTTATTATGTATAAAGAATATTTATAATATAACATAATGCCGTTACAAATGTCCTTCTATTTTAACTATGTTTATTAATTTTGTATTCATATGGGTTCCAATAGGGATTGGTACAAAAAAAATAAGTATATAATTTCTAACAATGAAATCAAAATGGAAATCTGTTCAGTTGTTTTAGCGCCAACCACCACAATCAAACAACAATTCTAAATATTACTTTTTTGTGTTCGGAGACTTTATACAAACCCACTAGTTTTTTTGTCATCTTTGTTGTAGAGAAGTAAAAAAGCAATTTTTTTTACGATTTTATAATAGTATAGACGAGTTAGAAGTGTATATCAAAGTTACCCATTCCATACCCCGAGTCAAAAATCCGAAATCGTGCCAAGCTTCAGACACGAAACGTTTAAAAAATACTAAAGTTTATACCGCGGTAAATTTAAAACGTAATACTTTTTAAAGTCAACTGTATAAATTGTCGGTGAAAACTTACCTCACAGGTCTTAGAAGCATGTTTAAGCTGTCTTCGAAGTAAAACGAGTAAATGCAAAACAGCTGCTGGTAATATTAAACTCAGCTTATTCCCATTTGTGCTTGCTCGTAATATGTTTGGACATTATATGGCATAAAACGTTGGCATGATTGGATATAGCTATTATACTTGGCATTCATTTCTTCCTGACAAAAATCAACAAAACTGCAGCAGGTTTTTAAGCTATTTCACAAAAGAAAGTTGAAAATTGCCACTAAGGAAAATACTTTTAACAATCTATAATATCATGATCACAGTATACGTTTACACCCAAATTTAATTAGAGCAACAGAAAGTAAAACTACAATTTTAAGAAATGTTGTCTGTTTGTATGTACACCCGTCACGAAAAATCTACTGCATGGGATTGGATCTGGTTTCCACAATTTTATTACTGATGGTGTAACCTCAAATTTAGTGCACGTCTCATGTTGATAAGCCACCTAAAAGCCGAGTTATAGTTACTTAATCCTTTTGGACCGCGAGTAAAATCTTTGTTAACAGCTAGTTATTTATTAGGATAGTTAAAAACTTTGCATTCTTAGGATCTCAATTTTAGTTTCCATATATCTCAAAAACAAGCCCTGATAACCCACAATTCGTTAACCCTCCAGAATCAGGAGTCTTTACTTATTCATACCAGTTCAAATTCCCGAAAACAACCTTCCACTCCAAGAGCTAGCTCCATATGACTCCGAACGATGCAAAACATCTGGACATGTTCCAACATGAATTAATCATGCCCCGACATGTCTGCAGTAAAGCGGAATACGCCTCCGATAAAGACAGGGTACATTGGATTATTGGCTCCTATGTTTGTCTTAGTGGTGGAAACACGCCTGTTGGCCTATTTAGTTATGGTCATAAAATAAACCAGTATTGGTACAATTTCGGTATAGGGGAAGTGACTGCCTTACGGATATTGTTAGTGATGTTTGGTAGTCTTGAGTCGATGGTCCTCGATCTTTGATGGGGTCTAGTATTTGTACTGGGCCACAGCTCGGCATGGTCGTGACGCGTGTTATAATTCCCATATATGGGACTATAAGGCAAGAGAAGGTAAAGTTTTAGTCAGTATGAGTCGGACATACTGTATGGATCGTGGTAAGTTTTAATTAAAATAGAGCCTTAATATTAATAGAGAGAAGCGAATAGAAGAGAGAAAATAGAGCTGCGTATCAGCAGCACACCTGTGCCTAACCCCTCATAGAATGGAAGCGTTATGTTATATTAAGTTACGATTATGATTCCGTAAAAAAAACTGTATAAAATATAAATACCAATCATTTACTTAGCTTTAAAAAAATATTAAAATTTCATAAAGAAACAAAGTTTCCAATATTAAACCTATTATAAAAATTATGAAAGCGAATTTAAACTAATGACTGTGCTTGCACGCGATTCTACACCTAAGTAAAGCAATAATAAAGTTTAAAGTCTATTAAAACGGCGTTTCCGGGTTCAAACGATAGTTAAGTTAGCAATGATGATTATTTATCAGGCGATTTTGTATTTCCTTTATTGATGACTCTTTAAGCTACAACAGGGTCAATTTATGAGAGGGAGCGTTACTGTAAAAACATGCATATTACAAGTTATATTTTAAAGTACGTAAATCTAAACAAAAATTTAAACTGCAGTGATAAAACCAGTATCAGCCTTGTGATATAACAATTGGACTGCCACGCGCCGGAAGCCTATACAGTTCCTCCTTCAGTCCCCTTCCTTCTCCTTTCCCTCCATTTTCCATAAATAGGCTCGGCAACGCATCTGCAACTCCTTTGGTATTGCAGATGTCCATCAGAGGCAATGACGTCTTACCATCAGGTAGCTCACCTGCTCGTTTGCCGAGTTATACCATAAGAAAAAAAAAGTTTGTTTGGCATAGGTTTAATCCCATATAAAAAAGTTAAAGATCTGGATTTTCAATCCAAGGTATAGTATAGGGTATAAATTCAGACTCCGAGCTGCTACTCAAATTAGGACCTCTAGCATAGCAGTCGCCCTTAGGACCACGAGACTAATGAGGCAGTCTGATGATAATGAAATCTCCCTAATTCTAGTTATTAAAATAATCGTGAAGTCTGTAAAGTACTCCTGATCACTGCTTATTGTTTTATTATATTTTAGCGTTAAACAAAGCGAAATATTCATAAGGAAATGGATCACTAGAAGACGTAAAACGTGGAAGAGAAATTCGACATCACAGGCAGTGGTCTCGGTAGCTTAGTTGGTAAAGCATCTGGTGTACTTACCCAAGAAACGCAGGTTTAAATCCTGCCTGCTGAATTTTTCTTCCACTAGAAAATTCATATCTTTATTCCTGGTTAATTAAGAATTCTGATCGAGTAGTCTGGATGTCGTAAATGTCAAATGATATTTTTCTCTCAACTTAACGACAGACGTGAACAAGTTTCGTAATGAGATCGAAATTGGATCTAAACTTGATATTTACGATATACTAAAATCGGACTTACATATCGATTAAATTAATTATTCATAACCAAAATTTATCTTGTAGAGCTTTGAGAAGTATGTGTGGTGTTACGCTAAAAGATAGAATGAGAAACAGTGTGATAAGGGAGCGTTGTGGAGTGAAAAAAGATGTAGTAACAAGGCTTGAGAAAGGTATGTTAAGATGGTTTGGTCATGTAAAGAGAATGGATGAACGGAGACTGACGAAACAAGTATATATGGTGAGTATGGATCGACGAGTTGGAAGGGGAAGACCTCGGCGAACGTACCGCAACCAAATTGCGGATGTTCTTAAAAAAGGCCAGGTTCCGAGCACCCTAAACCGACGGTCATGCATGAAGAGATTAATGAATGTAGATGAAGCGAAAGTAGTGTGCCAGGATCGTAGCAAGTGGAAATCTATAGTCTCTGCCTACCCCCATGGGAGACAGGCGTGACAATATGTATGTATGTAAAATTTATCTTATCGATAGTTCTTTAGTTGTTAAAATAAAAGGTTCGTGTGTTTTCTTTATTGATTGATTATGAAAAGTCGTTTAATACGCGCAAAGTTGTTTTTTTTTAAGTTACAGCGTTTTTTTTTTGTCATAGATCCTTGAATACAAAATCTGAGAGATCACGCAAATGTTTACGCAAATCATATCATACAATCAAACAAATAATACTGCCGCCACAACCGGGCGGCACCAACACTTTTGTGCAACTGCCCCAATTTTCTGAAGGAGCAACCCTAACCTACGTGCAATATTATAAGACACCTAAAAATATCGTGACAGTAGATTGGTACTTACGTATACCTAGTATACGAACATACCTACCAATGAACGGTTAATTTTCAAAATGTTTAGTTTATCACAGAAAATTATCGTGACAGCCCTACTTATTTAGGGATCTACCAATGAACAATTTAGTTTCAAAATGTTTTGTTGTGTTTACCACGCGATGTTTCGTTTGATATTTATCGATATGATAATTAAAAAGGACTTTTGTTTCAGTATTTAATTGAAGTCGTTAAGTTTTATGATAACGAGAATGAATATTCAGTCACGATATTTTAGAATGAGCTTCATTAGTAGAGTGGTCCTAAGCATTACTGCTACACTACTTGTCTTGGGTTCGATTCCCAGGTAAAGCAAAGTGTTATTGAGTTCTTTATATGAAATAGCAGCCCGGAGCTGCTACCGAGAATTCAGATAATAATGTGCCTGCTGATAACTATAGGATCTCCCTCTATTACATTGGACCTAAAAAAACCGGTAAACTATGGGTTAAGTTTAAGTTATACCTTTGCTTAATCTATTCTACTTTTTGAAGATCTGGCAAAAATCATTTTTTTTATAAAATAAATTATATTACAAAATTTACCTCACTCCATATCAAAACAGACTAAGCACAATTTCTGCAAAAATATAACAAGCATCAAACAGAATTACATTTATACATAAAATATTGACGAAGGACTTGCGCACATTGAGGTGTTTGGCAAAACGCCAAAGATACGAAGAAGGAGGCCACAATTGTAATATAGAGATAGCCATAATACCGGGGACGGTCGACTGCGCAGCTAATATTGCGTGATGTGTTGCGTAATTAACTGCAATCACTTGGAAGGGACTAATTCGGTGCAATAAGGCGTTGGGCAGATAGATAATAGGGTAGTTAGACTGGATTTTTATTTATTAATAACAACAATATAAGGCTGCCTCATGTTTTTTTTTTATGGTATAACTCTGTAAACGAACAGGCGAGCTACTTTATGGTAAGTACCACGCTGTTGTGGTAGGGCCACGCTGTTCGCAGCATGAATGGGCCGGCTCGACCGGGGAAGTACCACACTCTCGCAGAAGACCGACGTCCGAGTAGTAGCGTTTCGTTACTGCGCTTCGTTCGGTGAGCGAGAGGGCCGGAGGCCCAATTCCTACCCAATCCCCTTCCTTCTCCTTTTCTCCTTCCCCTCCCTTTTCCTTTGACTACTTACCATCATGTAGCTCGCCTGCTCATTTGCCGAGTTATCCCATAAAAAAAAAAAAGTAGTCATCGCCTACCATGGACATTTGCTAAACCAAAGGAGTTACAGATGCGTTGTCTAGCCTATTTAAGGAAATGGGAAGGGAAGGAGAAAAGGAGAAGGAACTGAGGAAGATTGGGCCTCCAGCGCTCCACACTCACCGTATGAAACGCAACAGTATGCATACTGCTACTTGAAGTCGATATTCTGCGGGAGGCTAGTACTTCCCCGGTCGTGAGGACCCATTCATGCTGGCATATGGACATGCCAGCAGGCACTACTATTACAAACATTAGTCATTAGTCTAGTGGTCCTGTACTGCGCCACTACCGTGCGCGCTTGCATCTACTTACTTTTCTTCTTGTTCTTTTTTTCTTTTCTCATGTCGAAGTGGACCAACGCTTTAGTGCTACTCATTTTTTAAAAGCAAAATTTTGGCTGGTTCGTTCCCCAGGTCAAGCAAAGTGTAATTGAGTTCCTACTATGAAATTCTCAGCGGCAGCTCGGAGTCTGGATTTGTGTCCAGTTAATGGCAATAAGCTCGGCCCCTATTACATGGGACCTAAACATACCGACGTGTGTGTGTACATTAGTACAACTCTGCCTAACCCTTCGAGGAATATAGGCGCGATAGTACAATTAAATATAAGGCTTAGTGTTATAATTTGTATTCTTGGTCCCCCGGTATACCTACGCAGACTTTCCGTATGTGTAAATTCGCGGATTTACAGTATCCCCAACGATAAACAGAAAGATTGCTCTACCCTTCACCTAACTTTAGGTACCTCTATAGTCCCCGCGCCTGGTTGTACAGTTTGTTCGAAATAAGTAAGCCGATCGGAAGTTGTCTGCAAGTGGTTTAGAAGTGGTAAATTTTAATGAAAGAGTCGGTGTAAAGATAATTAGAGTCGTATATGTTTCACATTTCTAATTATTTTGTTTACTAATTTCGATATTTATGTATTAAAACACATAATTAAACGATTTTATCACCGCGGTAGTTCGGAACGGCTAACTTCCAATCGGCTTACTTATTTCGAACAAACTGTAGTGTTCATTATCTGTAAAACAGGGGTCAGCAGATCAGCGAACATCATCATTATACCAAAACCAAGCCATAGCGTCAAAATTATAATATTAAAATATAAAAATGATGAGTACATAATATGAATATAAAAAACTACACTTAAAATAAGAACATACAAATTTGTTTAGTGCTAAGTTGCTAACTAAACTGGCAACACTGTTTGCATAATTATAACTTGAGCCACTTTGAAAGCGCATTACATGCAGCACGAACGTTTGAAATTATACTAGGTACAACTCAAGATAATTTATATACTCCGCTTTTGTGCACTACGATGAAACTAAATTACATACCATCACGTCTGTATCCCCCACAGGGTTAGGTAGAGATGTACTAGTGTAACATACGCTCACCGTTTTCCCGTATTATAAGGGGGACGTAACAATACCAGGGAACGGTGTCGCCCCCTTTTAAATGGGAATTTAAGCGAGCCAATTGCCACGGGCACAAAACTTAACTACGAACAGCTTCTGAATTTCATAGGAAAAAAAAACAATTACACTGCTTGGCCCGTGGAATCGAACCAAGGGCCTCTAGCGTAGTAGTCGCGCTGAGGTCCACAAGACTAAGGAAATTAATTGAACAAAATAATGTATACAAAAATCGGCCCTAATTCTTTATACCAATGTTGCCACCAAATAGTAATTAACAAAATTGCCAAAAGATAGTCGAGTTTGAATTCGGAATATAACATCTCTTGCTCGGTGTTGCCAGTACGTTTGGCAAGTTGCCAGCGACTCTGAATAAATGAACGTGAATGAAAAACATTTGTTGCTCTCAAGCCATTGTTGGGTTTGTTTTTTCCGGTTTCACGTTGGTAGTTTGTTATTTTTTTTAAACGACAGAATACAATGTAACAGCTTTGTCAATACGTAAAGTTTCTTGGTCCGAAGTGATCACAAATGAAAACTGAATGAATTTTTTTTTTTTTATATATTTTCAAACCATCATGCCTATATTTCCCGAAGGGTTAGGCAAAGGTATACTCATTGTATACCCACAGTACCTAAGCCGGTATGTTTAGGTCCCATGTTACATGGGGCGAGCCTATTGCCATTTATTTGGCAGATATCCAAACTCCGACTGCTACTGGGAATTTTACTGAAAACCCCAAAAACACTTTGCGCGACCTAGGAATCGAACCCAGGACCTCTAGCGTAGTGGTCACTCTTAGGACCACTAGAATAATAAAGCAGTTCGTTTTTTTGTCCAATGGTATTAATGATGATTATTTCTTTCAATACATATTCAATTCAACAAACAAACGAAAAGAAAACTTAATAGAAGTTATATTTTTGTCAAATGTCAAAAGCTTATATCATTTTAATAAGTTTTTCTTCTATTCATTCAAATCAAAGTCGAATTCGAAATCAATTATTCAAGATGGACTAGGAAAGTAGTCCTTTTATGTCATTTTTACATTTTAGACACCCCCCAACGCCCGCCCTTACTTCCTCTTACACCCTTATTTACAAACAATACTGTGTTATCATAAGGCCGACGATTTTCACCGAATCGTTGACATTACCTAAGCGTCTTTCGCCTCACAGTATTGCTAGTGAAAACGGGAATATAAGTGTTTTTGCTTGGAAGAAGAAGCGACGCCAAAAGTCCCCATCTACATCGTCTGTTAATAAAGCGTTAATTTTCTTTTCGTTTGTACATCAGAGGCCCAATTTCTCCTTCAGTCCCCTTCCTTCTCCTTTTCTCCTTCCCCTTAAATAGGCTCGGCATCGCATCTGCAACTCCTTTGGTTTTGCAGATGTCTATGGGCGGCGATGACTACTTACCATCAGGTATCTCGCCTGCTCGTTTGCCGAGTTATCCCATTAAAAACATTGATATATACGATTATATTAGGGCAATTCGATTTTTTGTTACCCTAAGTCCAACAGGGAACTGATATAGGCCGATGATGATAATGATGTTAGATTATATATCAAAACACCCTCTTCTCAATTTAAAGTAAGTTTCTGAATTTAAAAGAAAATGGCAAATTTCTTCTTTTAAAAATATTGAGATTCGATGCACCCTATTACAAGATATCTTTGTTTTACAGTTGAGTAAACTTTTCCACTATCGTGCGCGTACTGTCCCAAGTCAAAGAGACGATTTTGTCAGAATTTTCGGCCATTCACTTACTTTGTCCTTTTAGTATGAAACTATACAATAAATACCCTATTTAATGGCGTGACTGCTCCTTAAGTTTAGTGCTCCTAAATACCCTCTCAATGTCTAGCCTAGCCTAGTAATATGACCATTCGACTGCCACGACAAAGGTCTCGAGTTCGAATCCAAGGCACAATTTAATGTAATGAATCTTTGGTTGTCTGAATAAAAATCTATCCATCTAAAATTAATTTATTTCCATAATGCATCCGGATCTTTTATCTACCTTTTTCTACACTGTAGTCATAGAACTTAGGATTATATGCAATGTTTTTCTGATACTCTAGCCTCCTAATTTTCCGTACAACATCTTTTACTTCCACGTTCAATCGAACAATTTTCTCAAACATCTTTATATGAAAATATATTGTCCCTAAACCCCTCTGCCGCTTTTTTAGTCCATACCAAACCCATTTTTGCATATTAACGAGCTGCCGCACCAACGCAAATAAGAATCCCATTTTATACCGGTGGGATTTCCAATATTTTTTTCTCAACAATTGTGGTACTATTAACCTGTAGCGTGTGATGTAAACAAAATGTTCCATGTTACGCATCAGTTTCTGCTTACACCTCCATTTGAGTGCCCTATTTTCGACATAATCGTAGATCTCCCTTCGTGTTTCGGGTTTCCCTTGGCTTTGCTTTTTAAACTCCGCAGCTAACTTGTCAAATCTCCGCGTCAATATTGTCCAATCATCTCCATTGCTGTGAAAATCTGTTATTGATTTGTGTTCTCTATTTATAACGTTCTCCATTTGAAATTTCCAGCGTCGCATTTTCATTTCTTTGACTGTTAAGTTCATATATTTTGCTCTGAGCTCTGGTGAGATTGAGGCCATTCTCGGTATTTCCCGGGTTACATTTAATTTGTTTGGGGCTGCTGTGGTTGTATTGGATTTAAATATTTGTCTTTCATTGATTTTTTCTATGTAATCTTGTTTGAGTTCAGTGGTCTTATTATCATACATGTCAGCGGAGTCATCAATGATTTTATTAAGCGTAGCTCGCGCTTGATACACATCTCCTATCTCCGAATCTATGATGTCATCTGCATCCAATTCATATATTTCTTTATGTACTTTCGATGCTGTGCACAAAGCTGTAAAATTTTGAGAATTTTATTTACGTTTATATTTATTACAATTTTCCTTAAAATAACAAGGAAAACAGTAATACATTTTATAAATGTATAAATAAAAACTTAAACTTATCTGTATAAATAAAAATCATTTACCGCATGTACTCACAGCTACACATCGAGCTATACAAATCCAATTTACGCTGGCCTCTAATTATTAATGCCTATACAATGCCACATCAGCTTATTGCTGGTTTTATATAGCTTGACCTGTAGATGTGTGTACCTATGGAAAATCATTACTTGAGACCGTCTCGACCAATTTGGCTGTATTAATGTTGTGTTCTTAATTGACAGGACAAGGTTAAAGTTTTTTTTTAATCCTCTAGAAACGATGGAAATTTGGAATATGAAAATTAACGCAGGTAAATATGCTATACCGAAATTGATTGTTATTGATTGATTGTGATGATGAATTTTAGTTTTTTATTATTTGCATAGATAACAAAGTGATGGTATACTAGATTGCTTCATTGGTCTAGTGGATCTAAGCTCAACTATCACACTAGAGGTCCTGGGTTTGATTTACAGATCGAGCAAAATGTTATTGAGATTTTATATGAAATTCTCAGTAGTAGCTCGGAGTCTGAATTTGTGCAGAGTTAATGATAATAGGCACGCCCCCTATTACAGAACTTAACATAGCGGGGAAATGTGGGTGCACATTAGTTCACCTCTGCCTAACCCATCGGAGACACAGGCGTGATGGTGTGTATGTGTGGTATAAAATAATCGATATATAGTAAGTTAGAAGCGGCGGTAGCCTAATGGCTAGGGCGTCGAACTTGTGATCATGTGGTTGCCGATTCGAAACCAACCCATTGCACTACCGACGTGAACCGTTAATACGAGGGGATAAAAAGAATACGAGTAACATACGAACCACATTGATAGTAAGCTTTTTTTATAAATAAAATACTAGAGTAAGCAACTTACAAAATAATAACAATAGTAACGAAGATTTTTGCATTGTTTCTTATATTCCACCATTTAGTACGAGGCACGCTTGTTCTAACATTGTTTTCTTATCAATACACGTAACATATTTTCTTTTAGTTTTAATGTGATTTTTATGAGAAAATAATTAGGTTCCAATAGTAATTTTAATGGCTATCGCTTACGTACGTTGCGAAATGATCTTACATAACACGTTATGAAAATTAGCCAAAATCCATGAATATTGTGTTCTAAACTTGATTAACTGCCTAATTAGTCTAGTGGTACTAAGCGCGACTGCTACGCTAGAGGTGCTAGGTTCGATCCCCAGGTCAAGCAAAGTGTTATTGGATTTTTCTATGAAATTCTCACTCTCATTCTCACATGACTTGTGCAAGGTTAATAGCAATAGGGTCGCCCCCTATTACATGGGACCTAAACAAACCGGCGAAATGTGGTTGTACATAAGAACACCTCTGCCTAACCCTTCGGGAATACAGGCGTTATGGTATGTATGTAAAGCTCAGATCAAATAAAAAGTTAAGATAGAACTTTGAGAACAAAGAAGTGAGGCCGGCTAAAACTGCGCCTAACCGTGTACAACACACAATTACACGCACACACGTATACCGTAACTACGTCTTATCTTGTCAGTCGAGCTATCGAAAGCTTTATTTGATCTGAGATGTAAAGTTGATGAAATACGTTGGCTATCAAAGATGTAATATTTTTCAACCAACATTGGTTTTATTATGATTACATGCAATGTATGCTAATGTGATAACTCTGTCGTGCTTCATAAGCAATATTGTTTCTATAGGCCGACCGTTTAACTCGCGTATCGCCTGCGCGGTAAGAAGGGAGTGGGGGCGGGTTACGCTACACACGGAGTCAATAATCCAAAGATTTATCTCAAGATAGACATTGTTGGTAAAGAATAAAATAATAAGTATCTTTTTTAAGTATTTATTTTCGCGCCCCCGCTCC
This sequence comes from Subacronicta megacephala, assembly GCA_958496365.1. NCBI lineage: Eukaryota > Metazoa > Arthropoda > Insecta > Lepidoptera > Noctuidae > Subacronicta > Subacronicta megacephala. Next base: position 13,311,291 of record OY292526.1, read on the forward strand.
CTTCTTACCGCGCAGGCGATACGCGAGTTAAACGGTCGGCCTATAGACGTTGATTGAGTTGAGGGTAGATTTACATTGTGTAAAAGGCAACGTAAAAATGTTATATATATGCGGTTATGATTACATTTCAATCAACGTGCTTCGTGTATGGTTATAAATTGATTTATTTAATTAAATGGGAATTTTAATCATCATAAGTAAAAACATTTCGTTGGTAGGTGTGTTAGTGAATAAAAAAAACCACTTTTTATGGATTTTATCGCGTTATATTGATATTATTTAATTAGAAAATAATTTCTTTAAAAAAATTTACTCACTGCTACCATATTTTTTTATTAATTATTATTCGATCAGGTCACGCAAACTGAGCTCATCGTATGCTTCGTGTCCCCTATACCTATCCTAGTCTTACAGTATTGTGCTTGCATTTGTGAAACGTCGGGAATTAAAAAATATCAATATCAACATCATCATCCTGCTGGGCACGGGTCTCCTCTCAGTATTAGAGGCTATAGTCCGCCACGCTAGCCTACCTACTGCGGGTTGGCAGACTTCACACGCCGTCAAGAAAATCTCTCAGGCATGCAGGTTTCCTCACAATGTTTTCCTTCACCGTTTAAGCGCGTGATAATTAATTAATACGCACATGACTTCGTAAAGTCGGAGGTCAGGAGCCTTGGATTCGAACCCGAGACCTTTGACTTGGCAGACCAATGGTCATATAACTAGGCTATCACTGCACTAAAAAAAATAATATAACGCAATAAAATCCGTAAAAAGAACTTAGTTTTATTTTAATAGGCTCGCCCCCTATTACATGGGACCTAAACATACCGGCGAACTGTGGGTGTACTTTAAGTACACCTCTGCCTAACCCTTCGTGGAATACAGGCGTGATGGTATGTTACGTTTTATTTTAATATGTAATATCCCCGTCAGTGTCAAAAACCAGCTTGTATTTTTTTTACATGCTTACTAGCAATGTGGAATGTGCATTAACTACTAATATTCTTGTTAACCCCTCGTACTAAGCTAAAATGCTTGTTGGTCCACGTCGGTAGTGCAAGGGGTGGATTTCGAACCGGCAACCACATGATCGCAAATCCGAGGCCATTAGGCTACCGCCGCCGCTTAAAATTTGCATTCCCACTGCTGGGAACGGTTTTCCTCATAGTATAAGAAGACAAGGTCCACAAAACTGTAATACGGTTTGGCACTCAGCATGGTCTGTGCGAGGAAATATGTCTCAAGCATGTACATAGACGTTTTCCATCACCGAATAAGTAAGTGATAAATATTAGAAAAATCAATCACCTACAGTAATGGATTTAAGAAAATTCTAGAATATGAAGTTGTAAAGTGAAAGTTGAATTATCTGCCTATACCATAAGTAAAAATGAGAATGTATTTAATATATCCAATCATGTAATGCGAACTATTCCTTTAGAAATTATCTAACTATGATTGCTAGGCTAACCGAACAAATAACAAAACTATTTAATTTAAACTTAACCAAAATTCCCTAACTTCAGGGTAAAATCTAGCAACAAAATAAATCACTACTCCCAAACATTCGGGGTTGCCATCAATTTGTTAGTGTTGCCAACTTATCCGTATTTTTTATCCGACAGTTCTGATAACTGGCACGTTACTCAACGTTCTACTTTCGAATGTGTTTCCATTAATGTTTGACGATATCCCATTTATTTTGCGCGCTCATGAGAGGCAAAGGAAACGCACAAAGAGCCAGGTGGCCATTCTCAGGCTTGTTTTTAAAGAAGGAAAGAAAAATAAAAGGGTGGAGTTGCTTACGTTTTGGATGGAATCATTCTGTGTGAAATGAAAAATGTATGCCAGTGATCCGCGTGGGAAATGAATTCCTTTTGTTATGAGATGTAATATTATATCAATATTTCTTGCAAAAAATGTGCCATATATAGGTTGCGTGATTCAAAGTTGCGAATATTCTATTGTATACTGAAAATAAACATCTTTTGTTCTAATTTTACAATAAATAAATATTTGACATTAGTTAGTCATAGCGTCTGGTATATCTAACCAGAAGGCGCAGGTTCGAATCCTGCCCCCAGTCGAAGATTTCCTTCACAAATAAATCTTTATAATTTTAGCATGGAATATGCATAAAAAAATACAAAAAGATAATTATCCGGTTGGACGCCAAATTTTCAATTCTTTTATTGGCAGAGCCGCCATTTCACTACATGGTATAAAACAAAGTCGCTTCCCGCTGTCTGTCTGTCCCTATGTATGCTTAGATCTTTAAAACTACACAACGGATTTGGGTGCGGTTTTTTTTAGAAAGAATGATTAAAGAGGAAGGTTTATATGTATAATACATACATATTATACTACAGAAAAGTCGAGAAAACACGCGGGTAAAGTCGTGGGTGGAAAGCGAGTACCTACATATCTCTATACAAGGCTTACTACAAGCGAGCAAGCCAAATACAATGGTTCACCGGCCGCAACAAAAGTAGGAATCGATCGCTTGACCCACAAACTGAATAGTCAGCTATGCTAACCGGCAGACAACAGCCGTAAAACAATGATTTATAACCACAAACCGTTAATAGTGCAAGAGTAATAGGGTGCAGATCAGCTGTTTATCATTCAAAGGGGTTTAGACATGTTTATAGACATGGGCAGTCTTGTATGTATACCATTACGCCTGTATTCCCCGAAGGGTTGGGCAGAGGTGTACTCTAGTACACCCACATTTCGCCGGTATGTTTAGGTCCCATGTAATAGGGGGCGAGCCTATTGCCATTGACCGGGCACTAATCCAGACTCCGAGCTGCTACTGGGAATTTCATAGAAATCCCAATAACACTTTTGCTCCACCTGGGGATCGAACCCAGGACCTCTAGCGTAACAGTCGCGCTTAGAACCACTAGACAAATGAGGCAGTCAAGGTTTTTTTTTCTACTCCTGAGCAAAGGCCGCCTACATGGGACATCAAACATACCGGCGAACTGTGGGTGTACATTAGTACACCTCTACCTAACTCTTCAGGGAATACAGGCATGATGGTATCTATGTATGTTTTTGTTGTGGTAGGGCCACGCTGTTCGCAGCATGAATGGATCGGCTTGACCGGGGAAATACCACACTCTCGCAGAAGACCGACGTCTGAGTAGTAGCGTTTCGCTACTGCGCTTCGTTAGGTGAGCGAGAGGGCTGAAGGCCCTATTCCTCCCTCAATCCCCGTCCTTTTCTCCTTTCCTCTTCCCCTTCAGTAAATAGGCTCGGCAACGCATCTGCAACTCCATTGGTTTTCGGATGTCCAAGGGCGATGACTACTTACCATCAGGTAGCTCGCCTGCTCGCTTGCCGAGTTATCCCATCAAAAAAAAATATGTGAAATAATAATAAGTGTATTTACAAAAGGGCACATTTTTACCCTATTAGGACTTAATGAAACTACGGTGTAATTACTGAAAAGTACACAGGCGATACACAAAAACGTTGAGCCAAATTAAACTAATAAAGGGTCACGGGAGAGGCCCTTAATTAATTAATATCAGCCCTTTTCTTGTGAAACTGTACTCGATTTTGGTAAATAATTTGTGAACCAGTATTTTCTCTTGGTTTCTTTGTCGTGAAATATTTTTTTTTTGTGTGCAGTGATAGCTTTGTGATATGACCATTGGACTGCCAAGTTAAAGGTCTCGAGTTCGAATCCAAGGCACGCACCTCTGTCTTTTAGAGTCATGTGCGTATTAATAATTAATTATCACGCGCTTAAACGGTGAAGGAAAACATCGTGAGGAAACCTGCATGCCTAAGAGATTTTCTTGTCGGCATGTGAAGTCTGCCAACCCGCAGTAGGCTAGCGTGGTGGACTTTAGCCTAATCCCTCTCATTCTAAGAGGAGACCCGTGCCCAGCAGTGGGACAATGTAGTGGGTTGATGATGGTGATGATATTATTTTTTATCTGAAGTCTGGGGCTCGTCATCATCAATTAATTTACTGTCACACTGCTGGACATGGGGCTACTCTCAGAACGAGAGGGATAAGGCTGTTGTCCACCATGCTTGTTTACTGCGAATTGGTAGACTTCACACGCCATCAAGAAAATCTCTCAGGCAGGATTCCTCACGATGTTTTTCTTCACCGTTGAAGTGTGTGATGGTAAAAAATAAATGCAAAAATTGCAGCGCTTAATTTATGGTATTTTGGTTTAATCTCAAGTGTGATACATTACAAGTATCGTTTTAATTTCATCTTAATTAAAAAGAATAATGGACGCGCCGTGCCGTCTAAAAATATTCCAATTTATCAATAATGAAAATCCTTCAACAACGTTTGCTAACAAGGATTAGTTACATCGTTAATTAAGGGTTGCAATAAATTAAAGAAGGTACAGTTTTCGACGCAGCGACAGGCCAATTTGTTGTGCAGTAGAACGTTATGATGATGAAACTTTGTCACCGGGTGTACGCTTCAAGTTGCACACAAAAAATAATTGTCTGTTCATTTTGTTCGAAATAATTGTAAGCGAGTAAAGTTGTTTGCTAGTGGGTTTGGCAATGGGAAATTTTAAGCTAGGATAATGATCACGTAAAATAGAATAAAGATTTCTCTATGTTTTTCTAAAATCTAGAGTAGAAAACAATAGACGAGAACTGCCTTATTGATCTAGCGCATGGCTACTGAGCATGAGTTCCTGAGTTCGATTACCAGATCGAGCATTTTTATTGGGTTTTAAATTAACTAGCAACTCAGAGTGTGGATTTGTGCTCGGTTAACGGAAAAAGGGTCGCCCCTATTACACGGGACCCAAAACATATCAGCGAACTGTATGCCAAGTACACATCTGCCTAACACTCGTGGAATAGGCGTGATAGTATGTTTTTCGTACATTATAGAGCTATTTTCACGTTTACAAAATAGTAGTTTATTTTAAAAATAACTTGTTTGAAGTTTTTACTGCAAATGAGATTCTTTATATTCTTTGAATGTTTTCGAAACTATTTTATTTTGCACTTAATTTATTTATTCATAAGTACTTGAAATAAAAGTTTTAATTTTATGTTCGTGAATAAGTACGAAAGTTATATGTAAATTAAAATTGTATGTCAAGTTATAACTATGTCACTTGAATTTACTATGAATAATACAAAAAAATACTGATTTTGTAGGGCATAATTTATGATGCGTTTTAACCCTTCAACCATCCAAGTCGGATAAATAAATACGAGTCCCGCGAACAGACATGAAAATGTTTGTCAGATAAATCCAGCTGAGCGGTTAATGGATTAGGTAATATTTTTTTTACTGCGTAGTAGCGAGCTGTCAAATTGTGTAATGTTTTGTTACTTGTCATTAGCATAATATTTAGGGCATGAGTAACAATGAGTTTACTCATCCCTTAAATTGCTACGACCATATTGCCCTTAAACTAGTAGCTGCTATAAATACAGTTTTATCGAAATAAGTAAGCATGTACCCCCAAAACAATCCAGAATAAATAGTTGGCATGTCTGAAGAAGTCTGAAGTTATCTGCAAATGATTCAACAATGGTAAATATTAATAGAAAGAGTCGGTACAAAGACGATTGGGATTAAAATTTAACCTGACAAGCGGTACAGTTCCTCTTTTGAGCACATAACAATAGATTTTGCATTGTGTATATGTTTCACATTTGTTTTTTATTAATGGAATTACTCGACAAACGAGCAAGTAAACTACCTGATGATAAGTAGTCATCGTCGCCCGTGGACATCTACAATACCAAAGCTTGTAAAAGCTTATTTGAAATAAAAACATTTGATTTGATTTGATTTGAAAAAAGGAGTTTCAGATGCGTTGTCGTTGGAAAAGGGAGGGGAAGGAGAAAGGAGACGGAAGGGAACTGAGGGAAAAATTGGGCCTCCGGCGCTCCACACTCGCCGTACGAAACGCAACATACATACGTACATACTGCTACTTGACGTCGATATTCTGTGGGAGGGTAGTACTTCCCCAAATGTGCTGACCCATTCATGCTTCCATATAGAAATGCCAGTTGGCACTACTACTATTAATTTTGTGATTATTTTCTTTACTAATTTCGATTTTTATTTATAAAAACACTAGCAATTTACCTGTGCGGCAGTTCGGAACGGATAACTTCAGACCAGCCCAGTTATTTCGAACAGAATTTCCCTTTTCATGACTTGATAATCATAGCCAGGACCTCACGCTCCGAAGCCGCGGTTGTAACCACTAGACCGAAAAAACAATTCAAGGAAAAATAAAGAAAATACAACTTCTTCCGTCCTCATTTCAAATACGGCAACACTCGTACAAAATTAATACAAACGACATAACAAGCGTAACGTATTGCTGTGTTGCTACACGTAAATATTTCGCCGGCGCCAATAATGTTGCCATAAATCAAAATTGTATTACAAAGATCTTACAAATGTGAGAGGTCACAAGTAAAATGTTATTCGGCTTAAGTTGTACGTGACAGCGATAAATTTAGCCAGAAAAATATTTTGCAAAGGGATCTAAAGTACATAATCAAACATGATAAAATAACATATTTTCTATTATATTTTAGCATTAAATAATGCGATATGTTCACAAAGATATGAATTTTCTAATGAAAGAAAATTTCATGTGAAAGAAAAATTCGGTCTCAGGTAGTGTTTGCGTCTCTCTGGATAAGTACACCAGACGGTTTGCCAACTAAGCTACCGATGTCCACTGCCTGTGTTGTCGAATTTCTCTTCCACATTTTACGTCTTCAGGCGACGTCAGCAGAAGACATTACTACCTATGTCTTTTAACCAACACGACGTTCAATGTCGAACGATGTTGCCTTTTACTGTATTTAACGGCTTATTTTTTATTATATTTTAGCATTAAATAATGCGAAATGTTCACAAAGATATGAATTTTCTAATGAAAGAAAAGAAATTTCAAGTGTGTGTATGTAGCATTTCTTTAAATAAACTTTCTTGCTCAAGCACAACATTTTACATGAGGTCACAAATAATTATTCTTATAGCAATAAGCTGCGAATATCTTTTTCTTCTTCTTCTAAAGCATCATCAAATATTATCGTCACCAATATCGGAGTACGAACTTATTCCGAGGGATGTTCATAAAAAGACATCAACATCAGCTATCCATCTCGTCTGCCCGCCGGAAATTGGTCCCTCTGTTGGACGGTTTTTGGGTCGACCAGTTCCGAATAGCGTTTGCGAACCCAGAAAGATGACATACTTTCTGATTGGCTGGTTGCGTCTAGTCATTTGAAAGATTGGTTCCTTTTTGGATATGACGTCCGACACATTAACTGGGACTAGGTAAATCGCTTTGACCTCGGAACACCAAGATTGCTTACGCTGAAGGTTTAAGTATATGTAACTTTGGGTATACATATTTTAGGGTTCCGTCAATCAAACTAGTTAATTAGTTAAGTGCGAATTGTACAGTGAGGTAGGGATGTGATATAATATATCAAGCTACATAGTGGATTAGAGTATAAGTGTTAAAATATCTAAATATCTATAAAATGTACACATCGATGATAAATATCGTATAGGTACTCCGAAACATCGCTGTCTCATTGAAACAATGCGTTTAGTTGACCTACAAATATTATATCTAAACAAAACTTTGTTGAACTTGAAATAAAAAGGAAAAGAAGCAAAAAGAAGCTGTAAAGGATCCGAAACGTCGGGAATTTAAAAATATCAATATAACGCGATAAAATCCGTAAAAAGTAGTTTTATTTCAATATTCCATTATTGTTCAGCAACAGAATATTTAGCAATGCTATGATACTATCCCATCGAATTGAACAGCAGAATTCCATCACCTCACTTAAGACTTATTTCTAATATACAGCTAACATCATCTTTCTTTCTTTCCAGTACATCTTCAGTTCGAAGATCTCACGCTCCGAGATTATGTGCTGCACTCAATTGTCAACAACTTCATCAGAGGGAACTTCACTCCTACGTCACTCAGCGAACGGCCCTGCAGAGACGAGAGCCTCCCATACTTTTTACCAAAACACGTGCGCCCAGAGCGGTCAAAACATGTGAAAAAGTCGAAAAAATACGGAGAACCGTTCAGGACATTGGAACCGTTCAGTGATTATAGCTTAGGGAGTGTAGATATAAGTGATGGGTATTACTTTAGACCAAAGTACCGTAGTTACAGTAGGGACGAGCGGTCAGTGTACCGGAGGATTGCGAAGAGTTTACGCATGAGGAGGCGGTATTTGCCGGCGAAGGTTGTGAGCGGCTCGCTGGTGGGAAGAACGGCGGTGCTTCTGCAGTGGTCCCTAAATGATGCCGTGCATTTAGATAGTGAAGGGACTAATGTTGTTTTTAGGTAAGTGATTTTTATATTTTATCGTAGTAATAATAAAACATAAAATACCATACCGAATCCTGCCCGCAGTCATATTTTTCCATCACTAAAATAACTTTATATTCTTTGCATGGAAAATGTCTAAAAATACAAAAAAAATGATAACATACCATATTATTATCGCCTCTATTTTCCGAAGGTTCAAGAGGCGTAGTAATTTACACCCGATATTGCCTACAGTAACTGGGCAAAGATTCAAACTCTGAGCTGCTGTTGACAATTCCATAGATACCTAAATCAAATAACATTGCTGGACCTGGGAATCGAACCTTAACTGTTCGACTGTTATCAAATCTCCACCAACCAATTTCTGGGCAATATCGATATCTTGAGGATAAATGGTTGTCAGGTTAATTTGGCTTCTGACTAACCACTTAAGGTTGTCATGTGTCAATAGTCTAGTGGTCGTGGTTCGATCCCCAGGTCGAACAAAGTGTTATTGGGTTTTTGATGAAATTCTCAGTAGCAACTCGGCCTCGAAGTCTGGATTTGTGCCCGGTTAGTTGCAATAGGCCCTATTACATGGGGCCTAAATATACCGGCAAAATGTGGGTGTACACTAGTTCACCTCTGCTTAACCCTTCGGGGAATACAGGCGTGATGATATGTTATGTTTGTATGACACCTAGTGTACCAATGGACTTACGAATGACGTCATGACGTTTGATAATATAGTTCTTTGATAATTAAACTCGGCCACGTACGCTTTTGTTTGCTTTGATGACGTCATTCATACACGTTTAACCCCACATAGCATGACGTACATACGAACTACATAACAGCTCGTACTTATAGCTTAAGATAATCCATGAGCTTTAATCATAACAATACCGATGGATATTTCAGTGGTGTCCGAAAATAAACGACAAATTTATTATCTGAGTTGTTCTTTGTTTATTGTAAGCATGCAATACCGTTATGCTTCCTTGATTTATTTATTTGAATTACGAGACCGCAGAAATGACATCAATACGTCAGATAAGAAGTGAAGCGAAGTGTAGGTTTGCATTACAGTCGTTAGTAGGTACTCCTCTGCCTAACCCTTCGGAGAAAACGGTTAAAATTATCTTATATTCATCATCATCATCAACCCATTACATTGTCCCACTGCTGGGCACGGGTCTCCTCGGAACGAGAAGGATTAGGCTATAGTCTATACTATAGTGTAGTAGTATATACTGCGAGTTGGCAGACTTCACATGCCGGCAAGAAAATCTCTCAGGCATGTAGGTTTCCTCACGATGGTTTCCTTCACCGTTTAAGCGCGTGATAATTAATTATGATTACGCACATGACTTCGAAAAGACAGAGGTGCGTGCCTTGGATTCGAACTCGAGACCTTTGACTTGGCAGACCAATGGTTTTATCACAAGGCTATCACTGCATCTTATGTTACCATAAGATAATTTTAACGGTTTATTATTATATCTTATGTTACCATAAGATAATTTAAACGCTTTTGGGAAATTCCAACAGTTAGTCTTTTATAAATTTTCAATAATCTATTACTTTATTCCAATTTTCTCCCCAAAATGTGATCCAAAAATTACACATCCCAGACGCACCCACATTTTCTTACTAAAACGATTTTTCTTAATACTTTACTTCACACCCTCACGCGCGATAAGACTGACCACAGCCCTATTTGACCCTAATCCGAAGGTCCGCCGGCCCTATCATCATAATTTACTTGGATTCAGCGCCCTTTACGATGCCTTACACAACCTTATTCCAACAAATCCCCATAAAACTAGCATTGTTTGTGTATAAATGTAAATAATATTATTGTGTGGTATTTTTTTGCTATGGTGTGTAGTTTTGGAGTGGTAGAACTATGTACCTACCAGCGTTGGGTATTAAGTTTTTAAGTAGTAATAGTGCCTCGCTGGCGTGTCTTCATGCCAGCATGAAGGGGTGGCACGACCGGGGAATTACTCCTCTCAAACAAACACACACTTCATCTGCAAACCCTTTGGTATTGCAGATGTCCATGGGCGGCGATGACTGCTTACCATCAGGTAGCTCGCCTGCTCGTTTGCCGAGTTATCCCATAAAAATAATTCCCAGCATAATGCTGAGTTGGCAACTAGCTAGTGAATTTTGTTTTATATATTTATTTCTCATTTTATCTGTGTGTTGTACGGACCTTATCTGTATAAATGTTTTTCTTTCTTTTCTACTTAGCTAATTTTCTTTATTATTTTGGCATCCATAGTTTATGACTGCCTCATAGGTCTTGTGGTGCCAAGCGCGACTGCTACGCTAGAGGTCCTGTTCAAATCCCAGGTCGAACAAAGTGTAATTCAGTTTTTCTATGAATTCGCTACTGAGAGCTTTGAATCTGGATTTGTGCTCGATTAATGGAAATAGGTTTGCCCCCATTACATGCAACATAAAATAACTGGTGAATTGTGTGTGTACATTAGGACACTTCTGCCTAACCTTTCAGGGAATACAAGCGTGGCCACCTTATGATGCCAAGTTTGTAGCAAAAACATAGTGTCCTACAAAATAGCTGCCTTAAAACAGATTGCAAGGCGATCTGGCATTTGAAAAAAGACAAGCGTTTGTGTTTGTATATTCAATGTCCCAGTCAAGTACAAAAGCCTCCAAAGCTATCTTCAGATTTGAGAATAGAAACGTTTAACGAACAAAATAAAAATAAAAAAAGACGCAAAACCAAACCCTATCTCAGAATACTAAGATTTATTTTTGTATAGCACAAATGCATTAGTACATTTTAAAAGCTGCATCCATTATAATGTGGAGTTTAAAAACATTTTATTTGAATTGCGGCCGGGAATGGTTTCGAGCCCTTTGTGGCATTACATTCATTGTTCCTTGGCCGGTTTACGACGTCGAATTAAAAAAATAACGTCCAGACGAACTTTCCCGCTCAATGTCGGCCATTTTTAGGGGTCTGTACCGAAAGGGTTTAAACACATCTCTATATAATAATAATGTGTCTGTATGTCAGTCTTGAAACATGATAATAATATTACATGGACAACGATAATTGAACAATAGTGGTTTACTTAATAAGAATATTTTTTATAAGCTTAGAAATAAAAGTGACTTTGTCTTTCTCCAAGGACCAATCTATCCGCATACCAAAATTACCACAAAGGAAGCCATTTGATCTATCATGCAAATTGACTCTTAGTTTAATCATCACGAACGTTGTGAGCGGTCGTGTCATTAAGGTCGAGCTGGTCCTTAGGTACAAGTGTCATTCATAGCACTGTTCCATGACTTTTAGGCTCCATTGGCTGCACAAAGGCTCTATCACAAAGTGATTTAGTAAGCCTTATGTGAACAAGGCTTATCCAATCATTTTGATCAAGAAATATAAGCCTACCCTGGAATCAAGACCATCAAAATTACCTATCAAAACATAAACGTTTTAATACCTTGAAACCTTTCAATCTCTTACATATTCTTGAAGCCTTTCAAAATCTTGAAGCCTTTACGTGTTGATTGGTAATTATGTTAAATATATAGTATCCGTTATCCTAAATAAAGTAATATACTAACATGAAGGTAAATATGATATTAAACTATGAGAGCTGTACGCAGTTATTATATTATTTCCCCAAAACAGACACTTTATGATATCATCATGGAGCGATCGTAAACCTTTAACTGAATTGCTGTTATGATAATCTGCAAGCTTGCAAGCTTTGCATATTTCCTTATTTGTTTCACATGAAATACTGAAATCATTTATTTTGTTGTGGTGTTCTGGGTCTTCGCACAAATTTATTTCCTCTTCACACGTTAGAAAAAAACGCTAATTTTTTTGATTCCGAATAAAAATTATTAATATTATACTTATAATACCTATGTATATGCGAGAGACCGAAATGGTTATTAAAATGTAGATACTATCTCAGTCAAATTGACTCATCTCAAAATCAATTAAATATATCGCTCCGTCATTGGTTCGGTTTCCGATTTAGTTCTTCTTGTTTTAGCAGGCTGCCTGATGATGTGAGTGAGTGGATGGGTCAATAAATTCGTATATTCTGCTAAGCGTGCTAGTTAACGGTTTCCAAACAAATTCCATGTTTACGTCACAATTCCTCGTAAACATCGGACCAATCTGTTGAGTCTGGAAGATTTTATGACCTTCTCGGTGTCCCGATATTTCCACTTTACCTTTGATTGCCGTTGTAATATTTTATTGTTATTATCTTTTATGTTCTTTTCGGTGAGTGATGGCCACTTTTAACCAAGAATATTCTAACTTCGAAGGTTATTTTTTGGCACCATAGACGATTAATCGACTTATCATTTGGCATTAAATAATTTATTACCGTCGTACTTGAAAAAACGTCATTCTATATTATCTGCGAATGTTTTTTAAAATATATTTTTTTTTCTTAGAAAATCATTCGCATTGTCGCACAAACGCACCTCAAATATGGGTGGAGTCCGACACGCCCCGCCGCTTTCCCTAGGCGGCGAAAGTCCATGAGGATTTTCACACATTAATAAATTTGTATTATTAGGAATATTCTGTTTATTTTTTACGTTCATTGTAGCCACTTGCAGTCACTCTATTAATTACGAAGTCTTGGAAAGGTCGAAATATAAATGTCGTTCTAATGACAAGGTGTGTGGAAAATGTGAAAATAGAAAAGGAATTATGAATTACTATATCGATTTTTAGCAAGTCGTGAGGACCAATCGTGGGTAAAAGGTGAAAGTGCGATAATGTGCATAATTGATAGCACATTCGTAACCTACATGCGCCCCGAGAACCCAGTTCATTGGTAGATTCTCGAAACTCAAACTCACAATGGATTCGGATCGAAGGACCAATTTTTTTACATTGTACTCGTCGATTGTGCTCGTTATATTTTCTTTGAAATAAGCTGGAACTTTTCAGTTTCAATGTCTTGTATTAAAATTTAAACCATGGTTGCTACTGGTATTTGTAAATGGACTGTATGATGTAAGAAAACTGTTGGCGGGTTGTATTATTTCCTAACTGTAAACCGTTCACTCGTATTCCAAAAAATTTAATCCTAAAAACGAATAAAATTTTTAATCGTTTGGACCATTTATGAGTTTTTGCCAGTCTAACGCATGGATATTGTTTTATACTGTTGAAACATTCCATTTTATGTAAATAATAACAAATAAGATGATAAATCCAGCATGCACAGCGGCTTTTCTAAACAATCAGTTCTACAATGTTAAACGTAAAGTTCTCCCCATAGATCCATCTAGATGAATAATCCTGTATATATACATATATAGGCCAGGTCAACTCGAAGCTGTTATGGCTCTTTCTTTAAAAGGCCTGTTCAGATTTATCAATACATTGTTAAACTCGCATATCTAATAATATAACTATAGTCTGGACTTTAAAAGAGACCATGATTCTCTGAGTTTGTTTCGATATTTCTTCTCAGAGGTCGTCAGATAGGAAATGTCGGCGCCATTTAGTTTAAAAAAAAAAAAAATCGACTTGTAAAAGTACCTTCTATTTACAGAAATAAATATCATTTAAACATATAAACAAATTCAAGACACCAAATTTTTGTTATGAGGTCACAACGCGACGCTTAACGACAACAATAAAAACAGGTTAACGTGATAAAGCAAAACACGCCCTTTTAACCCTACCTCAACCTTAGCCCGCAGTAACCAGTACATCAATGAAAGGCCAAATGCGTCATTTACCATCCAAAGTACACCAAACATAGTTTAAAACCAGCTGACGAAGACAAATGATCGTTTTACCGGCGCTGACGAGACACACGGCCGCTGCGGTCGTCCAACTGTTATGTTGGTCGCGTTATGGTGCGTTGCGCGTGCAACCTGTCCGAACAAGATGCTTGCGGCAATTTTAGGCAGGTATCTATTCTGCCTATACCAAGATGTATGAAAAGATAATGCTCAATCAAAAGCCATTTCAATATAAATTGGCTAGGCAATCAGGCATGTTGCATTCGCTATGTGATAATAAGGCTTCATCAAAATGTTATTATGTTTAACATACCATCACGCCTGTATTCCCCGTAGGGTTAGGCAGAGGTGTATTAATGTACACCCACACTTCGGCGGTATGTTTAGGTCCCATGTAATAGGGGGCGAGCCTATTGCCATTAACCGGGCACAAATCCAGACTCCGAGCTGCTATTGAGAATTTCATAGAAAAACCCAGTAACACTTTGCTCGACCTGGGGATCGAACCCAGGACCTCTAACGTAGCAGTCGCATAATGTTTAAAGAAATAAATATAATTGATGTGACACATTATCGTTTTTAAAACCGGTCAATAATATTATGTAGACTTGTAGAGCATTTCGCAAAAGATTTACATTTCATGATATTTTTTCAAGGAAAACGCTTGGAAAATTATTTGTAATCCGATTTGTCCATCGTCGCGACACTTTCCGCGACTAATGCGCTTTTACTGTAGATCTGCTCCACAAATCTTAAATGGATCGTTTTTTTAATCTTCTACGATAAAAAGTACTATAATTTATTGCGATACCGGAAAAATATTATAGGAAATATTATTCCGATGTTCTTAAAGTTTTTCTCTAGAAAAATATCTATACATATTAGAATGCAAGATAAATGTTATTGTAGACTATACGAAGTCAAAGCCAGAGTCGTTTTTTATTCAAGACAGGTAGTATATTTGTAGGAATATTTATAAGCCCTACAGACAGCTGTTGCATATGTGTTTCTTTATGTAAAACTTACCCCGACTACAGCACAGAAAAAAACATAATTCATTATTTTTTAAATGACGTTGCCTAATCTCCAACTTCTTGAACAGTATGTCACGCCACCATAGATTAATGTTACCATAATTACCATCGAACAATATTGAATTCTGAACAAATCCCTTATGAAGGGTGATCGATCGCCTCTCGGAACCTACTGTTTTAAACCTTACCTCAACACTATGGTTCAATTTATCGTTAAATTATTACAATAGGGTTGGTAA
The DNA here is from genome assembly GCA_958496365.1 of Subacronicta megacephala. Lineage (NCBI taxonomy): Eukaryota > Metazoa > Arthropoda > Insecta > Lepidoptera > Noctuidae > Subacronicta > Subacronicta megacephala. Next base: position 13,326,657 of record OY292526.1, read on the forward strand.
TTTACTGAAAGGTTTCCATAATGTGCTGAATTTATATACTACCCGCTCTTGCCCGCAATTTGACTCGCACCCTAAATGTTTTTTTTTATCTAAACTACTACAGTATTGTGGAGAGCAAAATAAAAAAATATTCAAATCGGTCGAGCCATTTTCGAGTTTTTGCGCGACGCGCGTCTAATGATTTTTATATAATATCTACATGGATTGGATATAATATTTGAATGGATGTATCACTTAACTCATATTATTAAAACTTATAGTACTATAACTTATTAGTACATGGTCATATCACTAGGCCATCCAATATCCATGCCGTTAACTTTATATATAATAGCTTAGTATTATAATTTCCTCTACCACGCCTCAGTAACTTAGATTAATGAAACCTTACTTACAATAGGTTTTTACTTAAGCTGTCAAGCAATTGTTTTTGCCTGTTTTCGCAAGAACTGGGAAAAGTTACAATTTATGTGTCTGTGATGATAAACAACTGACTAGTTGGTTTTGTTGGTTGGTTTATTTATTCATTTACTTAATTAGAACGGCCACAGGCCAGTTACCCTATTATGTGGTCAACTAGACCCGCGGGTCCAGTATCGAGTGGGTCCAGTCGACCGAAGACTCTTACACTCTACTTACATGCATTGCTGAAAACTGCATTAAAATGCGTTGCGTACTTTAAAAGTCTAAGCGTACAAACAGCGGGAGCATATACTATGTAAAGATTATATTTCACAATAGGCATGTTATGTGTTAACACCAGTCGTCCACCGACGTCGGTATTTATAACTACCCTATTCGAAGGGTTCTAATGTTATGCATACCATCACGTTTGAGTATTCTGTAAAAGATTATTTAACGGTGTACTAGTATACACCCACAGTTTGCCGATATGTTTAGGTCCCATGTAATAGTGGGCGAACCAATCTAATATGAAAAATAATTTATGGAAAAATCCATGTAAGTACCTATTGATATTATGGAAAGAAAGAAAACTTTTTATTTTGGACTTGCACATAGATTACAAGATAAAATTGACAGATACAATAAAAAACGACAATGGCAAAAAGCTACGCGAGGCCAAAAAGGGTCCCCAAATGCCCCAGCGAAGGTATTCTGATAGGGCCGTAGAAATACTTCCATCAGGAAGGTAATATAATTCACTTCTACGACAAACTCAAACAATTTTGAGAACCGGAACACAATTATACTAAACTTCAACAGTTTGAAACAATATCAACATATTTATTAGCCCAAACTAAATATTTAAAATACGGTCATCAATAACCTAGAAGAAAAGACATTAATCACGAAGTTTGGAATAAAGCCCCATACTTATGTTGAGTAGCGAATTAAACATAAACATACCATCACGCCTATATTCCCCGAAGGGTAAGGCAGAGGTGTACTTAATGTACACCCACAGTTCGCCGGTATGTTTGGGTCCCATGTAATAGGGGGCGAGCCATTCACCGGGCACAAATCCAGACTCCAAGCTGCTACTGAGAATTTCATAGAAAAACTCAATTACACTTTGCTCGACCTGGGGATCGAACCCAAGACCTCTAGCGTAGCAGTCACGATTGGGACCACTAGACCAACGAGGCAGTCCTCGAATTAAATAGGAAAGTAGCGAATTAAACTTAAGGTGTATCCACGATATTAGCTAATCAGCCTGTTTTCCGCGAAGGGTTAGGCAGAGGTGTAGGTACTAATGTAGGTACAACTACAGTTCGCCGTTAATTTTAAATCCAATGTTATAGGAGGCGTATTACCATTAACCGGTTACAAATACAAACTCGATCAAATCGAGCTGCTAGTGAGAATTTCATAGAAAAATGCCATAACAATTTGCTTGACCAGGGAATCGAACCTAGGACCTAGTAGCCCTCGCGCTTGAGGCCATTAAACTAATGAGACAGTCATATACACTGGATAATAAAACAAATTAGCAAATTGAAAAGAAATGTTGAATTTTTTTTGTTTTGTTTGTAGAAACACTTTTTTAACCGAAAGGTCACGCAGAAATGTACTCTTGTACATAAAACCCTTAGTTCACGACGGGACGAACCATGAACGAGTACAATCTATATTCCAAGATGTTGGTAACAATCTTATGGAAAAACCCAATACCCTTTCTCAACCTGGAAATCGAACCCTCAACTCAAGCTCAACAGCTACGATTGCTTCTTCTTCTTGATTAAAGTATTTTATAATTATGATGAAATTAAGACATCTAGCTTGCTCGTTTCAGTTACATGACCGTAAACACTTAAAAATGTCCGCAAATTAAACATTAACGGAATCAACTCTAAAAAATGTGCATAAACTCGTTCAATTCAATTAAGCTAATTGAATTTGTGAACGTCTGGCTTAAGAGAGCAATGGCGCTATAGCTAATGACAAAAATGCGTTTCGTTTTACCTTTTAAATGCTAAAGCCTGTTCATGTAAGGTCTAGCAATTGCTTCATGTAAAATTTTGTGATTTAGCCACTTCTGGTTTACCTGTAAAACGAGCCCAGCAAATTTAGGGAAGGGCTAGAAGAATGTATTATTCTCTTGTTACTGAAACGAAAGTACTCGAAACTCGAGCTGCTACTGAGAATTACGTTTGTTCGGCCTGGGAACTGAACCAAGCAAGCACAGATAATGTCTATAACACTTTGCTCGGCCTAGGAATTGAACCCAGGATTCACGCTTAGCTGCTGCCGCACTTGCGACCACCAAAACCAATGCAGTAAAGTTTTACTCTAAAGTTGCTGTCAGCTCGTTGATTGGCTAATATCTTTATAACAGTATGAAGTATTAGCCAATCAGGCCCCACCAAATATTTTCACACAAATATTTACACCCGATAACGTTACATTTCCCATACAATTGTAATATACCCCGATTCCGTTGACCCCACTAATTGCCGACCGATACCAATCGGTATCATTTGACATTTCTCCCTCGCCCTGGGTAATCGATAGGAGGCATATCGGAGTGATTAATAGCCCGGTTAAACCTGAGGGTAATACCCCTCGTCCATCAGGAAATGAAAATCGAAGTGTTATCGATAATAGGACCAATTTTTAGACACCTTTTCTGTGACAAATACATAAAAAACTGAGTATGTATTCAGAGGTGATTTGGATTCGAACTCGAGACAGTATGATTTGGCAGTGCAATGCTCATATCAATAGGCTATCTTATAACTATAAAAAAAATATTATATACTTATTAACAAAACAAACAATATCAATATCAATATCGCTATTCGCCAAAGAGAAGTCTTTGCTATTCGCTATCGCTACTTTATTACTGTAAGAAATCGCTTTTAGCGATACGATCATCCTATACGATTCTATCATTTACAACATGTACTTGTCATGATTTTTGGTGTACAATAAAGAATATTCTTTTTATCTATAACCTACAATTTAATAAACATACATACATAAGCTCACGCCTTTTTCCCACAGGGGTAGGCAGAAATTATATACCGCCACTTGCTACGACTCATGGCTATCTCTTTCAAATTAAACATAGCATAACATAACATACTAAGTATCACGCCTGTATTCCCCGAAGGGTTAGGCAGAGGTGTATTAATGTACAACCACACTTCACCGGTATGTTTACGTCCCATGTAATAGGGGGCGACTCTATTGCAGTGGCAATAGAGTCGCCGGGCCCAAATCCAGACTCCGTGCTGCGACTGAGAATTTCATAGAAAAACCCAATAACACTTTGCTCGACCTTGGGGTCGAACGCAGAACCTCTAGCCTAGCAGTCGTGCTTAGGAACACTAGACTAATAAGGCAGTTTCAAATGAAAGAAAGAAATATAAAGAAATAGTTTATTCAGCCGCAGTAAAGACAAGTACATTCATTATAAGCTATAATAACAAAAAAAATAATAATAATAATGCATTAAGTAGGTACTATGCCCAAATTGCGCAGAAAGTGATCTGGTTCAGCATATGCCAGACAAATTTGCCTGACGCTGGTTTTCAACCAGGTCCTAATCACGCACGGACGTGAAAACAGGTCCTAAATAATTATATTCTATGCAAAACAAAAAAAATAAAAATAAAAAATAATGTACCCATTAACAATATTTGAATAATATGCCAAGGTCACATAAAAGTACAAAATAAATAAATAAAAGAATATGTTTATATATAAAGATACCTAACATTGCTAGAAATGTACTACGTGAAATTAAAATTATAAATAAAAACGGTAGCAAATAAACCATTTAAAACATTAGAAATTTTCTGTAGATATCAAAAGTCTTACCTACTTTGTATTCGTGAAGGAAATGTAAATGTAACGAGAGATGTAACTTAAGTTCAAACGTAAATATTTTCCTGGGGATTAAACATCTTATTCAAAAGACTCAAAGAAGCTTGCGATTTTGTGAATTCTTGCTTTTCCGTGGTCGAAATTTTTTATTGTCTCATTGGTTCTTAAGCGTGACTGCTACGTTAGAGGTATTGGATTCGATTCCCAGGTCAAGCAAGGTGTTATTGGGTTTTTCTATTAAATTCTCAGAAGCAGCTCGGACTTGGGATCTGATCCCGATGAATGGCAATAGGCTCGCCCCCTATTACATGAAACCTAAATATACTTCGGAACTGTGGTTGTACATTAAGTCCAATTCTACCTAACTCTTCGGGAAATGCAGGCGTGATAGTGTGTAATGATGTTTTTAATTACACAATTTTAGGCAAGGTATTGGTTAAATTTGCGATGAATGCTATTATTCGTCAGGCGTAGGTACATTTTGTCAATTCGTTCAAGTCCTATGTAATATGAGCAAGCATATTATCCGGGCCCAAATCTATGCGTCATTACCATGCATAGGCATGCTTTCCTAATGGTAAAATCCAATAACATATATCACTCCCTGGGAATCGAACACAGGAGCTTACTTTCAGCAGCCGCGTTTGTGAGAAACAATAATGGCAGATAACTAGACCATTGCGGTAATATAAAACTTAACATAAACACATAACATACCATCACGCCTGTATTCGCCGAAGGGTTAGGCAGAGGTGTACTTAATGTACCTACAGGTACACCCACAGTTCGCCGGTATGTTTAGGTCCCATGTAATAGGAGGCGAGCCATTCACCGGGCACAAATCCAGACTCCGAACTGCTACTGGGAATTTCACCCAATAACACTTTGCTCGACCTGGGGATCGAACCCAAGCCCTCTAGCGTAGCAGTCGCGATTGGGACCACTAGACTAACGAGGCAGTCTTTATAAACTTTACCTCTTTATAATAGAAAAAGAATATCACGTTACAGAAAATCTATTTCCTAATACCTGAAACCAAGAAAATAACAACGTAATAACAGTAATGAACAGACATACAAAGTGATTTATATTGTACCCGTAGAACAATAACTGTAAAGGTAAACTTTCCCCTAAAAATTACCAATAACCAAATGTTTTTTTCACCTACCTCATTTCTAAAATGTCAAGCGAAACTGAAACTTGTGTTCCCAAAAAATAGGGCGTAATTTCAAATGACTTGAATCGGTAAAAATAACAGAGGTTGCCAAATTGAGGGCAATGATTTACCGTCTACGAAAAATCTGCCATTTTGTTGAATATTTTGAAATATGGCTTGGTACTTTGGTATATGTTTTTTTTTGTTAATGCTTGTTTCAACATGGTCTAGAAAACTCCGTAAGTGCTTTGACCAAAGAATCATTTGGCTTGAAAATACATGGAATCTACAAATATGCTTGTTGACTGTCGAGTTTATATAAGGGACATCTCTACCTAACCCTTTGGGGTATACAAGCGTGATGGTTTAATAGCTAATCCAGTTTCTTTTGGACGATAATATCTGTCAAATATCCTGCTAAAATGTAAAGGCATAGTAAACTGACTACCTCATTACTGCCCTCTCGTCTTGGTCCTAAGCGCGACTGCTACGCTAGAGCTCCTGGGTTCGATCCTCCGGGTCGGGCAAAGAGTTATTGGGTTATTCTATAAAATTCCCAGTAGCAGCTCGGAGTCTGGATTTGTGCCCGGTTAATGGCAATAGGCTCGCCCCTATTATATAAGACCTAAACATACCGGCGAAATGTGGGTGTACTTGTGTATTAGTACACCTCTGCCTAACCCGTCGGGAAATACAGGCGTGATGGTATGTTATGTTATGGATAGTAAACTATATACCTAATGATAATGTCATTAAGGCCGCATTTCACCAACTCCGAATAAATCCTAGTAAAATTACTCGGTTTCGTTCAATTTCTTATCTGTTTATATTTTGATTTATTTGGATAGTACCTAGCAGCTGTTTGAGCATAAACGCATCCTAAGTTATGTAGTCACATTAGTACAAATTTATAGTAAATGCATAACTCCAACTAAATGCATAACTAAACTCCAATTCATACCTTTTCTCAAAATCTTACTTTTTTTGTGTTCAAATCTGCCCGTTATGCAAAGACCCCAAACACCTTATATTTTAACATCAATCAACAGTATTAGCAATAAGGATCCTGTAAAGCAATATATGACATGACTAAACTTGAATACTTAACACTGAGGCTTTGGAGAGAGTAGAGGAGGAAAGAGGTTTCGCCTCTTTTGGCAAGCTTTCTCTAATTGCGATGGGTACGCCACCTGGCTGCACTCCCGTCAAACGAACGCCTTTGTGTGAAAGACAAAAGACTTTCAGGATTTTAATGATTATAATACCGTGTGAAAAAATGCTTCAGCCGGCTTTAGTAAAACTTCAAAAGCATTCGTTTAAAAGTATGGTGTATAGGTGTATGTTTGATAGAAATATCCCCTAAAGATAAAAATAATATAATACCTACCTAAGTAGTCAATTAATACAGGAGACTTACTTAAAGGCATGAAATAATACAAAATTATATTACAATTAAAAAAACCAGCTAATTTAGAGTTTTTTTTTTATCAGCTTGTCAATTTATTTTATATGGAATCATTTTCTTTTGAGATAGCTCGGCAAACAAGCAGGCGATGCACCTGATGGTAAGCAAGAGCCATCGCCGCCCATGGACATCTACAATACCAAAAGTGTTGCAGATGCGTTGCCGAGCCAAGGAAAAGGGAGGGGAACGAGAAAAGGAGAAGAAAGGGGACTAAGAGAGGAATTGGCCTCTGGCGCTCCAAACTCACCGTTCGAAATGCAACAGTATGCATACTGCTACTTGACGTCGATATTCTGTGGAAGGGTAGTACTTCCCCGGTCGTGCCGACCCATTCATATATATAGACATGCCAGCGAGACACTGCTACTACAAAAACTACCACTATTTTTGTTTCAATAAGTTTTTGTATGAAAATATTCTCAACGCACACTCTATTACTCTGTTTTTTTTTTTTTTTGTGGCAATTGATCCGATTGCGGCTATTCTGCCAGTGTCACGTTGAGACGGCGACTCGCTAAAGACCACCGTCGAGCTTTTGACTTCGTGGTAGATGTTAGTCTTAGCAGTTAAAATTTAAGATCGTTTTCATTTATAAATGTAGTCAAAATATTTATTAATTTAGGAGAGAAGTGGGAGATAAGGGAATGAAAATTGGTTGGGAGAGGGATGTTACACGTGGGAATTTTTCGATAGAGGTCGAAAGATTTGCTGTATAAGGAGCAAGAAAAGAAAATATGGTCTAGAGTGCCGTCCGCAAGACCACACTCGCACAGAAAAGTCTCTGCAATTAACAATCTATACATTATTAGCGGCAGGTGTCAAACTTTCAATGTCAATATGGGATTTACACACCTTTACAACAAACAACACCAATTAAAAAGCATTCTTCAATACATTAACTTTACACTGTATATCAACAACACAAGTTCACATCTAAACAATTATCCTTGACAGCAGGCCAATAACGAAGGCAACACTAATGACAAGCCGCAAGTTATTTCGACGGCACTTTACTAGAAAAACAAGATGGCGGTAATAACATGCTATTCAAAACACATTACTGTTGGGGAATTTGTTGGAAACCTCGTAAATTGCAGTGGGGTGGGTAAAAAGTATTTAAATATAAGTTTGAGAGAGAATACATCTGTAATTGATTACCAAGTATGCTCAAAGTAATGGCTTTTAACACACGCAATACGCATGCAAAAATCCCGAAGTGGAGTGCAGTGATAGCCTAGTGATATGACCATTGGACTGCCAAGTCAAAGGTCTCGAGTTAGAATCCAAGGCACGCACCTCTGACTTTTCGAAGTCATGTGCGTATTAATAATTAATTATCACGCGCTTAAACGGTGAAGGAAAACATCGTTAGGAAACCTGCATGCCTGAGAGATTTTCTTGACGGCGTGTGAAGTCTGCCAATCCGCAGTAGGCTAGCGTGGCGGACTTAAGCCTAATCCCTCTCGTACTGAGAGGAGACCCGTGCCCAGCAGTGGGACAATGTAATGGGTTGATGATGATGATGATACAAAAATCCCAGAGTTAGACTGAAGTGTACCTTTTTATGGGTTATGTGCCGACTTAACCTATAATCGAGCAGACAACCACCTGATGGTAATTAGTCATTGCCGTTTATGCAATACCAAAGTAGTTAAAAATGGTCCACTGGATGGTGATTGGCGACTGCCACCCGTAAACTGGCTATGTTCTCTTACCATTGTCTAAACAATGCGAAGAATAAAACAACTCTGCTTACCGTTATGTCATTGGAAGAAAAGGAGGAAAAGAGCAAGAAGTGGACTAAGGGAGGAATTCGGTCTCCGGCGTTCTACAGACATCGGACGGAATGCAACAGTAAGCTTACTGCTACTTCTCGTCGATATTCTGTGTTGGGAGAGTAGTACTCTGTGGAAGGGCTACCAGTCCTGCGGACCCATTAATGCTGGAACGTAGACACTCCAGTGAGACATTACTACCTTCAAAAGCGATATTTGTACCTTATGTACAGCAGCATAGTTTTCTTATGTGTGCGAGCCTTTAACTGGGCACAAATCCGAGGTGCAAATAGTTACATAGAAAAACCCAATAACACTATGCTCCACCTGGAAATCGGACCTAGAATCTTTGGCGTAGCAGTGATGCAGTTTCCCAAATTATGCTCAAAATAACTGATATTTAACCAATAATATTACCCGGGCCCACGCTACACAACTCACGCCTGTTATCCCAAAGGGTTAAACAGAGGTTTACCGATCTATCCAAATGCCACGGGAATACTTTTAGATCCCTTATAATAGGATGTAATAGAAGATGAGCCTATTGCCATTAACTGGGCCCAAATCCCAACTCAATGTATGTAATGGCAAAATAATACACCTTTCTACTAAATGCATAGGAAAGTCTATACGGTACTTGTAACTAAAAAGTAATAATCTATCAGATTGTCTGTTTGTCTAATCTCCGAAACAGCGGAACCGAATTTGACAGGAATTTCACTAAGGCCAACATTTTAACCTCACGCTACCACCATTAAGAGCCGAGCAAACGGTAAGTGAAACATCAAATGGCATACATCCCTTATAAATGTGAAAGTAACTCTGTCTGTCTGTTACGCTTTCACGCCTTAACCACTCAACCGATTTTGATGAAATTTGGTACTGAGATAGACTAAAGCTTTAGAAAGGACGTAGGATACAATTTTTTGACGAGGCACGCGGACGAAGCTGCGGGCGGAAAGCTAGTATTATATATAATAATGTCTTAATTCAAATTTGTAACAACAACCCATGACGTAACTAGGGCAAACCACCCACCCTATAAGTAACCTTTCCTCAATGACACAGAAATATTCTACTTATCCATTCATGAATAAAAAATACGACCGCCTCATCGTATGAATAAATGATTATTTGTACTGTTTGTTACGATTACGTAGCGATCTTTGCCGCAGAAATCAATATGCAATGGAAGCTTGTGAGCAATTTGTGCCGCGTTCTAGCGTGGGTTAGTAAGTGTACTAGTTAAGTGAAACTAGCGTAGCAAATAACCCAGACGCACTAAATTAGAACCTTCAATTAAGTGGATAAGTGAGAGAATTTTCAGAAACGGATCAGTTCCTGAAATTAACCAATAAATAAAATTTAAAAAAATGCAAGTTTAGAGTCGCCAGTTTATATTAAGAATTCTGACATTAAAAGATCAGACAAAGTATATTATTTTAAACTAAGTCAAGTTCGTGAGCATAGGTAATTTTGATAAAATTATTTTAAATAGTTATCGATCGACTCGAAGTTTTCGATAACAAAAATCCCCTTAAAATATGGTCTATGTATGTCAGTGCATGCTCTTATGAAGTGCCAGTGAAGTGGCGGTAGCCTAATACTAGTAATGTACGACCAACATTGCAAGTAAGCTTTTAAAAAAAAAACTTAACAGTATTAATCCTTTGTCTAACCTTTCAAAGATTATAATAAGCGCGATGTTGGGCCCAGTATTTTCTTCAAAATGTCATCATAAATTATTTCCCCCGAGGTAATAAATCTTGATGGAAATATCACAGTCCTACTTAAACATGATTAAGTAAATAAATATTCTTGTTTGCTCCAAAATCAACAGCGAAATCCTTTCGAAGGACGGTTTAAGCACATAAAAAAACAAACCGCTACCTGAGACACGTCAAAGAATTAATAAAATATTCTAAAATATTCACCTTTTACACACTTATTACCTTCCCAATAAATATTTATTTATTGGGAGGTTCAAATATTTATTTCAAATATTTATTTTTCTGTTCACTGGCGCTTGTTACGAACAGAATTTTAATAACATCCTTAAACTGCTTTCAATGTATCAGATACGACGAAAATTGCCAAAAAAATCTCATTTTTGTCTAGATAAAGTTGACAAACAAATTGCAATTTGGTTTCTTTAATATTGAATTTATGAAAATATGCTTCAACAATAAAACTTTAGTATTGAACATACACATCAATTTATACAAAACCAATAATAGCCTGGACTCGCATCATATGGAAGCCTTTACAATGCGAGGTCAACATATATTGGATATGTATAGCTTAAAGTATAGTCGTGCGTAGTGGGTGTACAATAAGTATACCTCTGCCAGCCCTTCAGGGAATACAGGCGTGATGGTATGTTGTATGTTAATACGAATCAACTGATTTCGAAAGACACATTGTCATAAAATACATAATAGTGCATTGTATACAATTAGGTACTTACGAAAACTTAATTCGATTTGGAATAACTATTTGAACAGTGACTGCCTCATTAGTCTAGTCGTTATAAGCGCGACTGCTACGCTAGAGGTCCTGGGTTCGATCCCCGCGTCAAGCAAAGTGGTATTGGGTTTTTCTATGAAATTCCCAGTAGCAGCTCGGAGTCTGGATTTGAGCCCGGTTAATGGCAATAGGCTCGCCCCCTTACATGGGACCTAAAAACATACCGGCGAAATGTGGGTACGTATACACCTCTGCCTAACCCTTCGGGAAATACAGGCGTGATGGTATGTTATGTTATTTGAACAGTTTTGTAACTTTTGTAGTCTTACTCGCATAGATTGTTTATTAGTGAAATTATATGAATTGTATATGCTGTAGATAACGGTATGACTTTCACATTTATATAATATCTTTAGTTAATTATTATTTACGCAGATATAATGTGTACATACATACATACACTCACGCCTTTTTCCCACAGGGGTAGGCAGAAACTATGGACTGCCACTTGCTACGACTCTTGCATATCTCTTTCGCTTCTTCCACATTCATACATCTTTTCATACACACGCGCCGGTTGCGAGTACTACGCACCTGACGTCATAATGTGTAACTGTTTGTTTATCCCAAAAAAAATAACTCTCTTGATCTTTATCTCACATTGTAACTTGTCATTTGTCAACAGAATCAACTATAATTTCCGTATCATTTTTAAAACGAGATCGACAATTGTATAACATGACCATTCTAAGTATGGTTAAAGATTTCATTGGCCGAATAATATGCCAATATTAAAACTTTGGTTCAAGATTTTATTTTACACGATAGTTACTTGCACAAGTTGCTTGACTAGTTCAAACGCGGCACCACGGTCAAGGTCTGTGGTCAAGTGTTCAGGTTCGTATCGATGCGTAATTCGTAGGCAAGTCAGGTGGAAGCTATTTAATGTAACTACATAAGTACTCCTCGATACCAAGACGTGATCTGTCCATTTGGAGAAATATTGAGGTCAAAGGAAAGGTTGTTTTGATTACATACCATCACACCTGTATTCCCCGAAGGGTGAGGCAGGTCCCATGTAATAGGGGGCGAGCTTATTGCCATTAACCGGGCACAAATCCAAACTCCGAGCAGTTACTGGGTATTTCATAGAAAAACCCAATAAAATTTAAATAAAACTACCTACTTTTTACGGATTTTATCGCGTCATATTGATATTATTTAATTCCCGACGTTTCGGAGCCTTTACAGCATCCATGGTCACCGTAAAAAATATCCGTAAAAGGAGTTTTATTTCAATGTCCAATATTCGCGTAAGTGTTAGAAACCAATAAACCCAATAACATTTTTCTCGACCTGGTGATCGAACCCAGGACCTCTAGCGTAGCAGTCGTGCTTAGGACCACTAGACTAATGACGCAGCCTAGGACTACTAGACTTATCTATACTATTCGTTTAGAAAAAAGAAATACAAGCAAGAATTCGGTAGAGTGTGGCATTAACATTTCCCTTTAATACCATTAACAAAATACCTATGCATATTCTACCACTATTCACGAAAGTGTACGACCCTTAGTTCCATCTATCATTCTTGTAAATCACCCAACCCTGGGCCACTGGGTGTATTGGGTAGGCGGCTAATCAACCTAGAAGCTGATGGATTGTCGTGACCTTCAGCGAAGGCTGTAAAGGGCATGGACTTATTTATGTTGATGGGTATACCAAACAATGAGGGGTGATTAAGTCCGTTACAAAAACGTAAAATACCGTCACGCCTCTTTCCCCGAGGGGTTAAGCAGAAGTGTATTAAATGTTAAATAAATATCGCCGTAGATTTAGATCCCATTCGCCGGGCAAATATCCAAACTCCGAGCTGCTACTGAGAATTTCATAGAAAATTCTACAGTATGTTCGACCTGGGAATAGAACCCAAGACCTCTAGTGTAGCAGTCACGCTTAGGATCAATCTATACATGTACCTAATAAAATTGTAACAGGCCGATGTCTGTACATTATATATATTTATGAATAACTAATATGGAAGGTCTTTATTTGAGCAACAGTAACCAAAACAACCATTTATGATTTTTATCTATAGGTATGTTTGAAACCGCAAAATGCAATAACTCTTGCACGAAATTCTATGAGGTTTTCACAGTTGTATTGCTGGAGGAACCAAATTTTAAGTTAGAACTTAAAATTTAGTGCATGTTTTTATGCCGCCTAGAAGTAGAGTTATAGTTGGTAAATCCTTATGGGACATGGAATAGAATTCGAAAATTTCGGAAAACTAAAGAAACTATTCTAGAGGATTACTAAGCTTTGAGGGGGCTTTTTAAAGCTTACTAGCAATGTTGTCCACACATTACGCAACGCATCTGCATATCCGTCGGTATTGCAGATGTCCTTGGGCGGCGATGGCTACTTACCATCAGGAAGCTGGCCTACTCGTTTGCCGAGTAATCCCAAAAAAAAATCTAGGCTAGGAATTACCTTTATCATTCTGAAGAATGCCCGTGCAAAGCAGAATGGCAGTAGATTTGTTGATGATGATGATTATGAGTCCTATCACAAAATAATTTATTAATGTAATTTTCTTTTGTTTCAGGTTACGTTATAGAAAGACGACGGGTGCCACCATATACCAAGTGTTCTTTACTAAAAATTTAAGATTAGGTAAGTGTTTCTTACAATATACCTAACCGTAATATTTATTTATAATAATAACAATCATAATTATGTTTCTATTTTCTCAACAAAGATAAGTTACAATTACAAAATATTTATACAAGACAAAGCTTACATTCCTTTGTGAAAGACTGGTGTCTGATGTTGAAAAAAACCTGTGTAACAGATCACCAAGCTCCCATCTCTTGGACAATAATTGGTGTTAATAACCATTTTAATCATTTTAAACAGTACTTAATCTATACGGATTAGGTATTATAATATAGGTATTAAGGTACAGAATAGCTTATAAAACGCCCAATGATAGCAGTGATATCCTAGTGATATGACCATTGGACGCCAAGTGCTAATCCAAGGCACGAACCACTGTCTCTTGAAGGCAAGTGCGTCATTGTCAACCTGACTTCACCCACTACTGGGTATAGGCCTCCTTAAATTTATGCCATCCACCATGGTCCTGTACCACTCTCATCCAAGTAGGCCCAACGACGTGCATTAAATCGTTGACTTATCTTGCTGCTGGACGTCTGACACTCAGACCGCCATCCCTCGGCCACTATTCAGTCATTCCGAACCAAACCAAACGTCACATGAACGTCACATTATTATTAACTAACACAATGATGTCAACCATGGCGGCCAGCGCTTGACGAGAGTATTCGAACTTTGGTGAATGGAACCGAACGTCTCGAGAGACGCTTATTCTTACGTGACAATTTCTTTAGCAGACTTTTGTCGAGCTTTTTGGCAGCAATGACAATTTTTTTAAGAAAATTTTCCCTCGGGAAAATTTCTCATCATCATTTACTCGTTTTAAGAACCATTAGGTGGGAATGGGTCTCCTCTTAGAATGAGAGGAATAGGGCTATAGTGGCCTTCAATTTTATTCTGTCATCTAATCCAACAAAAAAAGGCCGCCAAAATGAGATTATATTCGATATTTTCGCGCCATTTTCCCTTCACGATTTTTCCAAGTAGGTCAATGTCTTGATCCACGATCAAACATTCCATAAAGATAAACTCGTACACACCGAGTGCTTCATACAAACCGACGCATCTATCGCCTGCCACAAAACTTGCTCATTTTTCACCTAAACTTCGCAACCAGCGAAGAAAAATAGACCTTAAAGTAATGATATAAAATACATAATGTGTCTTTTTTAAGAGAAGCGAGACTGTTAGGGCACTTCGTAGAGTGGCCATGCTTACGGATAGTTTACTTGAATATATAATTTTAATTATTGTGAATAACAAATAATATATTACCTATTTGAATTTCTTATCCAGAAGATTCTGGTTAAGATAATGGGACAAACTTTACTTTAAATTATTGTATTGTCATCGGTCTTTGACTTTCATCATCATCATCATCAACCCATTACATTTCCCACTGCTGGGCACGGGTCTCCTATCAGGACGAGAGGTGCTATAGTCCGCCACGCTAGCCTACTGCGGGTTGGCAGACTTCACACGCCGTCAAGAAAATCTCTCAGGCATGAAGGTTTCCTCACGATGTTTTCCTTCACCGTTTAAGCGCGTGGTAATTAATTATTAATACGCACATGACTTCGAAAAGTCAGAGGTGCGTGCCTTGGATTCGAACTCGAGACCTTTGACTTGGCAGTCCAATGGTCATATCACTAGGCTATCACTGCACTCCACTTCGGAATTTTTGCATGCGTATTGCGTGTGTTAAAAGCCATTACTTTGAGCATACTTGGTAATCAATTACAAATGTTATTCTCTCTCAAACTTATATTTAAATACTTTTTACCCACCCCACTGCAATTTACGAGGTTTCCAACAAATTCCCCAACAGTAACCTCGGTCTTTGACTTTAGTGAAGGAATATATTTGGCTTTTAATTCGAATAAACTTCCATGTTACTAATCTCTAATTTTCTAATAAATAGATAGAACTAAATTTAAATTAAACTAGACTAACAGCTAAACTATATAAATAAAACTATATAATAAATAAAAGAAAAATTAAAAAACGGCATCGGTCTTTGATAAGTGTGCAAAATTTTCAAATGAATACAATTTGATGTGCTCAAAAATCTAATTCCAAGATTCGTTTACCTACATAATAATTACTTACATCTTTTGATGCACACAGAACAAACTTATTAACCAAAGACTGTTCAAAATTCTTCCTTTCTTTCAACATATAGGCGAAGCTAAAAAATATAAAAGTGTGTTAAAAGTAATAAAAACATCGATTACTTTTACGACTATCAATATATAATCGGGGTTCAAACCAGTAAAACTTAGGTAACCCACCCATTCTCACTTTTTCGAATCCATTATTATTATTGATTATATTTTTAAATTTAAAATTATAAAATAATCATAGATCCCAAAAACTTACAAAAAATAAAATAAGTATAGTATAGTAAACTATATAAGTATACTAAACTGATATGAAATCATCAAAAATATATAATAATCATATATCCCAAAAAGTATACTAATAATGTTGCTACTTATTGTCTTTGGTCCAGAGCTCGATAAAAATGCCATATATACTCAACATTCTCATTACTTTGATTATAAAATCTTGTGATATCACCTGCAATAAACTAAAAAGAGTAAGAAGAGTAATCTCAGGGCATCATAACTAAAAAATATCCCAAATGATCGTCACAGCTGGAGTCCCTACTCAGAGCAGAAAATAACACACATTACGAGCGCTATAAACATTTATAAATTCCCGCTGGAATCGCCGTTATCTGTATTTGTGACAGTTTTATATCAAACGTTAAAAAAGGGGTTTCTTGCGTAAGCTCAGAATACTTGCCACTAATATTTTATGACTGTTTAAGGGCGGGTAGACCAAGCGAAGTAGGCATTTAACGCTCCCAAGAGTTGCCCGCGATTCCCGCGAAGCGAGCCGTGCGCTTCCGTCGCGGGCGTGTAGTCGACGTACGCGTCACATTATAGGCAAGCAGGCAGTAGGTCAACTCATTTTAATATAAAAAAAAAACGAGATTTGATTAATTAAAAGTTTGTTTTATTATAGCTTATTGCATTTAGGCATTCATACAGGCTACGAACCTAGTACGGACTCCAGCTCTCAAGAAGTTACTAGTTATGCTAAAACTAATACCACAATTTGTAAAAGTGTACTTTTTGAGAGGAATAAACTTTTTTTTTAAATTTAAAACCATTTATTTATTCTTATAATTCAATTTGTAGGTAGGCACCATCACGATTCACCAACATTCCGCACAACAGCACTAACACAATTGCACACCTAACCCCCATTACAACCTATCCATCTATCACCAAATTCACAGTCTATAGCTTTGTAGGTAATGCGCAGAAGCCCCATCTTGCAACCTTGCGACCTTGTAGGTACTGTCATCAGATGTTCATGATTTATTAGAACATCTTGGTAACATTGCCGCCGGCATCCATATTCCGCGGCGTAGAACTGCCATAATCTCTCATCCGTTGCACTGCACGCATAAGTACCTACTCTGCCGCTGGAAGGCACACGTTCCTCATTACGATACAAACGCAAGGCTTCAGAACAATTACCAGCAGCCACTCCATACGCCAAAACCATGTCGATGTATTGTACTTTACTGTACCGGTACACCGTTATGATTAAATTAATGAAAACTGAAATAAATCAACTATTGAAATAAAACGAATTTTTACGGATTTTATCGCGTTATATTGATATTTTTACGGGTGGACTGAGGTGGTCGTCCTAATGTCAAAATTATCAACAGCTACCCTACATTTTGTTGATTATTATTTGTTCCGTTCACGCAGAATGAGCTCACCGTATCCTTAGGTCTCGCAGTCTTGTACTTGGATTTAGATTTAATGGAATCTATGATGGGGTTCCAAGCAGATGGTAAGACCCAGCCATCTTCTCTATTGAAATTTCGATGTTTTTTAATTTCAATAGCGTCGCGAATCATCCTAGGTGGGAATCCTAGGTGGGTTTTCTTTTGCAAGGACTTGTGGTTTATCAAATCTGATGTAGCGCTGGGCCTTGTCAAGTGTATGTTCACTCACTACTGACTTTCTGGAGCGGCGGTGTTTGATACGCCAATTAAATGTAAACGATTTAAAAATCGTTTACATTTAATTGGCGTGTGCTTTGTCCCGGTTGTGAATCATTAGGGTCGATATTTGATATAATATGATCAGGGGGAACATTTTCGTCAGTTCCTTGGATGGATAGGTTTCTGATGGGCATACCACGTGCATTTCTACTGTCTATAATTTCGGGTAGCAAGCAATTCATGTAAAATTTTATCAATTTCAGTTTGATTTTAGTTTCCCAAAAAATGTCATCTTTTTCTATAAATTTTGTGTAAACATTTTCATTCTCGCCTGCCCATATAGCCAAAAGACACTTTTGTCGTTCTGACACATGTAGCTGACCTTGTATCTGGTAGTACCAGTTTGAGTTTTTGTTTATTGTTGTAGTTTTAGTGTTTTTATTATATTTTAAAATTTGTAGGTATTTTGTTTTCTTCTATAAAATTAGAAAGTCCTTTTTTGTGTGCTGTAATTGGACATTTGACTTCGACTATTGTATCGTCTCCAATTAAACCGTCAGGCGTTGCCCCTATAAAAGGGTATTCTTTATCTATAAATAAACCGCAGGGCTCAATGGTAACATTTTCTTGCTGCTGCAACTGCTGCAAAGCTTGCTGCTCATGCTCAACTCCATGTGCAATAGATGTGACGTGAGCCAAATTTTTTTTGTATAATAGGTTTTTAACGAGCGGAGCTGTATCTAATGTGACTTTTCTTTTACATATTGGCCCAAAGTTGGAAGCTGTTAGTAAGTTTTTTCTTATTTCAAGCCACTCGCTACTGTCTCTTTGTAATATTGTAGATCTCTCTACCTTGTGTCTATCTGATGTAAGTATTTTCAAATTTCTGAGAAATTCTTGTTTTGATTTATCGAATTCTTTTTGAGACATATCGGGTGCTGTACAGGCTGGACCATAGTCGTGTTGCTCTTTATTTACATCTTTTAGAACTCTTCGTTTCTTCACCGGATGTTCCATATTTAATTTTCGATTTATCGCACGTCTTTTCTCAATTTCTTCAGCTTTACCTCCGGGACTGTTACTTGTTAGAGCTTTTTGGATGGTTGATACTGCAGATTTTGTGTTAAAAGAAACAACAGCTGCCGCGCATCTTCCTTGATAGCCCCCTTTTAGGGCAAAATTTATTCTTTTGCCGCCGGTAAGTTTTGCTATTACGCTGTTGAAGCACTCTACCGTATTAGTGTTCACGTCTTCAATTAAACTACGCGATTTTGAAGCCACGTTGGACACAATAGCATTTATTCTGAAAATAAACGTTGAATTTTCAATCTTTTGCAATTCGCTACCACTATTTTTTTCTTTATCGCAGAAGTAGTTTTGACACATCTGATGGTTTCCGTAAGCGTGAGATACAGAGTTAATAATATCGTTGTGCAAAACGGATATTGCTACATTGTTAGGACTTTGCGAGGCCTTGTGATATTTAATAGATTTCACTATTGCCTTTCGCATTGTCATAATTTTTTGATTAGTGAGGGTTTTGCGGTGCGCTAACATGTACTTAGTTTCTGTGGTGACCGCTCTTAACTTTTTACAAAAATTGCGCAATATGTGATTGCGGCACTCAAGTTTCTCAACCGTCAAATTTTGGTTTTCATACGGATTAGCGTTAAGAATTTTAGAGTAAGTCGAAGCATCGCCATCTCCTACCATTCTGCCATATATAAGACCATACGTTGCAACCGATGTTTTGAAACCTTCAACGATTATGTCGGCTTCCATTGAACTAGACGATCCCTGGAAATTTTTGAAACACAAGTGGTCTTGAGGTGCAGTTTTTTTATTTTCGGCTCGGGCACATACGAGGCAATACTTATTTTTGACACCGAAGTATAGAACCTGACCCGTATTTCTGCCAATTATGGCGGCTGTACCTGATGAAGCTTTATAATTCGAACCATATGACCTGGCGCACCATGCCCCATCTACATAGACATCTATGACCGCATAGCCGTTTTTGGTCCGGCCATCTGCTAAAGCAACCTCTTTTTCTTTTTTGGCAGCAGCTTCCATTGATACACTTGCAGTTTCTTCCCATTTCTTATAAACTTATTTTGCAATTGATTAAAATATTTTGAAGAAAATATGGGGATGTTTATAGCCGAAAATAACTCTTCGACCTTTGAAAATCCTATACCTGAGGCTACAACTCCAGTGGTAACAGCTATATTAGCATCTACATGCTCGGTATCTTTGGTGTTTTCGGATGGAATCAAACAAACTTCTTTACACATATTGCACTTAAATTTAAAGGTTGAAATAAGTCCATGTCTTCTTTCACCAACTAAGCGGAAGTTGCTTGATTTACAATCAAATAAATCATTGTGGCGTGCTTTTTCTTGAAGTTCTTGTAAAAAGTAATTGATATCAATTATTCGCCGTCCTGATATGGGTTGGAACTGGTTTTCCTTTATAAAGGAGTCTTCACTACCATCATTTTCTCTGTAACAACACAAAATAAGATATGGTGACGTGGAATGTAAAAAACTGATAAAAAAATTTAAAACATTTATTTTCTAAAACACTTTTAATAAAAGTGTAAAGCACTTGTAGAATTCGGTCGTTATTCTAATTTAAAAGAAAAAATCCCAATTTGAAATATACATACAAGTTTTATAAGATAGAGGTTATGCCGGTTGATAATGTATAATAATATAAAAATAATAATCGTGATATGCGTGCTGCTCATATTATGTGTATTTGTTATGTCAGTACTGATAACTTATTGAGTAGTTTCAGAATCAACAACTGGTTCTGGCGCAGATAACGAAGACATTGGTAGTGGTAAATCTTGTAAAGTCTCATTATTCGTTGTTGCCGATGTCCTGAAATAATAGTTATTTATTTATCATTATTGTTTAAAAGACACTGTATATAACAAATTTTAGATTTGTATGCCTCTGAACGACAAAAACACTTACTTATTAGCAGAGGGTTGCAAATCAACAGGCTCCAATGTAATATAAGATACGTGAGGATTATCAGACGTATCGTTACACGGTTTTCTATAAAAAAGAAAACTTTATTATAATGCTACATAGATTAAATCTAAGATATTATTGCAGCACTAAGTGTAACGGATAAACAGTTGCAAGTATAAAATAGGTTTCAGTTTCGCTTGGAAGCAGTCCGCGGCTAACAAATTTTTGTACCTAAACTGACTGTTAATAATAATACAACGTTTATTACAAGAAAATAGGATCAGGCACAAAAATGACAAAATAAAAAACACAATCAAGATCTATATTATTGTTCGGAGTGGGTTTTCTGTGCGGTCTAGTATCATGTCCGCGTAAGATATCGCTGTGCGAGTTTTTCCACTTCAAGACTAATTTGCCGCCATTTCAATATTACTTACTAACTATCAAGCGATGTTGTGTTAAGTATTTTCCAAAGTAAATATTCGCCTTCATTATGCCGAATTTGATTACAAGTGCTGGCAGGGAGTCTTGAAGTTGAAACACGAGCTCAGAGTTATCTTGCACGCTATATAGTAGGTAGGTTATTTCTTCTATTTATTCTGTGGTGAGGACACCGATTATAAAAAAATAAAGAAAGTACTTACTGTTCTTCTCTGCTGTTTTTTCCAACAAAGAATCCTTTTGTAAGCGTAACTACACGGACGGTGTGGTGCGCAAGCGGGGTTTCACCCGATATCAAAAGCGTCTCACTAATGTAGAAAAATTGTAATAATGAATAAAAATATAACTTACCATATTTCCTTCGCGATTTTTTTTGCCTTCAACCGTGATTTACTCTTAATTTTATTTCTTTTATTAGCCATTTTCACAAAACAATCACAAATAAAAAAAAAATCTTAAAATAGGTGTAAGTACAAAATATTTACAAAATTAGAATTAATAAACACAAAAACAAAATTAAAACTACGGTCTTTATATTATATTTACAATCTTTTTTGTGGGTACCTATACATATATTTATTTACGGAGCAGTGAAGCACGCGCGCAAAAATTTGGCAAAGGTCTCACCTCGGCAACGTCCCGTGGGACACTGGCAAGAGTAGCAAGCGACGCGCGGATCGAAAATCACTTAAATTATTGATAAAACAATGTTTTTAAATTATGAAAAAAATAATTATCGGGTAGAATCGATTCCACGTTGAATCACCTTTAAATTGATATTAATTATAGAAGAAAAGGAGTATTATAACATGTTTAAAATGAAATTTGGTTTGTGAAAAACTGCAAATTCGACGTTAGTTCGGTATTTTTTTCTATCGAGAAAATTGTATTGTATCGTGTATTGATCGGGTACATGGTACGGAGCAGAATCTATCCTAAAATATATATTTATTTCAGATTCTAAATGTTATATTTTGCCTATCAAAAATGAATTCTAAAACAGGCAAAAACGGGAATACCTGGCCTTAACAAAAAACTGATTCAATGTTTCCGAAGATAACTTTAATAAAAGTTGTTAAAAAACAAAGTATAATTTCATCATCATCAACCAATTTCGGGGTTAGGCTATAGTCCACCACGCTAGCCTACTTCACAAGCCGTTGAACATTTTTCAGGTATGCAGGTTTCCTCACGATATTTTCCTTCACCGTTATAAGCGAGTGATAAATATGCACGTGATTACGAAGATTCAAAGGTGTGTGGATTCAAACTTGAGCCCTACAACTTGACAGTACACAGGTCAAATCAGTAGGCTATCACTAAATAAAAGCAAGATTTGCTAGTTCTTTAATTATATGAATAAAAGTATATACATATTTAATAATATCTTATTAAATTTTATTCATTTAAAATACAATGACTTGAAACTATTTACAATGAAACTACATACAACACGAAAAGGTAAGAGTTATTAAATATTAGATATTAAAGTAATAAAGATCTATTAAGCGAATATTACTTTGAAAAATGTATTATTTCATTCACGTTTTTCAATAACACCAGAGCTGTCTAGTCTCCTTAAATTGCAAGTTATAAAATCTTGAGACAAAAGAGTTTTGAGAGAAATATATTAATTTATACATTTACGAACAAAAACTATAATATTTTTTGTAGACAATTAATTTTTTGCATTGTATTTCATTAAAGAATTATTTTTCGCGTTAACGAAAGGTCAAATTAGAAGAGTTCTCCACTTCATAAGAAATCCACTTAGCAATATAGAGTGGCACCACAAAAGATTCTTACATCATGTAACAAACAACTTTCTGTCAGATAATGGTCATGCGTGACCGGGGTCAATAAAGGCACAAGTAACAAAAGAAAATTACCAAAAAGTATGTAACTTTGGACGAAGATTCGCCGAAGTAAGAATCAAGTTTGGCATTCATGAGTTGATATGTGTTCATTATATTAGCTACATCTTATTTATAACATTATATAAAATACGATTACGTCTGTATTCCTCGAAGGGTTACGCAATGGCACCCACAATTGGCCGGTATGGTTAGGTTAGTCGGTAATAGCCATTGCTTAAATATCATCGATTGTATCCAGACGAAAAAAAAGTGTCAATCCAGTCAATCCGTCTGAGTCGTCATTATCTGTGTCTATTGTTTGTCATATTTTAATTAAGTATGTTTTTTGTAGGAATTGACCAACGTGGGTGGCCAAAGGGTTAAGAAACACTTTTGTTTTTAAAGTTTCAAGCAACTTTGTTTTTTTTACTTCTAGCATCATTATTACTATACAATTTTCTTGCAATATAAAGGTTAGATATAGACAGATAGCGCGAGAGAATGAAAGAAAGAATGAAAGTACTAATATTCACGTCGACATACAGCATGTATATCGTTATTCTTTGAGGCTTATTTAATCCATCAAGAATAACAAAATTATAGACGCAGTAACAGAAAATTCCTTATTTATTACCACAATCTATCTTATTTATGGTTTCAATTCCAAATCCCATTAAACAAAAATAAAAAAAACTCTTGCTATTCCAAATACAAAACAAAGCATAAATAACAAAAGTCGTTGCAACAAAACGAAACTGTCATAGTTGTTTGCATTGTTGCCAAATTGACAAGACAATAAGTCCGTAAAAATAAGGGATATGAATCTTCCCGGGACATTTTATTTAACTTTGATGGTTTTACCAATTTTAACAATTGTTTATAAAACGCAATAGGATTTAAGGTTGATAAAAAATATGAGATTTGTATTGTTATGAGAAATAGCAGCTATTTATTGTCGAAAAATCAGCCCCCTATGTTCTGTAAGAAAAACCGGATAGTTGCCATAACTATGAATAAATACTATTTGCTGCGAGCTAAAAATACCGAATTGCATAAATCCTCTGTAATCGACTCAAAACTAAAATTTATAGCAAATTTCTAATTTAATTCTAAACATAATATAATATAATTCATCATTTGACTTTTTAGGCGTTTATTCAATGCAAACCGTTATATTTTTCATATACAATAACTTTTTGCATTAGGTATTTCAGCTACGAACGTTCATTCCTATATAGTTTATTAAAATATTCCATTTCTAGTCCTATGTAAACAAGAGCGGGAACCGACAACAATCAAAATATTTAAACAGTGCGACTATTTTACGAGTATGTTCCAACCGAAAAATTGGGACGTCCCGCGTCCCGGTTTTCACGGGACGATGACAACCAGAGCATAGCCGCGCCCCAAAATATTAATACACGCTATCTAATCGAGTCGTGCACGCGAAGTCGGTATTCGTTGATGTTCTTTTTTCGAACAGAGATACTTTTTTTAAACTTTATTGGGTGGTTGCATGACTGATTTTCGTGCAGAAATAAGCGAATAAAAACATAAAATTATTTTGATATAAAAGTTGAATTGTACCTTTTTAGTTGAACATTTTTATTATTCCGAATCGTGCAGACTGTTTCATTGTTTAATTTCAGATAAATAGCAATCTACTGATAAAAAATTCTTTATTTATTAAAATTATTAACGAGTAATTACAAAAGTCTGAATACATTTTGTAACAAACCAGCCGTGTTTTGATATATAGTGACACTTTTTGATTAATACACTTTTCATTTTAATTTTTAATGAAGGCCGAACGTGCCTTATTAATATAACTTCACAAAACTTCAAACAAAATACCTTTAAAAAATATTTTTTCTTTATTCAAATTGTATGATGTTTTTACAAAAACACTCACAAAAAACATTATGAAATACAAAAAGGCGAATTCTAATTTAGAAAAAACATCGTACCTAGTTCGTCATTACATTTGGACCTTTGAGAAAATTTTTTCGCGGGTCATTAAAGTTGTAAAGAAATTTCCAATTTGAGGATAGAAATACTCTTTTTTCTTTCAACTGTTTTATTCAGTTTTGTACGTCAAGATATTGAAGTTTTCCAGTCCAGTGGAACAAGAAATCTTATTTTGATAGACCTTTTTATTTGTATTTTCAATAACTGAGTCAGCCAATGACAATTTTACTAACTTCGTTTAACAATTTATTATAGTAATGCCTTTGTGGTTAGGCTCCATCGTTATCGGACCATAGAGTCTGTTTATTTTTATTTACACTTTTTAAAAGAAAATTCTAAAATCTACAGAACTGTAGATAAAATTATTAAGTGTCCTGCGGTTTCACCCACCGTTACTGTTTTTTTCTCAGTTCCTATGGGTTGCGCAATGCTTAATAACCTAAGTTACTCCTTAATACCATGAGATATCTGCTGATAATTAATAACAATTTGCATTATTATTGAAACTCTTTACAAAGTTTTTTTTATCTATTTTATTCAGGGACTTTTATTAAAATAATATGTCAGCCCCATCAAAAATGATGAAAAATGATCGCGAAGATCTTGTACACCAAAAAAAAAAACATTTATAATCAACCAGTACGTGCTTGCAACGTATTACATTTTTACAAACAGGCTTACTGTACCTCATATGTAATCCTCGTCCACTATTTATTTAGTAAATTGTATAAACATTTACAGTAGCATTATCTGGCCGGAGGCATTACTGGCATGTCACTCTGTTTACCTTCTATCTAGTTTTCTATTTACTTTAAGCGACTTGGCATAGTTGCGGTCCTGTGTTTGCTTTCGTGGTCTGATTTAATCTGTAATTAAAGAAAAGCACACATTCAACAATGTGTGACAGAGTTATAGGTACAACACTAAAAACCTCTCAGTACTATATTAATTATTTATTTATACTTCATTGTATACCAAGTATTATTTGTATATACGACATTTTTGTATTTGATAATATACATGGGTGGCCTTATCGCGATTTGCGATTTCTTTCAGGTAACTTTTGAACAGACGCAACTGCACTAGACCAAACTAGGGTGGCTTAGTTATACTTCGTTTCTATTAACCGCTTAGACAAGTTATTAAAAATGGCCAAACATACGAAGAAAGTAGGAATCACTGCTAAATATGGCACGTTACGGTGTTCCCCTTCGTAAAATGGTCAAAAAGATAGAAGTCACCCAGCACGCAAAATATACTTGCTCGTTCTGTGGTAAGGATGTCATGAAACGTTCCTCTGTTGGCATCTGGTCATGCAAACGCTGTAAGAGGACTCTAGCTGGAGGTGCATGGGTATTCTCTACCACAGCCGCCAGGAAACCGCATGTCCTAGAACCAAATATTCGAAGACATTTGACATCTACTAACCCGCTCTGGACCCGCGTGGTGGATTACGGCCCACTCACTCTCACCGAGAAAAAGCCAGTGTCCCAGTAGTGTTTAAATTAAAAGCCGATTACGCTTATGATATGGAGTAAGTGGGTCTTGAATCTTTTAAACTTGAAATTGATTCCAAGGCATTCCCTATAACAGTATTTTAATGGTTTAGGCGCAAAACGTCCCATTCGCAGGAATTCCTATTCGCAGAACGTCCCATTCACCCAATGTGCCATTCGCTAATTATCCCATGTATGTATGCTGGTGGAAAACATAGAGAATGTGGAAATTTATTAACAATGGTAATATTTTAAAGCTTTTCACTTAAAATTAAACGTTACACTGAATTACATTTAAACGTATTTTAAAATGTCTTGTCGTTTGCGTCGTTCTTCTTCTCAGATAGTTATAGAAGAGTTGATCAGACATAATGGTCCCCTAAGGTCGTTATACGTTCTCGGACATGTCCCCACTATATCACTGTAATGCTTAGACCACATTATTGCTGTGGGATTTCAGGATATCTACCCTCCTACGCTCTTACTAAGCTGTGCATAAATGCATAGACATGGTTGTCTCTCCCTCTCACTTTGTAAATGATTTTCAAAGAGTTAACAGTGTGTAACTTGCTTTATCAACGGCGATGTTGTGCCGACCAAATGTACTTTTTTTACATACATACATACATATTGTCACGCCTGTCTCCCATAGGGGTAGGCAGGGACTATGGATTTCCAGTCGCCATGATCCTGGCACACTACTTTCGCTTCATCTACATTCATTAATCTCCTCATACATGACCGTCGGTTTAGGGTGCTCGGAACCTGGCCTTTTTTAAGACATTCACAAATCGCAATCTTTTTTTCCTTAATAATTAAGTATTCTGTAGCAAGTGACTGCTTCATTCATCTCGTGATTCTACGCGATTGCTACGCTAGAGGTATTGGGCTCGATTCCCAGGTCGACAAAAGTGATATTGAGTTTTTCCATGAAATTCTCAGTAGCTCGGAGTCCAGATTTGTGCCCGGTTAATTGCAATAGGTTCGCCATCTATTACATGACCTAAACATACCGGCGAAGAGTAAGTGTACATAACTGCACCTCTGCCTAACCCTTCGGGGAATACAGGCGTTATAGTATGTAATACTTTATGCACCGTTGGTACAAAAGCTCACTTAACGCCACTAAGCATTTTAAGAGACAAGAAAAGATCTGCGAGCAAGTAACAAAAGCTACTTATATTTTATCATTCCATGCTCTAAAATGGATGTCCAAATAGTCCTTTAATCATATCCATACTCACTTAAAAATCTATGTGAGAGAGAGAGAGAGAGATCTAAGTACTTTATCTCTTTTTGTAACCCAGTATTCAGACATACACAGGTATGAGTAAATCGCATCTGTCATTATACCGATCGTCTGTCCCCATTCACAATACTGCAACTGCCACTGACGCGCAGATTGGCGCCCTCGCATCGACTCGTATGAATAATTCAGTGTACCCGCATATTTAGATACACACTCTGAATCTGTAACGTCAGATATACTACGCAATTGAGACGTGTTTCAGCTTAAATGAACTCTTATACATGTAGGAATAAAGTATGTTTCAGAATACGAAAATCGACTGTGGAAATCTTGTGAATCTTGTTGAGATATCAGACAGATTTCGACACCTAAAGCTCAAAAGCA
Source organism: Subacronicta megacephala (assembly GCA_958496365.1). Lineage (NCBI taxonomy): Eukaryota > Metazoa > Arthropoda > Insecta > Lepidoptera > Noctuidae > Subacronicta > Subacronicta megacephala. The sequence continues at coordinate 13,354,893 of OY292526.1, forward strand.
TTGATAGAAATTCAAAGTTCAGGTTTTTTCTTATTAACCAAATATTAGTGACTTACGAAATTACCAAAATGATGCATTTAAGGATTATCGTTCAGTATTGGGCGCGAAATTAAGTTTTCTTGGTTTTTCGCAAATTATTTGGCTATAATATCACAATCTAGGTGCATGGCATGACATTTTTCGCTGAATCCTCTAAATTTACACCAAAATCTTCTGCTATAAATATTTTGAAGCAAAAGTTTTAATTGTACTAAATATCATAACTAGAAAATAATACAATGAAAATATCGTATTCATATTCCATGTTCGATAGCCAATTTGACGTCACAAATTAGGCGCTCAGCCTATTCACGGGTTATCCTCGAATTTTTGTAGAGCCTAATAGGCAGCTCTTCTAAATTTCAGTTTTTGTCAATGAGTGAATTTGTATTAACAATCGCATCACCGATTCAGGAAATAATTTCAATGCGAGTGTATTTAACGTAATAGTAACAAAAACTAGACAGCTTTAACATGTTAAAGCAAATCTAAAAGTTATGTTCCATACTTAACATTGAACTGATTTTTTAGTAACATTTTAATGTTGTTGAAGAATAATAAACCAATTATGAACATAAATAAAACGACATAACGGTTGGAAAACTCCGAAACAACGTTATGCCGTGAGTTGAAGCGCATGACGTCACGAAACAAAGATGGCGACGCAAAGAGCGGGAACGCACGCTCATTAGTTACATTGTTTCTGTACAATAAATGTTTTATTTATTTCCAAATTGCTTTATTATTATCATACCATCACGCCTGTATTATCAAATCAAAATCAAATCAAAATCATTTATTCGCTAGAGACATGGTATTATAAAAGCTGTTACATTTTCCGAGAGCACACAGATATCTCACCTTTATAAGGCATGCGAAAGTTAAATATTTACAATTACAATTTGAAGGGCAAGGACAGGGCAATCAAATACAATCGTGTGAATGAGAAAATGACAAAATTAAACAATGTTTCACAATGTTAGTTCCCGAAGGGTTAGGCAGACGTGTACTAATGTGGGTGTACACGTTTGCCTAACCCTTGTTGTGGGCTTCAAAATACATGGACTATAAAAACATGTTAGTTTTCTGTCATACATACCATCACGCCTGTATTCCCCGAAGGGTTACGCAGAGGTGTACTAATGTATACCCACACTTCGCCGGTATTTTTAGATCCCCTGTAATAGAGGCGATCCTATTGTCATTAACCGGGCGCAAATCCAGCCTCCGAGCTGCTACTGACAATTTCCTAGAAAAACCCAATAACACTTTGCTCGACCTGGGGATCGATCCCAAGACTTCTCGTGGGGCAGGGCCTTAGCTATGAAGCTTGGAAATTATCTTTAGTATTATGATTACAAATGAATGTTGTTGAGAATAAGGTGAACAGTTGTAATGATTTAATTTTGACAACCCAAATGGCATTGTGGCTGAACGGCCCATTTTTGTGCTATAGATCTCAGGTGATGGTTGATTTTTGCATGGAACAAATATAAATGTTGGTAAAAGTTCAAAGTAAAACAACGCTATGTTGTCATCTGGGGGAATGAACCTTATAGACTAGCCTATCAATAGCCTTCGGAATAAGTTGGGTAGAGGACATATTATTAGGTAAATTGCATTTTTGGATTCTGGTGTTGGAGAAGAAAACTGGATAAGTAAGCACGATCTTGTTGATAAAGCATTATAGGTTGTTATCATTGCTATCCAAATTACTTTTTTATCATATTGACTAAAGATGTTGCCAGTTTCATTAGTAAAGTGACGAATTGAGGAAAGCGGCTGTCAGCAACTGGCTGAAAAGAGCTGAAAATCGGATATATATGACATTCACTTAAAGAGGCCTACGTCCAGCAGTGGATGAATACGGGCTGATGATGATGATGATGAAATAGATTGACTAATTTATTAATCAAAAGAGGGCATTTTAGTACCCCAAGTAGTTAACCCAGTACTGGGTATTTAGGCTCAAGAACGTTGACACCCAACGACTTTAAGCATTTTTCGATTAAGGAAGAAGCTTCTAGATAACACAGATAATACTTACATACTTTTTTGTTGACAACAGATTAACATTGACGTTTGACAGTTTATTTTAACGTAGGGCCGCTCGAACACTGGATGTTGTTTATGTGCGAACTTGCTTTTATAAGTCTAAGAATGAGTAATGAATGATGCAAGTAATATTTTTTAAAATAAAAACTAGTAATCCGCTCCTCGCTTTTACTGTGCCTACTGCCTGATGGTAATAAATAGCACATAAACAAACATTGTTAGAGGCAGTACACGTGGATACTGCAACACTGTAGGCTTTACAGCAAGCTCACAAAGACAATGCTCTCAACATCCTATACATGCAACAATCGTTAAGCTTATACAATTGAATATTGGAGTTCATTTTAAGATATATTCTCGAATATTCTCCTTAACGAAAACGTGAGTGGAATAGTGGATTTAAAAAAAAGATTATTTGATACAAACCTTATCATTTTCCAGTTATGGCAAGACTATTATTAAACTTTTTGGGGTTCTGTCATATCTCATATATCCTAACTGCCTTATTACTAAAATGGTTGTTACCGTGACTACTACACTAAAGGGACTGGGTTCGATTCCCAGGTTGGGTAAGGTGTTATTCGATTTTTACGTATAAAATTCTCAGTAGCAGCTTGGAATTTGGATTTGAACCGGATTACTGACAATGGGCTTACCCCCAATTACTTTATAATAAGTATGTATATATAACTTGATATGTAGCCATCCATATAATATCTCAATTGTAACGTCCGTCAGGTTGTCCGTCATGTCATGACGTCACTAGTACCTATATTAGATGCGTCACTATCCTTCAATTAAGTCAAGTAAACACACTTGAATACACACGATTACACGTATTATGTAACATTGTACTCCGTCGCATATTACAATGCTCGGAACTGTTCACAGGGATATGAACTTACAATTAACTGTGTTACATGTAACTGTTACGTCGCAGTCAATTAGTATAATCGCCAATGATATTTAATAAGTATAGATATGGTACCAGCGTGCAATCTGGAGACTCAAAAGCAACCTATTGTGTTACTTAGCTAAAAGTCTGCGTCAAGCAAAGGGCCGAGCGTGTCCGTGAACACCGAACGCACTCGGCGCTTTGTTTGTCACAGTTGTTCGACGCTTTGTTCAACAATCTTAGCAAATACAAATTTTCACCTTTATTAACAAGTAATTAAGGTCTAATCAAAATCTAGTCATCTGTTTATATTTCCCCGTGTCACGCTTACAGTAACAAACTTCACGTCACGTTTGAATGATGCCCAGTTATGTGACTTGTGACATAGTTGTCCTGTCAAAGACAATATAGAACTATGCCAAAGCGGCCTTCGTTTGTAACAGGACCCACGATGGCATCTCAGACATTTTATCACTTGCGTACCATCACGCATGTATGCCCTGAATGGTTATGCAGAAGTGTACTTATGAATGATGTTAGTTTCTGTGTAATAAGGGATCGAATGGTTAGTAAGGTTCGATACACTTTATATGATACTTCAAGTCTTCCTGCCTCTAATTAGCCTATATTAATTGCGATTAATATATGTTTCCTATCATGAAAGAATTATTAAAATCGGTTCAGTAGTTCCAGAGTATATCGATTACAAACAAATAAATATTTTCTTTTTAGTAAACATTTGTGTACATACGTAAGAGTTAAACTTGCGATCTATCTGCTGAAAGTTCAACTGCTAGTAAGGTCCAATAATGATATTATTTTTTTACTACTCATGGCACCGTCAAATAAACACCGAAACAAACACAGACAATCATGTTTTTTTAAAGTCCAGACATACTTGAACACGTATAATAAAACTGACATAAATTAGAACCTCTGAGGAAGAACCATTACGATAGGACTTTGCGAAAGAAATTATGAAAGTTAAATAATCCTCCCAAAATGATCCTGGGTTTCGTATCTGTAAACATTTGACAAAGATAACATGTGAGAAGACAATTTACATAGAATTCGTGTCAGAGAAATCCCGATCTTAAGGCAAATGAGGAGTTGCATAATCAGGCTTTGCATAACAAATTACTAAACTTAATATTTGTTTTGTATTCATTGTATTACGTTCATAAAAACCTAAATTAAGTTCAACTAAAAGGTAACACGACATTCATTGTCAGTTAGGCGGTACAAAGTTCGCTAGGTTAGATTGTCACTATAGAGTTTTTTTTTTTTTAAATGAAGCTTACTAGCAATGTGGGTCACACATTACTAGTAATCTTGTTAACCCCTCGTGCTAAGCTAAATGCTTGTATTACGAGTAGGTTCACATCGGTAGTGCAATGGGTGGGGTTCGAACCGGCAACCATATGATCGCAAGTCCGACACCCTAGCCATTAGGCTACCGACGCTTCAAATCACTATCACTATCACTACATAGTATAAAATTAAGTGGTTCCACTGTCTGTCTGTCCCTATGTATGCTTAGATCTTTAAAACTACGCAATGGATTTTGATGTGTTTTTTTAAACCTCGACGCAAAAACGACAGGGTGTTATAAGTTTGACGTGTCTGTGTGTGTGTGTGTGTCTGTCTGTGGCATCGTAGCTCCCGAACGGATGGACCGATTTGGATTTAGTTTTTTTTTGTTTGAAAGGTGAATTAGTCGGGACTGTTCATAGCTATGTTTGATGAAAATCGTTCGAGATATAAAGCAATTTTTGGGGAGTTTTTTAATTTTTAATTTTTAATAGATAGAGTGAAAAAATAATCGTAAAATAACCTGAAATTTTAAGGTGGCCTAATGTTTTACCATCATTCACCTCGCAGGCTTGATAGAGGTGAGCGTTTTTGATCCTTATCTCATTCAATACATCAAAGATGCGCTATAAGTCTCTACAGAGTCTTCACGGTGCCACTTGTGTACAATACGTCTCAGGAGACGTTTATAGCGCAGCCTCCGACGCGGGGTAACAAAGGCCAATACTTCACAAGAATATTGAACACGATCGAGGTATTGAGGCTTAGATATCTATCCAGGGTTAGCTCGATACTGATAGGCAATGCCTCGTTAAGTTCCCATAACATATATTATTTTATAGGGGAGTGTGCAATGATAAGATTGTTTGAGAGTCAAAATAAAGTATTTTAATGACATTCACATCAATATGTAGCTGCAATACCAATACGCCGAAGCCATTCGCATTTCCGCAACGACCGCCGCGCGTCCCACGCGCCGGCCAACTGAAGACGAGCGCACGCGCGCGCATCTAGTCGTTCAGCCGCATGCGCCGTCTCACTCTAACGACATCGCTGTTCCTGTCGCACCCTGCTATTCGCGGATTGGTCGAAACGTCGACCGTGCTAGTTACTAGTGTCCACTGTTTCGTGTCAATATTTTAATACTTAAGTAGCCTAAGTTTTGGTAAATATATTCTTCTTATCCTATACTATCACCCTGTTAATTATTTCATCACCCTAATACCTAACAAATACAATGCGTTACAAACCAAGTAGGTACAAGTTGACAAAGAAAGAACACTCTAGATTACACGTACGCGACCATGCCGGTGCGCAACTCGCTCGGTCGGGGATTCTCGGCACACTAATGAGACGCTGGCGCGGGAGCGCCGGTAAGAGGTAACGAACGTGCGCGCGCAGCGACGCGCGCGGAGCGTTCGTTACCTCTTACCGGCGCTCCGGTTGATGTGGTCGCGTACATGTAATCTAGAGTGTTCTTTCTTTGTTAACTTGAACCTACTTGGTTTGTAACGCATTGTGTTGATGTGAATGTCATTAAAATACTTTACATTGACTCTCAAACAATCTTATCATTGCACACTCCCTTATAAAGTGTGGCGCCCAACGTGGGGCGTGGTAGGCGCGGTAGGTACATTACGCGCTATAATTTATAAGAGATTTTATAGACATAAAAGGTAACCCAAAGCGTCTATAAACTAGTTATAATATACATGTGATATATACCTTTGCAACTCGTAACAAATTACTGCATTAAATCAAATCAAATGTTCTTATTTCAAATAAGCTTTTACAAGCGTTTATGAAACGTTCTTGACTCTAGTTGCACGGACACTCTTTTAAAATAAAAGGTTTTAGAGTATTCTCTTGTAAGATGGCCAGCACATCAAATTACCACAACGTGTCAAATTTTCTCAGTTGATTTTGAACGTACTCGTCAACATTTTAAGGTTTAACATCATTTGAAGAAATTTGACAGTTTTGTATAACCTGATATGCTGGCGACAGTGTATTATGGCGATAACAGGATGTGAGGGCATTGAAGGTTTATGTCATACATACCATCACGCCTGTATTCCCCGAAGGGTTAGGCAGAGGTGTACTTAATGTACACCCACAGTTCGCCGGTATGTTTTAGGTCCCATGTAATAGGGGGCGAGCCTATTGCCATTCACCGGGCACAAATCCAGACTCCGAGCTGCTACTGAGAATTTCATAGAAAAACCCAATAACATTTTGCTCGACCTGGGGATCGAACCCAAGACCTCTAGCGTAGCAGTCGCGATTGGGACCACTAGACCAACGAGACAGTCAGCCAGTCAGGTTTATGTCATAATCAGCTAAAGTCGGGATAAAAATTAAAAAAAGGTTCTCAGCAAATGAGAACTCTATTAGTATTGTATGCGTGTAAAACTGTAGTTGACTAAATAAATACCCTCTTGACATAAAACTTAGTGAGTTCGCTCTTTTGGGAAGCCTATTGTCATTTTCTTAAAATGTCGATAACGTTGTGGGCTACACAATTATATATTCTTTAATGTTAAAATCATAGAGTAAGAAAATTGTGTATCTGTTTGTTTTCCCGAATAAAATAAAATAAAATAAATAACCGGATCCGGTGTTCCGGATTTCAATTTAACTCTTTAAAATAGAAGACATTTCTCTTCTATTTCCATTTTATTTAATATCTAATATCTGTCTCAAAACTTCGGCCAAGGAAAATTATGTGCTTTACTTAAACATTATAATTAAACAAACTTATAACGAAAGTTCAGAACCTATTGTCCTACTTGAATAAGTTCTTGGCAAAGTATTAAATTGCTCCTTTCAATAATATTTGTAACAAACAAACAACTGAGCCTACCGAACTTGTTTTGAGAACAAAGAAAGGAAACTTACATTTCCAAATATTTGATTCGCTGATGCTCGTACTGAAACAATAGCCGGGTTGAATATCTAGTTTTTTTGTCATGTGATAATGAACTATGAGATAGTTCAGACGGAGGCAGAATAATTTCCAGTCAGAAGACATGCCTATATTTTTATTAACCTTTTACCTTTTATACTGGTTTCTAACACTTACGCGAATATTAGACATTGAAATAAAACTACTTTTTACGGATTTTATCGCGTTATATTAATATATTTTTTTTTAATTTCAACTTTTACCTTTTTTTAACTATACTTAATATTTTGTTAAAACATTGACAAGGAAAGTAGTGTTTTTCTTTGTAACATAAGATTATGAAGTACCTACAAGCAAATGACATTTCGTATGAAACGCTAATAAGCCTTTCCGCAAAAGAGGTGATTAGCGTGGTCGCTCATTAGGTAAGGAATGAGACTCCGATGCCACACTCAAACAGCAATGAGCAAATTCCCAAAAGAACAAAAAGAATTCATCCAAAATCCAATAAGTAACAAAACGTAATCTTTGTTCCAGATTGTGCAATACGTCTTAGAAACGTGCGCGTCGGGCGCGTGCACTCCGGCCACCTGCCGCGCACGCACGGGTGCCGCGTGCTGGTGCCTGCGCCGGCGCAGCGCAGCGCCGTCCTCATCGAGCTCCACAAGCTCAACGTCCCCTGCTCCGCCGGGTTCATCCGCTTCGCCCCAAACACGCCCACGCTATGTGGAAAACTGGACCAAATACCGCTACCAAACAGAAAGTTCCTCTACACTTCATCGTCAAAGAACCCGGTTATTGAGCTCCATGGTCGACCCACGTTCGCCGCGATATACCGTCTAGTGGACCATTGTCACGATGTTCTGCTGACGGCAACGAACGGCTCGTTCGAAGTCGGCCCGACAGTCAAACTGTCATGTTCGTATAAAATCCACCTGCCTTACGGCAATAGAGTCGCTCTGCGGCTCCAAATGGGCACAGGACCAATGAACGCGAAAGAAAACGATGTGTCCAACATTATACATGAAGATGTCCAGGCTTTGTGTAGGGGCATGGAGTTAAGCTTGGAGGATGGGGATTCGAAGTGGAGACATTGCTCGCAGCCGGGTGATCCACTGCGGAGCGTTCAGATAGTATCAGAAGCGAATTCAGTTCGTCTAAATATAAGTATAACGGCAAAGAAAAATACTTCAGCAATGTGGTTGAAAGTGTGGTGGATGGATAAGGCTGTCGAGGATATTGTGGGGCATTGTGACTATGGGTGGGTGCTTTCGGGGGATTTTTGCATATCAGCGGTGCGAGAGGCCAAGAAGGCGTGGAGGCAGGCGGAGGCGGAGTGCGTGAGGCTGGGCGGACACCTGGCTAGTGTGCACAATGAACGACAGCAACACATCATGGACCAACTACTTATTTATGCGTAAGTATTATTATTATAACATAACTACATCTAAAACATAATATTATAGGCAAAATATTATAGTACGCACGGCTTCACATCAAGCTATAAAAATCCAGTACGGGCTGGCCTTGAATGATATGGAAAACCTTTACAATGGGAGGTCAGTCTAAACAGGTTTTAGCTTGACGTGTTGCCGTGTGTACGAGTAATATTATAGCTGTTTAGACAGCGAAACAGAGAAATAAATACCATTAAAAAAAATACAAATGTAAAATGTTTTGTCCCCAGTCCCGGTGCCGGTGTGGACGATGTGTACTGGATCGGAGCGACTGATGCCGTCCATGAAGGAGAGTTCCGATGGTCTGACGGACTGCCCTTCTCTTATGCACGTGAGTACAACTTATCTGGTATATACTGGAATCGTACCATGATTTTTAAAACTATATTTACCAGTCCACAATGCTATGAGAGCACCACAATGCTACGAGAGTGCTACGACGCTACGACGCTACCAGAGCGCTACGAATATTTTTCTCTTGACGAAGGAAATATTAAAATTGCGTAGGTTTATACATCAGAATGTTAATAACGTAAAATTATGGAACTGGATATTTTTAATAAAATAAAGCCTTACATGAAAATCCTGTGGGGATTACGTGTACCAAACCCTGAGTCTCAAACATAGGATAATTAATAGTATGACGAAAATATTATGATAACACTGTGTTTCTACTTGTTTATATTACATATTTTGACACAAATTAATGCTAAATATCCACAAAGAGGCTTATGTCCAGCAGTGGATGATTACGAGCTGGTGATGATGATAATGATGATGATCCAGAAAGATAAAAATAATCACTAAACCTTTTGCATAGGATCCTATTTTTCTTTCACGAGAAAACTATACATATCCCTATTTAACTGCAATCATTTGTTTTTTTTAGGATTATTGGGTTGTTTTTTTCTATGAAATGTCCTGGAGTCTGGATTTGTACCCGATTAATGGCATTAGGCTCGCCCCATATTACATGGGACCAAAACATATCGGCGAAGTGCGGGTGTACACTAGTACACCTTCGAGCTACTACTGAATTTCATAGAAAACGGTACGGTCGCCCGGGCTACCAGAAAATGACGACTTTTCTGAGTCGGTTTTGAACTTATTAATTAAATTATCAACATTTTAAGGTTAAATCATTTTGCGAAATTTGACAGTTCTTTTATAACCTGATGTGCTGCGGATGTACATTAGTACACCTCTGGCTAACCCTTCAGGGAATACTAGCGTAATGTATGTTATCATCTTGAAGCTTCAGTTTAGTCTCACGTACCCAGCAATTTTACCAGCTACATAGCCTTTCAAACTGTAACACAATAATGTGTGCAAATTGCTTGGCGGCAGAATATATGGCAATCATGACGAACTCCAATTTGATGAATCTCTATAAACCATAAACACTTCCAAAACGGTCGTGTGGTCAACAGTGAGTTAGTTCGGAATAGTATTGAGTGGATGTCGCGAGCTCTCCGCATGAGGGCTGTCGACACTCTAGAGAGGCTTAGCGACGTGAACGTGGCGTGTACGACTATTGTGTACTACTTGATAGCGACAACCCTAGCTTTGTTGAGTGAGATTGGAATACAGATTTTTATATTATTATGTTAAAATGTTTTAAGTTATGTGCCTACTTCATTAGTCTAGTGGTCACAAGCGCGACTGCTACGCTAGAGGTCTTGGGTTCGATTCTCGGATCGAGCAGCGTTATTGGGTTTTTCTATAAAATCTTATTCGGTCTGTGCCCGATTAATGACAATAGGCTCCCCCCTATTATATATAACCTAATCATACCAGCGAATTAAATTACATAACATTAGTATGCCTCTACCTCACCCTTCAGGGAAAACAAGCATGATGGTATGTAGGTCTTATTTAAACTACGTGAGTCAGTAGGTACCTCAATATACGCAACGTAAGCCAAAACATTATATTACTTGAGTAGGTTAGTAATTAAGATAATAATTGCTTTTGCTTTGTGGTAATACTTGAAATTCGTTACTCCAATGTATGTTAAATTAAGTAAGCAAAACCTGTTTGGATTAGTTACGGTATGTTTCTGAATAAACTAAGTAATTTAAAAGTATTTAACCTATCTATCAGTGGTACTCTGACGGTTCTGAGTATTTAACATGACCTACACAAATGTCTTGCTGATCTATTGAAGTCTTCAGATGGGTCGTGGAGTTCCCTATATAATGATTGAGCTACACGATGACTAACTGATGAGGCGTTAGTTTGAACGAATCAACTTAAAGCTGCTTAAGGCTCTTTCTTCAAAAGGCCTGTTCAGATATTGCCCTACATTGTAAAAATCTGCGTATCTGATAATAGTATTTGGACTTTAAAAGAGACCATGATTCTCTTAGTATCTTTCGACGTTTCTTCTCAGAGGTCGTCGAGACAGGAAATGCCGGCGCCATTTAATTAAAAACAAAATGTAAAATAGCGTCTGGTTTAAGTGTCAGAAAAAATAAAAAATATAATTATAATAATTAAATAATCTAAAAACCACCTACCTTTCTATAGTCGCAGCCATGGGTTTCAAGACATTCTTATCTGATGGCATTGCAACTGACGCTTTCATGAAAAACAAATTCAGTCCCAAGATACACAACTCAAAAAAAACGTCAGTTAATTCTCAAAAAAAAAACCAAATGGATGCACTTTTAAGGTTAAAAGCGTGGATGGAGCCAAGAAGTACAGGGTTAAGTCGTCAGGCTCCATCAGTTGTCGTCTAGACGGGGCGGCGACAGTTGTATGCGATTGTTGCAATCTTTATTTTCTATTGCATCGAATTATTCACCCTTTTGAGGATAGTGTGTTAAGGTGCCATTTTGAATAACTGTAAAAATAATACTTGATACAAAATAAATTATAAAAAAAGTTCCAGAATCCGCGTTGCTAAATATTCTGTTCAGCAATATTGTGTTCTGATTTAAAGGGTAATGTACAGTCGCCAGCATATCAGGTTACTACAAAATGTTTTTTTTTTTTCAATTGATTGTGAACTTAATCACCAACATTTTAAGGTTTTGTATATCCTGATTTGCTGGCGACTGTACACAATGAAATTACTGGGCATTATGAGACAACAACTGAGGTCTAAAGGGTTAAGAGGTCTAATTATTTTTCATTCTTATTTCAATTATAAAAAAAAATAGAAATTAATTAACAAAGAGATGCCATTCTATTTTTTTTTATTCCTTCTGGATGAGATTGCAAAGAGTGAATATTATGTTTATACTTTGTTGATTATATCATTATTTATCAATAGCAATCTCATTGAAGGTTTTTTCTTTTAGTGGTCATATTTAAATTGAAGACCTATCCACAAAAACCTTCATGTGTACACTGTACAGTTTCGAATGATTAATTCAATTTCTGTGACTGAATGTTTGAATGAATTGAAAGACGTGGAAATGCAATTTAAAATCTGCAATTCTGCATGCTATAGAATGATCAAACAAAGAGTGAAATAAATCTATTTTATGGGACTTTAATTAACATTTAGTTGGTTTCTATTATTTAAGTATATCATCAATTCATCATCCTAGCCTTATTCTAATTATGTGGGTTTGGCTTACAATCTAACCAGATGCTGAATACCGGTATTATACACGATTGCCACTCAGATCAAATAAAAAGTTAAGATGGAACTTTGCGAACAAATAAGTGAGGCCGGTTAAAACTAAGGTAAGATAAGGCGTAATTTCGGTATTGTTATATAATGTAAAATATTGTTTGTAAACGGCTAGGCATAGTTTTAGCCGGCCTCCCTTCTTTGTTCGCAAAGTTCTATCTTAACTTTTTATTTGATCTGAGGATTGCCATTAGACCAGAGTTTTTTAGGCAACACCTATATTCGGAGGTTAGACTTCAGGTTTTTTGGGCATCTGACTACCACTAACGATCGTCATAGGTGTTCGTATCGACAACCGAGACCAACGGCTATATACTTAATTTTCGAGACATCGGGGTCTAGCTGTGATAAGAATGGTCACCCATCCAGGGACTGACGGCGGCTTGTGTAGCTTAACCTCGCAAATCTGATGATCAGCACAATTATAACTTACCTACGAGCCCCTCAACCATTATTAATTTACAAAAATAATCTATAGCTAAGAATACCATTATAGCGATAGTAAGGAAACAGAGCTTATTGCAGTTATAGGAAATTGTATAGACATCTTAATGGTGTTTACATTCTACTCAGATAACTACTAACTTATATATTTATATTTATTTGTTTCAATTCCTAAAGAATCTTCTGTTGATTTTATATAATAAGACTGCCTAAGTTAAGTTATATTATGATTACATGAATCGATATAAATATAACTATATCTCTTCTGCATCTACCCTCTGAAAAGGCTGTGGATGATGAATAAATCAAGTGTGATTCAGCTCCAAACAACTGCAATAGTTTCGAGTTCTCGGCGGTAATTCGTCGGTTTACGGTCGCAAATTAAATACACAGAAACGAGGTTGCATAAAGAACATGCATTTTTTATGCACCATCTGTCCTAGTTCTCAACATAAGCTTAACAGTGTACGAGAAAACAGTGCCTGTTGGTTACAAAATAACGAATAGTACATACCATCACGCCTGTATTCCCCGAAGGGTTAGGTGTACTAAACACCCACCCACTCTTCACCGGTATGTTTAGGTCCCATGTAATAGGGGGCGAGCCTATTGACATTAACCGGGCACAAATCCAGACTTCGAGCTGCTACTGAGAATTTCATAGAAAAACCCAATAACACTTTGCTCGACCTGGGGATCGAACCCAGGACCTCTATCGTAGCAGTTACGCTTAGGACCACTAGACTAATGAGGCAGACGAATTTGTTTGAAATAACTCTGCTTTTCTGAAGTTAGCCGTTCCGAACTACCGTGGTTGAAAAATAACTTAACGAAGTGTTTTTATACATAAATAAATACCGACATTAGTATAGAAAATATATAATCACAAATACCATCACGCCTGCATTCCCCGAAGGGGTTAGGCAGAGGTATACTATTGTACACCCACTTTTCGCCGGTATCTTTAGGTTATTACTTTCGGTGTAAGACAATCCACCAAAAAAAAATCTTTAAAAATGTATGTGTGTGTATAATCTATCTGGCGAGCTTGTAAACTGTCGATATATTGTGAACCCCTATGTACTGCTTACAATTTAACGCATTATTCTTCGGTAGATCATAATCTATCGAAGCGAAATTGTTAAATGGCATGCGACGGAACGCACCTGACGCGCTGATTGGTTGAACGTCATGATGGTTTACAATCTCGCGAGATAAATTATGATCTAAAGGTATTTAAAATTTTACGGTGACATAAACACAAGTTTGGGTCAGGGTTCCAGTTGTGGAGAGGGATCGGTCTATTAAGTGTTATATTGTCTAAATTCATCGTTATCATAGAACGAGCGGCCGCCATTAACAAACACATTATCAATGTGCTCTCACTACTAAACTAAATGTTGCCGCTTTATAGGGGTTCCACGCAAAGTTAATTTTATTTAAACGTAAATTTTAAGTCAGGTGAAAAATATTAACATAAATAATAATATTATATCTAAATTTTAAATAATCATAATATTTCAAAATTTTAAATTTAGCATTTAAACTCCACTTTTAAAGGATTCATATAATTATGGTACAGATTAAAAAATAGCGCTTATCACCTAGTCCTTGTACACTAAAATTAAATGGATTTACAGTAGTAGTTATAGTATATAGTACATAGTAGTTATCTATATTGTTAAAACATAAACATAGCCTTGAAGCATAATAATAAGGCTATCATGACTAAATAGAAGGCTAAAGAAGATAATATATAAATAGCATAGATTCCTTTGACCATTGAAGCAAAGAAAGAAAGAAAATAAAATTTATTCACAACTTTCATTATCCTACTGCTGGGAATGAGCCTCCCTTATTTTATGCCAACCGTTTCTATCTCTAGCGTCCTAGCTTATGTTGACGCTTACAATATCGTTAATGGTGAGCTCACATGCCCGCAATGCACTAGAACTTTTACTAAGAAAATCGGCTACATAAGCCACATGCGAGCTCACCAGCGACAACAGAGTCCATAAAGCGGTCGCCGTGACCAAAACCGGTCGGACCAATCATCATCATCATTATGTTGACATAATACACATAAAATTAAATAAATGCTATACTAACCGTAAAAATACAAACAAAAGGGCCGCGACAAATACGCAACGGTGGTGACAACCCTACCAAAGGGTCGGCCCTATTAACAACGCCGACGTCTGCATTCAACAAGTTTGGTACCGCAGCAGGACCGCAGCGGCGCCGCAAGCTAGCCGCTCTATGAACGCGACTGGAATGTGACAAAACTAAATGCTGATAATGTTGCCTCTTGGAATAAATTCTAGGTTAAGGTACATTCATAATTAATTTAATTTATATTCCAAATGGGATAATAATAAATATTATTAACTAGCTGACCCGGTGAACTTCGTACCGCCATATTTCGTATTATAAGGTTTTAAAAAAATTTGTTCGCTTTTTTTTCTTTTTTACAAACCTTGTCCTGACAATAGCGAACTAAATAAAAGAATTATCCAATTTTGTGCAGTCATACGCGTACATACATTCGGCGATTCATTTTTATTTACATAGATTCGAAAGTAACTGTGTCTGTTTGTGATCTTTTTACGCCTTAACCGATGAACTGATATCGAAAAAAAATGGCATAGAGAAGGATTTGATTTTGAGGCTACATTTTCAAAAAGTCTTTTGGTATGCAAGTGATGCCGCAGGCAACAGATAGTTTGCAATAAAAGATTGATTCTCGTTGGTCTAGTCCGCATTCGATTCTCACGTCAAGCAAAGTGTTAATAATACTTACTCTACATTTTCAGTAACAACTTAAAGTTTTTATAGCTAAACATAGCTATTCAAAGTGCTTAAAATTATTTATATTCGAGTTATTTTGGTACCTATGTATTTTATTATTATTATTGTAGCCCGTCTTGTCCCACTGCTGGGCAAAAGCCTCCCTTCCCTTTTTCCGAACCGCTCTGTCTGATGTTTTAGTGACCCAATCTCTCCCAGTGCATCACGTCATCTTCGTCTGGGCCAATCAATTAATCAATCAAATATTTCATATAAGCTTTTACAAGCGTTTATGAAAAGTTATTGACTATAGTTGCACGGTTCCAAAAATTTGATCCCATGGAGAAGAATCCTGCAAGAAACTCCATGGACACCATGGACTTTTAAGGCCTTTTTAAGGCCGACGAAACGTCCGTCAGGCTGGCCCGGCCCCGTCGATTTTGATGATGTGATTGGTATCAATCGAATGTACTCCTTATTACAAGTATATGTACAGTGGGTTATAGCTGTTACCTGACCCACCGAGACCCCGCCGTCCCATGTAGTGTGGGTCAGGTAACACCTATGACCCACTGTACTTCCTTCATTTTCAATGTACCTCTTTCATAAAGAAGTTATAGGCACTTATTGGTGGCCGGACTAGCTTGACGCTTTCAGCCCGGACTCTTCCATACCACTACTCAACCACGCTGTTGCTTCGCTCTGTACAGGATCCAATTTGTAGTAGCTATTGCCCACAACTCCTCTGGCATGTAGCAAACGTGTCACACCCAGTCCTATATGCCTCTGTATTAAATATCATAATATTTTCCTCATCCTTTTAATTATCTGACTCAGACACAGGGATTAGTGCGCGTAATCTCCACAGGATTTGGATGTAAGGCTTTGCTTTAATTAAAAGATCAAATTCCGTAATTTTACGTAATAAAAAATCTGACGTATAGATTCACGAACAATTTTAATCCTGACTGTCAAGAGCAAAATATTCGTAGCGGTCTCGTAGCTGCGTAGCTTCGGCGTAGCATCGTAGCTCTCTCGTAGCAAATTGAGAACTTTTAGTAAACCTATTGTGCTGAGTATTGAAACTTTCATGTTCAATTTCTGAAACTTTGTTTTTGAATAAGATTTCAGTATATTAGCATTAATTAAATCTAGCCTAAATATACTTGCCCTAAGGCGTGTCTTTTATACTTCTGGTAAATATTGTCTTAATATAGTATTATGAATAAGTTTATAATTAGTTTGATAATTAATGCTCTATACAAAATTTTGTACTCATTATGATATTTAAATTTCCCAAACTTTTCTTATATAGACTTCTGGTAATACCACGAAATCTGATAATTAAGCTTTCAACACAAACTCGACAAATTAATAAACAAATTATTTATTTATGGAACAGGCTCGAACTACTTCATTAGTCTAGTGAGTACTACGCTAGAAGTCCTGGGTTGGATTCCCAGGTCGAGGAAAGTATTATTGGGTTATTCTATGAAATTCTCGGTTAGCTTAATCGACCACAAATCCAAACTCCAGGATTTGTGTTCGATTAATCGCAATAGGCTCGCTCCAATTATATGAGACCTAAACATACAGGCAAACTGTAAGTGTATACATTAGTACAATGAATAACCCTATATTAACAAATACAACACAATAAAGGTCACATTTAATTAATTAATTAACGCTACTAACAATACTACTACTGCTAAAGTCAAATATATTTTATGTGTACCAATAATTGTCCAATACAATAACATAACATCACGCCTGTATTTCCCGAAGGGTTAGGCAGTGGTGTACTTAATGTCCACCCACAGTTCGCCGGTATGTTTAGGTCTCATGTAATAGGAGGCGAGCCTATTGTCTTTAATCGGACACAAATCCAAACTCTCAGCTACTACTGGGAATTTCATGGAAAAACATACCTTTGCTCGACCTGGGATTTTAACCCAAGACCTCAAAGGTAGCAGTTGCTCTTAGCACCACTAAGCTAATGAGGTAGTCTTCAATACAATATCATATTACATTTTGTGATACATAAGTAAATGTTACTATTATTAGAAAGGTAAGGTTCGTATTAATCATAGATTCAAGACTCTCTTTCAACACAATAGGCAGCAATAAATCAGTTTAGCCGCCATCTTGATAAAATGGCCGCTACTTAACAGCGCGCAGTATACATCGACGATTCAGTTCGACGCTGTGCTCCTGGTATTAATCGAAGACGAAGACTATATTACAAAAACAAGAAATATATAAAACATAGTATAGTCGTACATTATTATCACAAAACACTTATGTCACTCGATTTTCAGTGAATTGCATATGATAATAGCGTTCGTTAATAGTCTACATCGAAACACAAGCAAATCGATTCGTCGAACTCAAATTGTCTTACTAAATTATTCGACTAAATTGCCTTCATTCGGCTTCCAGTTACTAAATGCTTGTCGAGCATCAAAGTAAGCTTGTTTAATGTACTGCAACAAACATAATTATCTTGCAGGGTTTATATTTTATCAATCGATAACAGAACCGAGTTGAAATATTTACAGTTGAGAGTTTATACGAAACTTTAATTAAAATTAATCATATCATATAGATATGTCTTGAATTTTTTTATTGAAGTCATTTTGCTTTTTGTTATGCAACAATAAAGATGTAAAATAACATACTGCTGTATGTTATTTTCCACAAAGAATTAAGCAGAATTGTAAACAGCATAGCGGTTTTTTCATGTAATAGGGCTCTGTGGCGTTCACAAGGAGATTCCTACGTCAGCAGTGGACGAGTGTCTGATAATGATAAAGAAAATAGGAGACGATTATTCAGGGACCAATCCCCACTTCACTCGAATTCTTTAACATTCTTCTTTTCTTCTCGAATTCTTTAACATTCTTCGACTTGCTGGTTATTTACCATTTTATGTATTCCTATTTAAGTCATTCCAAAACGATAGGAGAAGAGGTTTATGCTTGACGTGGTAATCGAAACTAGGACCTTATACTCAGCTGCCAGCAAAAACAGTATTGTTACAAGAACATTGAATGAAATAGAATAGCTTTTTATAGATTTATCGCGTTACGGGTCAAAGATAGACAGTTAACCGGTGCCACGGGCGCAGTAAAGGATCTTAAACGTCGGTATTTTAAACATAAATATTTCAAAATAAAATCCGGAAAAAATATTTTTATTTAAAGTTTAATATGGCGAATGGTGCCAAAATAATATCAGTGTTATTGGTAAATTCAAAACACAAAGGCTCACACGGAAATTATCTTGTGGGAATATTGTAAAAGCCATACCAATATTTAATCCATTTGAAAATCCATCACGTGATTTTCATGCATAGAAAATATCAAAATAATTATCATAAAATGATAAGGTGAAACTTATCAAATTCTTAATTCATTTCAACTCAAAGTGAAATTAATCATTTATACGAAATCATTAATATTCAACCAAACGTGAATATTCACAATGAGTGACTCTTTACCGAACTATTCGTTAACAACGATATAATTTCAATGCTAATAGCATTTGATTACTGATTTATTAAACAAGCGTTTAACTATGAATGATTGATCGTTGATCAAAGAGCAATAAACTAAAATTTACATGCTCTCGTTACCACGTGAATCCATTATAATAATCATTGTTCAAAATCAGTTGTTTGACAAAACAACACACTTTTGACTTTAGACATTGGACCTTAGAAAAGATTTAATCTTCGCCAATCGATCTCTGTATCATCAACATTAAAAAAAGAAAGAAAAAACGAAAAACGTTTATTTGGGCCGAAGACACAAATGTAACTCAGAGAATCATGATCTCTTTTAAAGTCCAGACAATAGTTATATTATATAGTTATGCGAGTTTAACAATGTAGGGCAAAATCTTTACAGGCGTTTTGAATAAAATTTATAAAGAATAACATTTGTAAAGCGGCGGTAGTCTAATGGCTAGGGCGTCGGACTTGCGATCATGTGGTTGCCGGTTCGAACCCCACCCATTGCACTACCGACGTGAACCCACTCGTAACACAAGCATTTAGCTTAGCACGAGGGGTTAACAAGAATACTAGTAATGTGTGATCCACATTGCTAGTAAGCTTTTATTTAAAGAACCATACCATGGATCATGTGATCAAATGACGTGGTCTTCTCTTTTCCAGACTGGTTTCCTGGTTGGCGCAAGCACAGTGGCCAGCCGAATGACGACGGTACTTCGGGCCAAGACTGCGTTGAGGCCAGACGCGAGTTCCCTCCGCGACCCCCGCCCGCGTCCCCCACCTTCATGTGGAACGATCGCGGCTGCAGGGAACACAACTACTTCGTCTGCGAGAAGCCGAGTATTGAAGGTACGTGCTTTAGAAATAAAAGTGGAGATAAGTCCTTTGTGCCAAAACCTAATCAATTCGAGTGTCTTGCCGGATTCTTCTCCGTAGAACAACTGCTTGGAACCTTGCAACTACTCAAATATTCATAAACGCTTGTAAAAGCTTAGGTATCTATTCTATTATTGTAAAGAGGTAAAGTTTGTGAGTTTGTGACATTGTAATCTCTGGATCTACTGAACCGATTAAGAAAATTCTTTCACATATATGTGCTACATTATTCCTGTGAAGCATGCATATATATAATCTCGTAAAATGAAAAGAAGCGTTGTCTACACAGGCAAAGCCGTGGAGGAAAAACTAGATTGAAATAAAACATTTTAACTTGAATCGCGATTTGCGCGAAAGCTTTACTTTGATCATTTAAATCTACAATCGTCATCAATGACCTACATCAAATGATTTATTGGAAATACGCTGAAAGGAAAAATAATAATATCAAATTACTTTACTAACATAAAAATAAAAAATACCTAACATCACTTACCTTCACGCCTGTTCCCCAAAGGGTTAGGCAGAGGTGTACTTAATGTACACCCACAGTTCGCCGGTATGTTTAGGTCACATGTAATAGGGGGCGAGCCTATTGCCATTAACCGGGCACAAATCCAGACTCCGAGCTGCTACTGAGAATATAAAAAAACCCAATAACACTATGCTCGACCTGGGATCGAACACAAGACCTCTAGCGTAGCAGTGTCACTAGGACCACTAGACTAATGAGGCAGACAAGTATCGTTCAATATTTTCATTAAAAAAAACATGGGTTGGTATACCTTTGTAACCGCAGCAATTATTTTAAACGATCTTAGCAGCACAAACTGCGTCATGCCGCTCGCGGCACAATTATAAGTTTCAATGCAACTGTTATGATCATTGCCGCGGTAATGCTGCGACGAACTAGAATGTTCTCGAATTTTCTGGAATGTTGTGATGAACTTTTATATAGTTGAGATACTTTAAACATAATGTTGAGTACAAGGAAAAGTTTTAATATGCTACGTTACATGGGGGAGAATTTCGCTATTGCTCAAGCGGGCTATACACTTCCAGTATAAGCTAAACTCGCATTATAACAGGCTTTTCGTACAAAGAGAGTTCATCTTATACTGGACATATATAAAACTGGCCTGATGTGTAGTGGGGTCCATGAACCAGTTCATTTAATTTATTGTGATTTATCAAAAACTGTCATTTCAGCCTCTAAGAATATCAGCTACAGAGCTCTAATATCAGTAGTGGTTAGATTACAAAATGACTTCAAAACATAGTTGTATAGGATGATGGTAATATAGTACACACGGCTACACATCAAGATATACAAAACCAATATACGCTGGCCTCGCATTGTGCGAAAAGCGTATACAATGCGAGATCAGTCGATACTGGATTTACATAGCTTGATGTGTAGCCGTGCGTACAAAAATAATTATGGACTTCGGTAATGTTCTAAGAACGCCATTGAACTAACTATAGAGTGTCGTGTTTGTAGAAAGACCTGATAGTCTTCAATAGATGTTGCTGACGTCACCTTAAGACGTAAAATGTGAAAGATGAATTCAATATCACAGGCACGGTAGCTTAATGGCTAAAGCGTCCAGTGTACTTAACCGGAGGGACGCAGGTTCGACTCCTGCCTGAGATCGTATTTTCCTTCACTAGAAAAATCATATCCAATGTTCAAAGAATTCAATCCCAACAAAAGCCAGACCGCTGAAGCTTTCAAATAAATTAACTTGTTTGTAACTTTATATAGATTTATTGGTTTGTTGTTTACATAATATCTAATTCATTATTCCCTTATGTACTAAATGTTTTTTCAGCGGAATATTTTATTAAAATATTGTGATAGCGTAATAAATAGATTTTATTCGGACTATGAAAAATTGAATAAAGTTATTTTTTCGCTTACCACTCTTGACAGGCAATTTTTCTTACATCACGGGCAATTTCGTTCACCTACGTCATTTTAACTATTTATTATGGACAGTTCTTAATATATATAGAGAGATACTATATTCTTTAATGTAGAAAAACTCCACTAGCCTGCAAAACCAAATATCACACTTTCAAAATTGTAATCACTTTTTAAATACACAAGATAAACTCTCGAAATAAAAAGGACTTGAATTATTAATGTATAGTTTCAAAGAAATCTGATAAAGATTGCTATTATTCTTTGGGAACGGGACACAGCAAGTATTAGTATATGGAATAGACTTTATTGTACACAATAATAAGAAACATTCATAAAGACATAATTAAAATAAGGGTACAATGGCTTTATGACGTTGAGCAGTTTAAAAAAAAAAAACAACAAAAAACTAAAAAATGTTTACTATATATATATATATAAATGATATTATCGTTTACTCAGAAACATCGCTGTCTTATTGGAGCAGTGCGTTAAGTTGGCTAACAAGTACTTCTAAAAAAAACTTTCCACTAAAAATTACAAAATAAAATTACTTTTAACAAAAAAGTTAACCGCCGACCCACTCAAATAGAAGTCACCGACTTCCCAAACTGTTTTAGACAAAATTATTTTATTATTTTTTGAAGGCGGTTTAGCTTTTTTGTTAAAAGTAATTTTTAGGTTAAGAATCTATGTAAAAAAATTCAAAACTATATCTTGAAAAATGTCAAAGATTGTTATTCTATCTGGTTGTCCGTCGCATCAATCTGTGGCATTGACTTCAGGCAACTGAGGGGGTTGTTTTTTTCCCCACTCTGGTGTTCGCTCGCACCTAGTGCCGATATATGTGCGGCAGTGACCTGTGTTGTGCGCGTATGATTGCGGATGGGTACTTATTATAGGTACTTAAAATTTTTGAGACAAAACATGACATCAGTTACTTATTCTGAACAAACTATATTCTGGTTTCGCGTATACTAAAAACAATGTTGTATAATTGTGAGTGTACTTCAGTACACCCCTGCCTAACCCTTCGAGGAATACAGGCGTGATGGTACGTTTGTCTATATGAAAATTGAAGATGCAAAGTAACGTTAGTCTTTCAGCCACAATAATCTGTTCGTAGAATACTGGTAATTTACAAAATGACAGCGATTTGCGACAGATTACTTGTAGGTTTGTGATCGTAGGTTTAAAGGGACGAATGGTTTCATTAACTACTCAAGGAGTCTACTACAGATATAGAACTATGACGTTTCGGATGAAGGACGCACTTTTTTCTACGACAAAGTTATTTCTAACCTGACGATGATACGACAATCAGTATTCTCCCGACTTCTGTTCGTCTTGAGGTGACGTTATCCGCGACCGGGTGGTTTATTTAGAATGTATGTTATCTACATGCGCACTACATACTGTCGGAGACGAATTTGTAGTATCATCAATCTACCGCATACTTCATATAGTATTATGTAGTATATATGAAGGTGTCCACTGCTGAACGTAGACCTCCCCCAAAGAGCGCCAGCCATCCCGGTCTTGGGCAGCTCGCATCCGCCCGCTGCTAGCCACCTTCTTCAAACCGTCGGCCCATCGTGTCGCAGGGCGTCCCACACTACGTTTGCCCAAACGCGGTCTTCACTCTAGCACTTGTCTGCTCCAACGATCGGCAATAGTCTGATATGATAATGATGATGATGATGTAGGTATATATTATTATGAAATATCATTTAGTACATACTACATTATCGTCTCGCTGGAGAGACGGTATGTAGTATGTAGGTAGATTTTTGAGACAAATGAGTTTGAGTTTTATGAAAAAATTTATGCACAAATTATTTTTGTTAATTTCTTTTTAGAATATTAATGCGAAATTTTAAATTCTTATTCAGAAATGGAAATTAAGAGAGTGAAATTAATACGATAACGTTTCAGTGTTTCAGTTATTAGCTGTCTGGGGAACATTAATTGTGGTTGGCTGACATTTGCAGGATTAAATTGCGAAATAACTAGACATTATCTGAAAAAGTTCAAATTCGTTAGAGAATTTAATTTTACTAACTGTATTTCTAAAGCGCTTTTATATCTAAACTATGACGAAAATGAACATTATTTTCTAACATTTCAAGCAATATATAGTTTAATTACATTAAGTTTAGGTCTATTTAGTTATACATTTGAAAATTATGCTTACCGCGGAACCATCTCGAGTGTCGATTCGCGTTTGAAATTTCGTATTTGTTTTTTAACATACATACATGCCTGTTTTCTCCGAAGGGTTAGGCAGAATCGTATTTGATGTACAACTACAGTTCGCCATGTATGTTTAGGTCCCATATATTAGAAGGCGAGCCTATTGCCATTTATCGGACACAAATCCAGGCTCCGAGCTGTTACTGATAATTTCATACTTAAAAAAACTCGATTACACTTTCCTAGACCTGGGAATCGAACCCGAGACCTCTAGCGTAAGAGTAACTCTTAGGACCACTAGACTAATGAGGCAGTTTTTACGTATAAGTATTGCCATCCCAAGTTGCAATTCTGCCATTTATCGACTTGTAAAAGTGTCTATCGACTTGTAAAAGTGTCTTTAAAAGATCTATTTACAGAAATAAATATAATTTCATTTCATCTGGGCACATGACCAGATGACAGCGATGTGGAAGAGTGCATTGACTCTTTGCATGACACGGCATGACAATTTATGTCTGTATTTTTTATTATGTCAATTTAGATTATGTAACAACATTTCATTATAATCCTATATTATATAAATATTGTCAAATTTATTTTAACTAAAGTCTATACCTTAACTTGAAATTATTATGAACTTTACTTCTACATATTTTGAAAAAATAAACTTAATCATAAAAAAGTATGTAAGCATTAATACGAGACCAAAACATAATTAATATTCTTCACAAAAACAGAATTTCTTGCCAATTTTTCTGTATAAAAGAGATCAAGATTAAATGAAAGGAAAATCGGAAAGCCAAACAAATGTTCAGGTCTCTGCTACCTTAGATAAGCGTGAATCCCGACATTGGATAGATCACCCACTTATTTTGAGCCCACGTGATCCGCTACAGTCATTTTTCTAATGTATAAAGGCACTGGTTTATATACATAAGAAGTTTGACGTCACTGAATACGGGAACGTGCGTGTACGATAAGAAATCGAAATTGATTTCGCATCGGTTGAAAGCGGTCGCTTATTTAAAATCGCAGGAATCGACTAGAAAGGTAGCTGTGGCGGGTGTCATCCCCGAATGTAATATACATATTTGTATGGATTACTTGCAGTGATTTTAATAGTAGTAGTGGCTACATGCCAGCAGGAATAGGTCAGCACGGCTGGGGAAGTACTAACCTCCCGCAGAATATCGACATCAAGTAGCAATATGCATACTGTTGCGTTTCGTACGGTGAGTGTGGAGCGCCGGAGGCCCAATTTTCCCCTAATTCCCCCCCTTTCTTCTCCTTTTCTCCTTCCTCTAACTTTTTGTTAAATAGGCTCAGCAACACATTTGCAACTCATTTCGGTTTTGCAGATGTTCATGGGCGGCGATGACTACTCACCATCGAGTAGGTAGCTTGCTCGTTTGCTGGGTTATCCCATAAAAAAAAGTCAAGTAATAAGTATGACAATTAAACTACCAAGTCAAAGATCTCGAACTCGAACCCAAGGCATGAACCTCTAACTTTTCGAAGTCATGTGCGTATTAATAATTAATTATCACGCGTTAAAACGGTGAAGTAAAACATCGTGAGGAAACCTGCATGCCTGAGAGATGACAGTGGCGTGTGAAGTCTCATTACTCAATACTCAATATATTTATTGCACTCCACAATGTTAACAGGTGTTATACA
The DNA here is from genome assembly GCA_958496365.1 of Subacronicta megacephala. Lineage (NCBI taxonomy): Eukaryota > Metazoa > Arthropoda > Insecta > Lepidoptera > Noctuidae > Subacronicta > Subacronicta megacephala. The sequence continues at coordinate 13,380,616 of OY292526.1, forward strand.
GTAATAAAGTATCAATCATGGATCCTGTCGGGCACAACAATGTAGGAGAGAGGAGCTCTACCAACCCTCAGTAGGCCAGAGTCGTGGACTATTGCCTATCCCCTCTCTCATTATGACATTGTAATGGGTTGGGAAGTATGGATTACGGATACTTGTTCCTCTTTTTAAACAAGGATAAAGAAAAAAATCCCGAGAACAACAACAGAAGAAGTATTAATAACCCAAAGTTGGCCGGTATGTTTAGATCCAGATTATTAGATTAGTTTTCATCATTTTTCAACTAGCTTTCAAGCCACCCCTGTGTTAGGAGTTTTTTATCTAGTTTCTTTCATAAAACTTCAATCTATATTCAGGACTCAACGTATTTTCTTTGACAAAACTAGTATAACAAAACTTGACGACGTAAAGCTAAAGAACGAAGAAGGATTTGAATTTCCGAATCGTCGAGCAATATTCCTTTATGTTTTCTTGACTTAAAAAGGCAGCATGATATAACCTCGTTCGGAGGTCAGACAGCGCAAAATGCAATTCCTTTGTTATATTATTTTAGTGTTCAGAAATCTTTGAAAGTCAATCTATTCTTTTTCGCGATTGGCCATAGAAAAACATCCCAAAAACTTGGAAAAAATTCGTCTCGATTGGCACAATACTCGAGCAATCGGCTCGAAGGTTCGTAGGTTCGATTCTTGCACGGTACAAATATTTGTATGGCGTAGGTGCAGAAGGGACGTAATTTTGGTCCAAAGACATTTAATACTTTGTTTTGGTCATTATAAAATGTTCAAAACAATCTAAATATTCTCGAATGTCATCTTTTAATCAAATGTCAATGTTTTTTAAATATTACACTTGCACACTGACACGATGTCTAAATTTTTTTTCAACATTTTTATGTTTTCGTGCGCTATATTTTTGTATTTGAGCCTAATCCCTCTCGTTCTGAGAGTTAAGGAGTTACGGGTTGATGATGATGATGTTTTTTTTTGGTATGTATATCGTGTCCCATACATTTATAATCTCCCAAAGCAAAAGAGAGATATTTAAGAGTAGTAGCAATTGGAGGTCTATAGCTTCTGCCTACCCCTGTAAGAAAAAGGCGTAACTTTATGTATGTAAAATCTGCCATAACCTCAAAATCACTACTCCAAATTCAAACCTCAAAATTCGTACCGACTCGACCAAAATACGAAGACCTCTAACTTACAACTACAAACTCTTTGTACATCGGCGTATTCACTTGTTAAAAGCAGTGAAATAGGTCAAATAATAGTGGCGTGTTTGATTCGAATCCCGGTACTTCATGACCTAGTTGGACGCATAGAACGGAACGCACTCAACATCCCCGTGACGTCATTGTCGTAAAATGACTACGATGATGCAACCGGCTTTGTGAAAGGTGGTTGTACCGAATCTCAATGGAATTTGTATCGTGTTTCGATAACAGTAGAGCCGGCTTTCGTGTATTTTCTGTTTTGTTTTTTAGAATTTAGGTTGTTTAAGAGATATCGCTTTAAGCGATTAGTCCGCCATTGTATCCTTTATTCTCGCTAAATTTTGCTTATTATTATTGTGTACATTAAGATTATTCTAATATGTTTTCTATTTTAGCCGCTAGGCAAAGAAAAATGCTTAAGAGCATTCGGTTTTATGCTTTTGATACGTTTTTTATTTATACAGCTTTACATCTCCTTTTACAACAGGCGCACAAGTTACATTATTCGGAAATTCTATACAACAAGGCAGTTAAATACTTGAAGGGAAATAAACCTTCAATCTTAGCCTTGAATACACACCATTCCGCCTGGATTCCCTGAAGGGTTAGGCTAAGTTGTACTAATTTACACCTACACTTCGCCAGCACGTTTAAGGCCCGATGTATTAACCGGGCACAACAGATCCAGGCTCCGAGCACTACTGGGAATTTCATAAAAAAAACTTAATACCACTGGTCGACTTGGAAATCACAACCCAGAAATACCCCTCCGAGTATTTAACTGTTTCATTAGTCTAGTGGTCCTATGCACGACTGCTTCGCTTAAGGCTCTGACGATCTGTGGGTGTACATTAAGTACACCTCTGCCATACCCTTCGTGGAATACAGGCGTGACGGTACATAGAACAATCAACAATTACAAGCCTAATATCATGATCACGCGACATTATTTTGCGACCAAGGTTACTCAGTTGCGTGACAGCGTAGATTCAACTGCGATACAGTTCAGCTGTCATGTCTATTGCTTTTCGACACCAAACATTTAATAGCAGAATGTTCATTATGATCAATTTTCTATTAAGAACTATTATAATTATGAGTATAGTGTAGTGATAGCCTAGTGATATGACCATTGGACTGCCAAGTCAAAGGTCTCGAGTTCGAATCCAAGACGCACCTCTGACTTTTCGAAGTCATGTGCGTATTAATAATTAATTATCACGCGCTTAAACAATGAAGGAAAACATCGTGAGGAAACCTGCATGCCTGAGAGATTTTCTTAACGGCGTGTGAAGTCTGCCAACCCGCAGGTAGGCTAGCGTGGCGGACTATAGCCTAATCCCTCTCGTACTGAGAGGAGACCCTTGCCCAGCAGTGGGACAATGTAATGGGTTGATGATGATGATGATGATGATGAAAACAGACTACATCTTTTTTAAAGCTTTCTAGCAATGTGGGTTGCACATTACTAGTATTCTAGCCCTAATACTAAGCTAAATGCTTGTGTTACGAGAGGTTTCCACATGATGTAACCACATGAACGCAAGTCCGATGCCCTAGCTATTAGGCTACCGCCGCTTCAATGGCCCCAGTAGGCCTTTTGGATGTGACGCAAGGCTTCGGCCTCTGAAGGGCATACAGCCAGCACACAACCTATCATGGTTGTGCCAAATGTCACGATTCCCATGGTCGTGTCTATAAAGTGATGACCTGAAACACAGGTTTGTATAAACCTAGATCAGGTAGGTCGCTATGTACCTCTAATTTGATTATTGCATCTGCAAATTTTTTGTATACCTAAATACCTATGTACTTTAGTTTTAGTTAAGATACGAATTATTTATATACCATTCCATACTTTCAATTTTAATTCCTAAGACACATACATGTACACCTATTTGTAAAAGAATTTAAATAAAGATTTTATTATTATTATTATAGAGCTAGGAAAGCTAGGGTTGCCATCAGTCCGGGTTTCCCGGGATTTGTTCTAGCTAAGAGGCCGTCCGGGGAGTGCCCGGGCGGGGTTTCATTTGTAGTCCGGGTTTAAAAGTTGTCAAGTCACCGGTCGTTGCTGGGTGATATAACAATGAAAAATTTTAGACTGTTTTTTTTTTAAATCACTGTTGACATGTCCGGTTTTTAAGCGCCACAATCCGGGTTTTTCGGGTTTCTTGACCTGGTTGCCTAATTTTAGAGATGGCAACCCTAGGAAAGGCAAATGCGGTTTTCAGTTGACACAGTTTGACATATTATTCGTTATTTCGTATTATAAAAAAGGCAGAGATGAGTGTAAACAGGTTGCAACAGGTCCATTAAATTAATGAGCAAGCCTATTGCCAGGACAATTCTAAACTCTGAGCGTCTACTAAGCATTTCCTCTAATGGTACTTTCAATTATTTTTTTCACAAATACAAAGTAACTCCAGTCTCGAAAAAAATAACTGAGGTTCACACAATTTTTTGTGTCTCGTGGGAATCGAATATTATATGATAATATATGAAAATGGTGAGATAACTATCGGGTTATGTATGCGTACAAGGGATGGGAGGAATAGATAGGAATAGGAGGAATAGATTTGGGAGGAATAGATGGCGCTGTCATCAGTTCAAGTCGTTTGGTTTATCGATCCGTAAATAAATAAAACAAAAAAATATATAAACTTATCTTTTTAGTACATATAAGTGATACATTAAAAAGTTAGCTTATAACGTGTTTGGTACAGTGTTTTCTTAGTGAATAATAATCTAGTTATATCAAAAAACTAAATACATATACTGTGAACTTAAAGAAACGCTTTAAGCAAGTTGCTTTAAAGATATAACTATCTTGAAGGATATTGTGTGTTACAGTGTAACTTAGTGTTATTCAACAGGTGGTTTGAACAGACTAGCTGATATTTAAAACGTTTCATAATATGTTATCATCATAAATAAAGCCATTAAGTGCGGGTGGTAATAAGTTCACTGTTGTTGTGTACCCACCGAACAGCTGATAAATCAGCTGTGTATTTATTATTGTAAGGAGCGACATCTAGCCACTTGTGTTGGAAGCTTAAACTGTTTGGGCTCACTAGATTTGTAAAATATCGATATCAAAACAATTAAATATGACCAAAACGTGTGGTGCGTGCGGTAGATTTATTGGGCAGACAGAGGGCGTTGCATGTTCTACATGTCCGCTAAGATATCACCAGGCCTGTTTGGGAAAATCTAAGACTAGCAAAGTCCCCAGGACGTGGACTTGCCCTGACTGTGGGAAAAATAAACCCCGAGATAATGCGTGTGACACTCCAGTCAGAAATGCAGGTGCTGTAGATATAAATACCTCATGTGAGGAAAACACGTCTATTGTAGTTCAGAATGTTCTTAGTAGTGCTGGGACCGTCAATACTGAGGAGTTTAAGGTTGAATTGGCCTTGGAGATAAGACTTTTCCGTGAACAATTGTTAGCCCTACATGATGAAACAAAGATGTTGCGTCAAGATATCAATGATCTGAAAACCACTTTATCGTCGAATGTTGATCGGGTTAGTGCACTAGAGGGCAGGGTTGAGGCGGTTGAACAGAGTTTAGCGACAAAAGCTGACTGTGCTGCCTTTAGAGTCAATTATAAATCAGCTACAGCTCGAACTAAACGAAAAAGATCAGGAGCTGCTTACTAACGACTTGGAAATATCTAACATACCAGAGTCGAATGCTGAAAACCCGCTTCATATAGTCGCCTTGATTGGCACAAAGCTGGGCATAACAATCGACGAGCGTGATATTGTCTATGCGGAACGTATTGGGCAACGGAGCAAGTCATCGTCGCCGCCACCGATAAATAGCGCGGTGCGACCTCGCCCGTTGGTGGTGCGGCTAGCACGCCGCGCGCAACGAGATCAACTGCTCACTAGCATGCGCGTCCGGCGAGGAGCAGACACTGCGGATTTTGGCCTAGCTACCGAGTCTCGCCCGTTTTATGTGAACGAGCGCCTAACAAAGTATAATAGGCAGCTTTTGGCTAAAGTACGTGAGGTGCGTAAAAGACTTGAATGGAAGTTTGCGTGGACAAAGCGAGGACGTATTTATGTGAAGCAGGAGGAGGGCAAGAAAGCACATATTATACGCACTGAAAATGACATAGCCCGTGTTTTTGGTACTTCTTCAGTTCGGGCCCATAATTAAAAAAAATATATACATCTACAAATAAGTATAGTTTCCTAAATAGCTGTAGTAATTGCATGATTTTCTTATTATGTTTGTATAAGTCAAATTTCTTATAAGTAAAAAGCCCTTGTATTAAACAAATCTTTAAACTAAATGTCAAAAAGCAACCGTTTATAAGCATTGTATTATTACGTATTTTTAGTTATCTTCACATAATTTGTCTTGTACCTATATTTTATTGGAACCGGTTTAATATTGCGCATTGTAAATCTTCTAATTACAATTGTATAACACTATCGGCTCGGTGTGGGTTACAATACAAAAAAACATTATTTGTTAACAGTGTACAGCTAAAGCTCTCAGTTTCATTTTTGGTACACACTTGCGTCGATTTGACCTTGAATTTGCTAATGTGTAAGTATGTCTATTTTATTTACTATTACTCGTGATGGCTACAAAATACTTCAAAGTTGGTTTTTTAAATGCGGGGTCTCTGGGCACTCAACATGATAATTTCATAGTTGCTATGCTTAAGCACAGTGTCGATATAATGGCCATAAATGAAACTTGGTTAAGGCAGGGGGAAGATGGGCGTTCGCCTGTTGTGCCAGATTATCGGCTTAGGCACATACCACGTCCTGACCACATTCGAAATGGTCGTGGGGGGGGCGTAGGCTTTTATATTAGACGCGGATTGAATGTAAGTAGTTGCCCGTACCCTAATCATCAGTTAGTAGAACAAATGTGGCTTAAAATTAAGATTAATCGTAATATAATTATTGTTGGTACTGCCTATCGTCCCCCTTGGCTTGACACACAAATATTTCTGGACGCAATTATGGACACCATAGCCTCCTTTTCTGAATATGATTACATTATCGTGCTAGGAGATTTTAATATTAACCTTTTTAATTTATTAGACAGTAAATCGAAGTTATTTAGTACTTTTTTGAATTGCACTGGCTTAGATCAGATAGTTACGGACCCAACACATTACACTGACAATAGCCAAACGCTAATTGATGTAGTGTGTACAAATGCAAGGGCCCGATGCATAACTGTTGACTCGGTGGGGAGTATCAACGGACATGCATTTATATCATGTGAGTTTATATTTCGTAAACCTAAACTTACGTCCCAAATAATTAGTTATAGACCACTTGCAGATATTAACTTAGACAGCTTTAATAAAGACCTAGACTGTATCAACTGGGATCGGTTAATAAAATTACAGGATGTTGATGACATTGTACTGGAATATAGTAACACACTGACATATATATTCGACCTGCATGCTCCTATGAAAACAATTATGATTAAGGAATTACCCTCTCCTTGGATTACGGACAACATAAAGCTTATGATGAGATTGCGAGATAACGCTTTAGGTAAATATCGGCGAACTAAACTGGACAGCCATAAGCAATTTTACAAGGATTTAAAAAAACAAGTGGAACTAGCCGTGTTTAGGGAAAAGCAGTGTTATTTCAAAATTAATATAAATAATCATATAAAAAATCCAAAACTGTTGTGGAAAAATTTAAAATCTAAAGTTATTCCTCCAAAGTCCACCGAATTGCCTTCGCATCTTAATGATCCCGATCTTATTAATAAACACTTCTTAAATGTTCCCGGTAATCCTAGTACTACCATCTCACAACTAACTTTTTATGAATTTCATAGATTTGGCAATACCACTTTCAACCTAAGGCCGACCAAGCCAGAGGTTATACTCAAAATTTTGAAAGAACTAAATTCTAATGCCACAGGAGTCGATGGATTATCGCTGGACATGATCTGTCTGATGGTTCCGCACACACTGGATATTATTACTGCTATCGTAAATAAATCGATACAATCTTCGATATTTCCTACGAAGTGGAAAACTGCAATCGTAAGACCGATCCCTAAAAAATCCAGTATTACAGAGATCACAGAACTACGGCCAATCAGTATTTTACCATGTCTGTCTAAGGTATTGGAGAAGGTTGTTGGAGCGCAACTGAGACAGTATATTGAGTCCCATAATATTTTGCCTGAGTTGCAATCAGGCTTTAGGAAAAACCGTGGCACCACCACTGCATTGTTAGATGTAGTGGATAACATCTTAGCTGCGCAGGATGAGGGCAAGGCTACAGTTCTGGTTTTATTGGACTTTTCAAGGGCCTTTGACTCAATAAATGTTTCTTTGTTACTAGCAAAATTGAAATACTATGGGTTCGAGGCAGATACGATTAAGTGGTTCAATTCATATTTAAGTAACCGAGCGCAATTTGTGCAAGTCCGTAATAATGATGGGTCCACCATCAGATCTTCATTGTCTAAGGTTGATAGGGGAGTTCCCCAGGGATCAGTCCTGGGCCCTCTGCTATTTATTTTGTTTTGTGCTGACATAGTCAATGAAATTAAAAGTTGTAAATATCATGTAGGTATATGCGGACGATGTCCAAATATATTACTCTTTTTCACCCAATGAAGCTTCAGAGGCGGTGAGTAAAATTAATAGAGACCTAGGCAACATATCGAAATGGGCTAATAATAATTCTCTTCTGTTAAATGCCAGTAAGACTAAATTCATGCTCTTAGGCTCAAAAAATCAGGTCCAAATAATAGAACGAGGTGGCTTGCCAATTTGTATAGATGATGCCCCTATTGAGCGAGTCCATGAAGCGCGTAACCTCGGACTTCTCATTGATGAAGAGCTTCGGTTTGAGAAACATATAGCAGAAGTCGTTAGGAATTGTTTTTACAGACTCAAGATACTTTACAACTTGCGGAGTCATCTTAGCGTTGACCTTCGTGTGCAGCTAGTAGATTCCCTTGTTTTATCTAAATTTAACTACCTTGACGTGGTATATGGACCTAGATTATTGGCTAAAACAGCTAAACTCATACAAAGAGTGCAGAATGCATGTGGTAGATTTTGTTATGATATTCCACCGAGAAGCCATGTTACTCCGTTCCTGAATAAAGGTAACATTCTGAAGATGAAATATAGGCGTGATTTACACTTAGCCACTCTTTTGTTCGGTATTATTAAAAGTGAAAAGCCAGGTTACCTGTACTCAAAGTTGGACTGGATGAGGGAGCACAGGAAATATGCCACTAGACGGTCTTCCTATGCCTTACATATTCCGCGCCATAGGACTACCGCTTTCCGAGGTGGTTTTAAATATAATGCCACTAAGTGCTGGAACAACTTGCCGCCACCATTGCGTTTCAGGAATAAGTACAAGAGTTTACTCTTTAATATTCAAAAATCCAGCATTTAATTCCTTATTATTAGTATTTTAATAGTGATCGTCTCATTGCAGGGCCTCAGTTTCTCTCTGTTAATTATCTAAAATTAAATTATAATCAAGGTCTCTTTTATAACCGTTTATATAATACTTCTACTTGACTATACTATATTGTTACTTATATAAATATATATATATTACCTTCCTCTAGTGTTACTTGTTTTTATACTATGAACCATATTGTTATACTGAAGTTTATATACCTTTTTATGATTACAATAAGACTTATAAAAAAAAAAAAAAACGTTATATTGTGACTGTGGGTAAATTTTATAGCGTTTGTTTAACGTGCCATCTATTATTCGGAGGCTATAGCTGAAAATCAGCGCTGCAGGTGCACCTGTAGCATTAGCTGCGCTGTGGCCTTTTGGACACGTGCCACCACACCAAGCCCGATAGTTAAATACGTGATTATAATATTATATATTTTGTATACTGATATTGATTTAATGTGTGTTTATGTTTAAAAGTGTGATGGTGTTGAGGTGTCCAATAAATTAATTCTTTCTTTCTTTCTTTTCTTTCTTTCTACAATATAGGGCAGCTTGTGCGGAGACAAGTAAAACCACGAGAGTCAGTTGCCAACTAGTTTATTATTTAAGTGCCATGCCTACACATTCTGTTCCCACAATGACCATCTTAACCACACAACATAATATGTGCAATCAATAACAGTTTGATTTCAGATCAAATAAAAAGTTAAGATGGAACTTTTCGAACAAAGAAGTGAGGCCGGCTAAAACTACGCCTAACAGTGTAAAACACACAATTACACGCACACACTTATACCGAAACTACGCCTTATCTTGTCAGTCAAGCTATAGAGATATCGAAAGCTCGACTGACAAGATAAGGCATAGTTTACTAATAGATCGTATTAATAGAATGTAATTAATAGATTGTATATAATTGCGGATGTTCTTAAAAAAGGCCAGGTTCCGAGCACCCTAAACCGACGGTCATGCATGAAGAGATTAATGAATGTAGATGAAGCGAAAGTAGTGTGCCAGGATCGTAGCAAGTGGAAATCTATAGTCTCTGCCTACCCCCATGGGAGACAGGCGTGACAATATGTATGTATGTATGTATGTATGTAACTAATAGATATGTGCGTGTAATTGTGTGTTGTACACCGTTAGGCGTAGTTTTAGCCGGCCTCACTTCTTTGTTCGCAAAGTTCCATCTTAACTTTTTATTTGATCTGAGAGTTAGATTACAATTAAAAGCTTTTTACTACCTACCTATTTTTAGCACTCCACGACCTATCTCAGGATCTATAGCGTAACAGTCGCACTTAGGACCACTAGACTAATGAGATCGTCACAATTATCATTGTGTGGTGTGCCTTCTACATTTTCTTGTCTAGTTCGAATCGAGTTGAGGTTAAACACAAACCCGTGCAAAGCTAACTCAATTGTTTAGTTGTGACGTGATTTGACGCAATTTGCATAGAAAATGAAGCAAGATAAATTGCTATTGTATTCATAGCGTCTGTTTGATAAATAGGATTAAATACTGGTTACCTACCATGGCACCACGCCTGTGTTCCTCGAAGGGTTAAGCAGAGGTGTACTGTGTGTTTTATGTCCCATTTAATAAAGGGCGAGCCTATTGCCATTAAACCTTCAAAGACTATATTCCATACACAATGTAAAATTTAAGTCGATACGCGCTTTGCTGAATTAGCCAGGTGCAAATTAAAACTGCTACAGATATTTTCTAAAAAGAAAAACATTCACCTCAAAAATTTTTCTCGACCAGGGAATAAGAACCTTACATTAATTACATTAAAAAAAACAAGCAACATCGTTAGCTCCATTTATTTTGCCACACACAACATAAAAATACAAAAAAAAATTAAACTTACAAAATAATACGATGTGTGGCAAGGAAACTAGCTCAGTAATTGCTGTGCGGAGGGCACAGCACTGATTTTTGGCTGGTCCCTGCCATTTGAGTATTAACATTATTTAATTTATGACGCGTACAAGAAAGTTTTTTTTTTTTTTCAAAAATATCAAGAAAAAAGTTTCTAGTGCATCGCCATATTTATAAATGACGTTATACGTCACTCTAGTATAGGTAATCTCGTCAGTACTTTTAATAATTAAAAATAATTATAAGTTGAGAAGTTTGCCCTGTAAACGTTTCATAACTGAATTAATCCGCCCTTTTATTGTCAAAGTTCTGGCTTTGATGCGAATTCAACTACTTTGACAAAGGGTTTTATTGGTAAGTAGAGTGTTCTGGCGTGAGTTATTGTATTATTAAGGGCAAATTAAGTTTAATCACAATTATAATACACACCTACTTCAATAAATTAGTAGAAAAGAAATTACAATATGATAAACATTTTAGTTTTTATTAATGGCATCTTCATAATAAATCTGTAAGATTAGAAGAATTCTCTACTTTGCAAAGAGTTCGCATTTATTTCTCAAAATATTTATTAAAAGTGTTATTTACGAATCGAATCTAATGAGAGACATTCAATTAAAAAAGTCAACTTTAAAAAAATATAGAAAGAAATTTCTATAGAACGAAGCTCAAATTCAAAAAAAGAATATCTAAAATAAAAGCGTGTCCGAAAACTTGTTCTAATCGTGTTCCGAATTTAAAACAGGCGAATTAGTGATGCGACATGCGCCGACCTAAATAGCGGTCGGAACTGCAGTTACTTGTACTAGGCTGTGAGCTTTCCGCACTGGGTGACTTTCGGGATTAACCTTAATGGTCAAAATTAAATAAACGGCTCACTAACTACACCGATCATGAAATCGTCAAGAAATAGCAAAAGCGTGGTGACATTAGATAAAAGTTGTACAGTATAAAATGATCAAGATAAAATGTAAACAGAAAACTTTACAATTGTTACTGTTTAACACAATTTAATTTTTCATACAAATAAATCACATATTGTCTTAATGACATAGATATTTGTTTCAATTTATATTTTGTACTTATCGTTCCAAAACCTCTCTAGTATAGCACTAATCCATTTTATCACACATTGCTGACAGTAACACTAGTGCAGTACTATAATACCAGCTACTATAATAGCGAGCGGTTTGATCACGAAAGAGGTTCATTACGTCTCTTCCACGGGTCGCCTTAAAACAAATACGATGCCATAAAGAGGTTTTACAATAAGATTTCTCTATTAACACTGGTGATTATAAATTTTATGGTGTACGAAGTTTCTTTCACTGAACATAATATTTACTTAATATTATTGCTCTTTTGTTTCTTTGATATTGAGATGAGGGGACTGCTTTAACACCGTGTAAAATCATGGGTCATAATTAGGACGTAAGAACTGCCTTGATTTTGACAGTTGAAGAAAAAAGAAAAACATCGTGCGAAAACCCGCATGCCTGAGAGATGTTCGACGGCATGTGAAGTCTTCCCACCTCCAGTAAGCTAGCGTGGTTAACCTTAGCCTAAACTATCCCTTGATGGTGATGATACTATGATTAACCTATTCAACCAATAAATAAAATATCAGATAAAAAACACACTCATATCAGACAAAATAACAGCTTCTAAAGCCGTTCATCTATTTTATCTGCGACAATCTCGTCTTACGCCAGTTTGTCGATGTCTTCGTTTTATTTCACACCCGTCGCCATCACAGAAGAGGTTCGTTACGTCACCTTAACGGCTCACTACTGGCTGGATGCACAAAGGAATGTTTTACAATGTCTTTTTCTAGCTGCAGTAGAGGGTTAAGCTTTAAATTACGAAAACTTCGAAGAATTATATGGGGAGAAAATTATATGCTTTATATATTGACGTATAAAGGATACCTAATTTCCTACTTACTCTTTAAGTAGCTTTTAGAATAACTTTTAAGATTAGCTAATAGACAGACTCAGGGCAGCACAGGTTTTTAAACCTCAATGGTTTTTAGTTGCTAAATATTATAACTATTTGTGTTTATTTTTTGTAGAATGATAAATAAATGAAAAAAAATAATTTAGACTGGAATAAACTTATCCAATTAGGTTAAAGAACATTAGGAAAACCGATTGGCGGCTTTGTAGAAATAAAGACTATTCGAGATATTACAAGACTAAATTAAGATAAACGGAAATGGGTAGGATATGTGCAGTCATAGCCTAGTGATATGACCATTGGACTGCCAAGTCAAAGGTCTCGAGTTCGAATCCAAGGCACGCACCTCTGACTTTTCGAAGTCATGTGCGTATTAATAATTATTAATTATCACGCGCTTAAACCTGAATGCCTGAGAGATTTTCTTGACGGTGTGTGAAGTCTGCCAACCCGCATTAGGCTAGCGTGGCGGACTATAGCCTAATCCCTCTCGTACTGAGAGGAGAACCGTGCCCAACAGTGGGACAATGTAATGGGTTGATGATGATGATGATGATGTGTAGGATATAATAAATCATTGTTTTTCATGTGTTTTATTTATACCCAAGTCACCAGTGCGACTGCGTATAGTGTGTTCAATTCTCAGATTAAGTAAATTGTTATTGGGGTTTTCCCTAAAATAGCAGCCAATAGTTTGACTTTGTGGTAACAAACTACCTTAATTGTTAATATAAAAATATACCGGCGAATCCGTAAGTATACTTAACCCTTCGGAGAATATAGGCGTGATAGTATAGTATGAGTTTTGTTTATATAATTTATATTACTATGTAAATAAGTAAGTTGTGAGTGCATATTGTCACTCTTTTTTTATGGGATAACTCGGCAAACGAGCTGGCAAGCTACATATGCAAAACTAAAGGTGTTGCAGATGCGTGTTCGAGCCTATTTAGGGAGAAGGGAAGGGAAGGAGAAAAGGAGAAGGAAGGTGACTGACGGAGAAATTGGGCTTCGGGCGCTCCACACTCGCCGTATGAAACGCAACAGTATGCATACTGCTACTTGAAGTCGATATTCTATGGGAGGGAAGTACTTCCCCGGTTGTGGATTCATTCATGCTGGCATGTGGACATGCCAGCAAGAATGAATCACTACAAAACTCTGCAGCATATTATAACTGTGCAATACTAAACTTTACTTAAACGTTTCATTAAACTGAAATCTCTGCACTATTAAGTATCTGAAACTGCAATAATAAACTTTAATAGCACCGTTTACGAAGAAAACAGTATTTCCTTGCACATAAACATACGAAATTCAACACTTAAACAGACTATCTGGGGAGACATAAAAACATATTATTCACATAAAAATGCTATATATTTTTAGGGTTCCGTAACTAAATAGCAAAAAACGGAACCCCTATAGATTTGTCATGTCTGTCTGTCTGTCCGATCGTGTCACAGCCTTTTTTTCGAAACTATAAGAACTATGCTGTTGAAACTTGGTAAGTAGATGTATTCTATGAACCGCATTAAGATTTTCACACAAAAATAGAAAAAAAAGAATAAATTTTGGGGGTTCCCCATATTTGGAACTGAAACTTAAATATTTTTTTTCACCTAACTCATACATGTGTATGGATAGGTCTTCAAAAATGATAGTGAGGTTTCTAATATCATTTTTTTCTAAACTGAATAGTTTGCGTAAGAAACACTTCCAAAGTGGTAAAATGTGCCCCCCCCCCCTGTCACTTCTAAAATAAGAGTACGATAAAACTAAAAAAAATATATGATGTACATTTCCATGTAAACTTCCACCGAAAATTGGTTTGAACGAGATCTAGTAAATAGTTTTTTTTTAATACGTCATATACTGAATATTTTTCGCGGGAGACACTTCCAAAGTGGTAAAATGTGTGTCCCCCCCTGTAACTTCTAAAATAAGAGAATGATAAAACTTAAAAATAATATATGATGTAGATTACCATGTAAACTTCCACCGAAAATTGGTTTGGACGAGATCTAGTAAATAGTTTTTTTTTAATACGTCATAAATCGTAATGGTACGGAACCCTCCGTGCGCGAGTCCAACTCGCACTTGGCCGGTTTTTTTAAACTATCAAAAAGCTTAATGTTCTTGAAAATATTGAATCTCCTAATCTATGTTCCTGTATAATGTTACCATTATATTAAGTCAATTTTGTAAATAAATTAGTAGAAGACCTAGACTGTATGGGGAATATTAAAAATAAATATACCATCACGCCTGTATTTCGCGAAAGTTTAGACAGAAATGTACTAAATGTACACCCACCATTCGCCGATATTTTTATGTCCCATGTAGTAAGCCTATTGCCAGTAACCGAAAATCACCAAAAAGCGTAACTGAGCTGATACTCAGAATTTTATAGAAAAACCCAATAACACTCTGGACCTGGAAATCGAACCTTTACGTCTAATTTGGCAGTTACAAGTATTAAAATTACCAATAATTGTAAATAAATTGTTGATTTACCTGATATCCAATAAATGGAATAATTTCTACATAAACATATCACTTGTATAAATATGCCTTTAGTCGTTTATCTACCCCCATTTCCCCCAATTACGTATTCCGAAGATGTCTTCCTCCCTATTGACTTGTAACAAGGCATTCAATGTTTACCACCTATCTCTTTCTTTATTTAGCGACGGAAGGAGAAGGAAAGTGGATTATGTGAAGCACGCTTGCAAGTAACAGTTGAAGTGCGAACGATTTGGATGTATTTTATATCATGTTTGAAGTAAGAGCTACGCTGATCGATAATATCTGCAAGTCTAAAGCACCCTGTAAACGATCAAATTTGCTTGACAAATTTACGTATTTGTCAAATTATTGGATAGTGTGCAGCTTTGTTTGACGCATTTGTCAATCAGTCTACTATACATTTTTGATGTAAACGTGAAGTTTGACCAACAAATTTGCCAAGCAAATTTTGATGAAAACGTGAAGTTTGACCAACAAATTTGTCAAGCAAATTTGATCGTTTACAGGGCGCTTAAGCTGCGCTTGCCGCAGTCATTTTATCGATGGGCGAGCATTTCCATCCCCATCATCTAAATGGGTGGCAGTCCACAACAGTGCGTTTCTCTAGAAACCTTCTGCCTCTACAACAACTAAACTGTGGAATGAACTGTCGCCTGCAGTATTTCCGAAACGATACGACCTTAAAATCTTCAAGAAAAGAGCGTACTCCTTTTTAAAATGCCGACAACGCACTTGTGACTCCTCTGGTGATGCGGGTGTCTATGAGCGGCGGTAATCGCTTACCATCAGACGATCATTCACTCGTTTGCCTCCTATCCCATGAAAAAAATCGTCACATTGCGTTACTTCTTGCGTGCTTTGAAGAGTCGGAGAGCACGTTAAGAGGAGTGTCCCTCTGTTGCACTGTTGTCGCTGTCTCTATCGCTCACGATGCGAACGCGGGCACTAGAGGTGAAACAACAGTACATTTGCAACATTTCCGCGCGTATTTCTTGTTCTGAAATTTGTAGATTACTCTTTTAATTTAGTTATTACGTAGATATTATTTTTGTAAAAGGATATTCATTATATTATCTGGGTTCCTCATGAGTCAAAATGGTTCTGTATTGATACATTATCTTGAAATACTAGCATAAAGTTGGGTTGTTTTCATCGAAAATTATCAATCTTTGAGCTCGTATAACTTGTTAACCGTGTATTGAAATGAAGTTTTAGTTTCAAGGAACGCGTATTTTAAAGCATAAAATTGTTACTGCAAAATTTCAGAGACTTTCATTGCTTAAAATTGAAGATAGGAACAAACTACTTTTGTATGGAGCGGATACCATTCTCTTAAGCCAACGGTTCTCGATATCATAAGAACACTCTATAACAGTGACGGCGAACCAATGGCACGCATGCCATTGTTGGCATGTGACAAAATATTTTGGACACGGGACTTAGAAAATTGGGTACTCACCTAATCGAGAATTTTGTTTTCTCGCCTATCCTTAGTTGTAGAGGTCTGATGGCAGATGGCTTTTACACTAATATATAATGAAAATGAAGAGTTTTTTTCAACGCTCTTATCTCAAGTACCAGTCGGATTATAAAAAACTTTTTTGCATTTGAGAGCCAAATTTTTGGGAAAGTTGTAACTTATTTGACATCCCGCTAGGACCCTTAGGAGCGGGGCAAAGCAGGTAAAACCACGTAGGATAGCTAGCCTAAAATACTCGTCCATCTAAATAGACTGGAGGCTAACCCTTATATATTTGAAGAAAGGCTAGGCTACTAATACCTATAAGTCAAAACAATAAAACACTATACATTAACACTTCTATAAAAATCAAAGTATACTTCATACACTCGTGTACAATGACACACATAAGGACAATGCAGTGACCGCTATATTCTTGAGTACAGTCGAGACAAACGGCGGGCAGCGCGCGTAAAACAATGGCTGTGTTCAACTCTACCACGGACAACAGTATCGGGTACACTCGCGTGCACAAGTTTGCAAAAACGTGAACGCAAAAAGAAAAAGGAATGTGCAAAATGTGAATAGAATTTGAATTAAGAATAAACGTTAATATTGTGTCCTAGGCTGGTGGTTGTAAGTGTAAATCTTACGCAAGAGGTTCTGGGTTCCGTTCTCAGTCCCAGCAAAGTGTTATTGGATTTTTTCCATGTAATTCTATTAGGTGTAGATACCAATATATCTGTTTATGTTTATTGTATATCTGATATAATTTATTTTAGTCTATATTTTATTAATTTATCTGTATTCTATGAGTGGACTACTTTATTATTTATCTCTGCATCACTTCAAGGTTGCCTGGCAGAAAATGCCTAATGGCATTAAGACTTCCGTTGTATCATCGGTGCAAAAAGAATTAATAAATATATAAATAATAAATTCTCAAGAAATGTTTGATTTGTGCCCGATTAATTGCAATAAGCTTGCCTCCTATTACATGGCACATACAAGCAAATTGGTATACATTAGTACATCTGTACCTAACCCTTCGGAGAATACAGACGTGATGGTATGTTATGATGGGTATATTTAAACTATACATTTGTTTTATCCAGATATCAAAACTGCGACTCTTTCCAAAGTCCCACAAACATAATAAAAGAAAACACGTATCGCAAATCCCGACCACAGTGCAAGCTTACGTCACTAAAATATATATATTTACTAAACTTTGTAAAGACAACATGAAGTTTGCTAGATGATATCACTTTGAATATACAGTATCTACGAGTGCATGGGTAAACCGTACCGGGCTGACTTTGATATGCAACACAGAATTGCTTTTCATGAAATTGTTTGTAACTTTCAGTTTTGTGGGGAATAAATTGAAATCTGTTGAATTGAATGGTTGAATTTTTTGATCTATCTACACAATGGTCTCAAATGTTCAAAAATTCTTGTGACAATATTTATATTGTAAGCGCCACATTTATAAATTGGGAGCACTTTTTACTAGAGGTGTAGATGGGCTATATTAGCCAAGTCTCCCCAACCTCTCTTGAGATTACCAACAAGTAGTTTTAAGGTTCCAAATAGTGGATCGTAGAGAACCGTACAGAATTTATGAAATATATTATTGTAATTATTTCGGGCCGGGATCTCTGTGTATGTAAAAATGTGTTTATAAACGCACCCATGATACAACAACAACTTTTTTATCAAAAAACTACTAACTAGTTATGTCGAAATGTCAAATTTTCTCAGTTGATTTTGAACATAATTGTGAACATTTTAAGGTTTAAAATCATTTGGAGAAATTTGATAGTTTTGTATGCCTGATGTCATGGCGACTGAATCTATATCGAATTTGAAACTTATTATTTCCAACTTTTTTGTTTCAGACCCATACATAGCATCGAAGATCTTGTGCAACGAAACGATCGTGCTGTCTCACTCGCACCCGCACGCCATCGTGTCGAGCCCCGGCTTCCCTAGGCCGTACCCGGATGACGTCGAGTGTGTGAGCGAGATACGTGCACCTCCTGCTCACACGCTGCGTCTTCACTTCGAAGAATTGCTCACGGAACATGAGCCACAGTAAGTGAACTTTTCTTTATCTCATCATCATCAACCCATTACATTGTCCCACTGCTGGGCACGGGTCTCCTCTCAGAACGAGAGGGAATAGGATATAGTCCACCACGCTAGCCTACTGCGGGTTGGCAGACTTCACACGCCGTCAAAACAGTCTTACAAGCATGCAGGTTTCCTCACGATGTTTTCACCGTTTAAGCGTTATAATTAATTATTAATACGCACATGACGAAAACTCAGAGGCGCGTCTGGTGGTCTTGGTCTTTTCACTAGTCTTGCACTTTCTTTGTCTATCACGCCTTTATTCTCCGAGGATTAAGCAGAGGCGCACGTGTTGGCGCTCTTTAGGGGACGCCTACATTTAGCAGTGGATGGCAATAAGCTGATATGAACATGTCTGACGAGCTGTCAATGAGAAAACGTGTCATGTCATCATAATATGTTTTTTGAAGTAGGCATGTCTTCTGCCCTTAGCCGGGCACAATCCCGGCGCTACTGAGATAACCTAATAATACTTTGTCCGACCGGGGCATAAAACCTATGACATAACATATAGAAATTACATTTTATAAATTAGCAGTAATGGACCGTAGATTTCCAAGAAATAGCTTTTGATCTAGTTTCTAAGCGCAAACAAAATCAGTTGCGTATTTATAAAATTAATTAATGAAGTAGGACCAGGTCTACCACCAGGTCCGCATGGTTGTCAAAAGCCTTACTTTTATTCTGAGACTCATCTCCAGTAGCAGTAAGATAATTCAAAATTTATAAAATTTAAAAATACCCCCGACAAATGCATTTTTTTTCGACCGATTTTCTTCAAACATAGCTAAGAGCACTCCTAATTCACCTTTCAAACAAAAAAACTAAATCAAATCGGGTCATTCGTTCGGGAGCTACAATGCCACAGACTTTTTTCGTCGGGGGTTAATAATTATACATTAGTAAAGTTTGTTACAGTGTTCTGTGCTCTGCTGCCTCATTAGTTTAGTGGTCCTAAGCACAACTAGAAGTCCTGGGTTCGATCTCCAGGTCGAAAAAAGTGTTATTGGATCTTTTTATGACATTCTCAGTAGCAGCTGGGAGCCTGGATTTGTGCCCGGTTAATGGCAATGGGATCACCCCCTATTACATGGGGCCTAAATATAACGGCGAAGTGTGGGTGTACATTATACATGTCTGCCTAACCCTTCGGGGTATACAGGCGTGATGGTATGTTATGTTATAGTACATTATTGATATTACATGATAATTATTTTCTTCTAACTTGAGCCAACGCGCAACGGGCTGAAACCGATGCAATTTATTTAAATAAATAAATAAATAAATAATCATTTATTTGCAGACATTGAAGTCCATAGATTTAAATTAGTACACATTGACATCAAAACATAATTATTACAAATGACATAATATATCATAATAAAAACTAATCACAAATAACATAAAAATATCACAATACACACACATAAAAATCACAAAATAGGCATAATAATTATAGTAGAATGCGAGTACAGCTATCTAGAGCCTACCTGTTTTATTTTTTGTTTTTTTTAACATTTATTTAACAAAATTGAAAAAAAAATATCTAGAAAATAATCCGATTCCACTCTTACATTTGTTGGGTATTTTATAAAACGCTGTACTCACTTATCATAGACTTTTTGACCCATGTTTTACTGTTATTACTGCACAAGGTACTAACGTACCTCTTAGGGAAATATGTACTAAAAGTTATGTACCATAAAATTTTTAGTTCAGTTTTTACTTTTGCGAGTACAATGTTTGGTTCAAGATCTGCGAGTCTATTTAGGAAATACAAAATATTTAATTTTTTTCATATACTATGAGTTTTTTAGTAATAAGTGAAACTCCCTTTTTTAGGGTTGTAGCCAAATGGCAAAAAACGGAACCCTTATAGATTCGTCATGTCTGTCTGTCTGTCCGATGGTGTCACAGCCACGTTTTTTTTCAAAACTATAAGAACTACGCTGTTGAAACTTGGTAAGTAGATGTATTCTGTGAACCGTATTAAGTTTTTCACACAAAAATAGAAAAAAAACAATAAATTTTGGGGGTTCCCCATAATTAGAACTGAAACTCAAAATTTTATTTCAGCAAACCCATACGTGTGGGTTATCTATGGATAGGTCTTCAAAAATTGTATCGAGGTTTCTAATATATTTTTTTCTAAACTGAATAGTTTGCGCGAGAGACACTTCCAAAGTGGTAAAATGTGTGTCCCCGCCCCCTGTAACTTCTATAATAAGGGAATGATGAAACTAAAAAAAATATATGATGTACATTACCATGTCAACTTCCACTTAAAATTAGTTTGAACTAGATCTGGTAAGTATATTTTTTTAATACGTCGTAAATCGTAATGGTACGGAACCCTCCGTGCGCGAGCACGACTCGCAATTGGCCGGTTCTTTGGAACAAACTCGGGTAACTTCTTTGATTTTGGATTTATAGCCGCTTAATGGCATTAGGTTAAAATTAAGTATTTGTAAGGTAACCAAGTCAACCTGATAAGCACAACTTATGTTGCAGGTCACTTACTCCGTGTATTTATAACGAGTAAGCCTCAAACATAAAAAAATGAATGAGAGTCACTCAGCCTATAAAAAAATGAGATGAAATTTCATATAAAATACCTATTCCTTAAAAATATTGGTGAAGAAGAGTGGGTGCCTACGTCGGAATAAAAGTAAAATATTAGTTTAGGTAAATGTTGGTATGATAGATAGTTGGGTCGCGTCGCGTGACAGGCGTGGGCGTCGAAGTATAGTGCTGAAATATTTGCTTTTTTTACATGTATATTTTGTTCGTTTAACATGTAACACTATGAACATTTATCACCATTTTCGGATAGTATACGACATGAATAAATCTACATTGTCGACAAAAACTTACAATAGAATACTAAAATGCTGATGTTAAAGCGGTTCTTGCAAACACAAAATTAACCATCGCATTGCAATGTTTTTTTATGTTACAACTCGGCAAACGAGCAGGCGATCTACCTGATGGTAAGTAGTCATCGCCGCCCATGGACATCTGCAAAACCAAAGGAGTTGCAGATACGTTGCCGAGCCTATTTAAGAAAAAAGGAGGGGAAGTAGAAAAGGTGAAGGAAGGGGACTGAAGGAGGAATTGGGCCTTCGGCGCTCCACACTCGCCGTAACAAACGCAACAGTATGCATACTGCTACTTGACGTCGATATTCTGTGGGAGGGTAGTTCAGTGGGTTATAGCTGTTACCTGACCCACCCTAGGTGAGACGGCGGGGTCTCGGTGGATCAGTTAACAGTTATAATCCACTGTACTTCCTTGGTCGTGCGGACCCATTCATGCTGACATGTAGACATGCCAGCTGGCATTACTACTACTAAATAAACTGTGCAGATAACTCGATGAATATTTAATCAAGACATGAATACCAATATGCCACGATGACGTAGCGACCGCAGCAGCTGGCTACGTCGTAGACAGTTCGTAGACAGTTTGGTGCTTGGATATACATTCTATTTTAGATACCAAATAACAGGTATCGAAACATAATACCTCTACGAGAACCAGACACAAAAATTTTCAAAGAAATGTTAACACTTTCAAATAAGTGAAAAATTCGTCCCAATTTTATTACCTAATACATATTATGTTCGGCAAGCTTAGGTTGAACCCTAAAAGGTTGAGATTATTGGATTGATTGGAGACCATAGGGTAGGACGCCTTTGCTTTCGTATTATAAGCACCCTACCCAATATATATACTTTTTCGATTATGATGTGTGATTTGATGGAAATAATTTCATATTTAATATTATGAGCAGCAGAACCTAAACAATTTTCTAACGTAAATCATTTTATGATTCAGTAAAACCGGGGTTTTTATACCATGACCGTTGTTGTACAAAATTGTTCACGGCATTTAAATTTTAAATGTTATTGTGAAGCTTTTTAAGTGCGGATTCTGAATTTCTACTTTTTCTTTTGTAAATGTTGTGCATATCTTTTATTGATTTTAACATAATTCTATATCTCTCGATTGCTACTTAACATTTTTTTTATTGTTGGTATGCCCAAATAAATAGGACTCTAGGCTAAAAATTATAAATTGAAACTTTATCAGACCAATACAGCCTTTACTAGTTTAATTCGTTGGGCGTCTCAAAAAACGAAAACAAAATTAAATTGTACCGTAAAACCAATTAAAATATTTATGTGAGTACTTCGCAGGTAATTGGATATCGAATTCTGTATCCAATATCGTTTTGTATGTTCAATGTCGGTTTAACGGTGCACAAAACAAACTCTAGTATCGCTCCGATGCAGTAAAATGCACGTTCATTAAAATACCGTGTGATACAAATAAAATTGTACACGTTGTTATTTTGTAGAGTTCCGTAGCTTTTTAGTTCACCACGGAACCGTACCTATAGATAAGGTCTATTCAAATATATGTAATTTTTACCATCGCGGTGGTTAGCGAGAAATATCTACCGGTATTGAATCAAGTATTTGTATAAAGTATGTATGTAGGTATTAGTATCATCTTCATAATCGCCCACAGCCAAGGAGTAGAACTCCCTTCCTGCGTCTGTATTTCCGAATATGTACAACCTGAATCTTTTCAAAATTAGGGTGAATAGGGATCTTCTGGGTGTACTCGCTCAACCGTCAACCTCGTCTTTACCTCGACGGTAACATTGAAAAACCTATTTTTAATAAAAAGAAAATAAAGTTGTTAGTTACAACAAAACCAGAATACCGCGCCATACCGCTATACCGCCATACCGTCCAAGTAATTGAAATCTTTTCGTTTACTTTGAGAAAGGTTCAACAAGACGACCTGATAGTAACAAGCGATGTATAGAAGTGATAAACTAGACGAGTGGAAATAGACAGTTTTGCTTAGAATAGCGGCAGCAATATTTACTTTTGATCAAATACCTAGTAGAAATACCACATATAGGTACTCCAATTTGGTTTTTGGCGCTTTCGACGTTTGCAGGTAGCCCATATACCCATACTGGTTTCTAACACTTACGCGAATATAAGACAATAATTATAAATTTAATAGTCTGGAATTAAATTATATCAGTATAACGCGATAAAATCCGTAAAAAGTAGTTTTATTTCAAGCCCATCTATTCGATTTTCATCTTATTACAATAGAATAAAAATACATAATAATACGCAGACTTTTTATATTTTACGAGTATAGTTTTTAGAAAAGTGTACACAGTATATTTTTAAACGGTATATTAAATTCCGTTTTGACGTGAAATATTGTATTAAATTATGGTAATCTGTGGCCCGACTTTCCAGCGACGTAAATATTAAAACGTTGAATAAAGACACTGTATTGTGCTTGTGAAATTTAGCGTTATTTGTAAATAGGGTTGTCACGCGTCTTAACTCTTGTCAAGCTTAACATATGAATGTTAATTTTAACTTTGTTTTATTTCATTTTGTGTGACAATTGCATATTATGATACGCAGATTTACATTAATTATATTGCTATATGAAATCGGTTGAGTTATGTCGCCATGCGACTTTTAACAAGAATTAATTTGAGTCTGACATAAATCTTACACATATTTTCTGTACAAATCGAAACCAAATAAATTATTATTATTATTAATTATGGCATTAATCTGGTGATTCCAAG
Organism: Subacronicta megacephala; assembly: GCA_958496365.1. Taxonomy (NCBI): domain Eukaryota; kingdom Metazoa; phylum Arthropoda; class Insecta; order Lepidoptera; family Noctuidae; genus Subacronicta; species Subacronicta megacephala. The sequence continues at coordinate 13,404,873 of OY292526.1, forward strand.
CGCGACTGCTACGCTAGAAAGATCTTGGGTTCAATTCCCGGGTCGAGCAAAGTGTTATTGGATTTTTCTTCTAGCTCGGAGTCTGTATTTGTGTCCAGTTAACAAATCATAAATCATTTATTTCTTTGCAAACACGGGTACAAGACATAGATTTTTCTTTTATAAATGGTAGGTTCTCCATATTTCACCGTCACATAGGTATGCAAAATAGTATATTTAGGCGACGTCTTTGAATACTCTGAGATTAAAACAAAAGACTAAGTACATGTAGGTAACCGATATCACATTCTAAATTACAGTGTCAAAAAGCAACATAATAGGATAAAAATAAAGTCAATTAATGTCATAAAATTAACAATTTAAAAAACAAAAAATAAATAAAACAAGTCAACAAATTGAGTCATTCTGGAGTAATTCAAGTCGAGATAAATCATAATGTCAATAAAATTATCAAATAATGCAGTTATACCTAAATAAATCGGATGTAGCAGGTTTAGCATCTCTCATTCAAATAATCATTGATCTGGTAATAACATTTCACAGCTAAAAAATCATGTAATTTATTTTTAAATAACTCTATATCTGTTATATTTATTATATGTTTAGGTAGTTTAATGGCAATAGGGTCGCCCCGTATTTCATAGCGGTGGGACCCAAATATGTTATGTTACGTTATAACTTACATCTTTTTACCGGGCTCACTAATGAACGAAATATCTAGGTATAAATAAATTAAAGTTTTCTTCTAAGCTCAAGCGTATCAGCCCTAATTGTTGAAACTACACGTTTCGAAGGCAATTCTCGCAGACAATGGAAGTGTTGAACCAGCACATGACGAAGATTACGGAGTAACCCGCACAGGTAGTGAAGGAAACAATATGTTGAACGGATACAATAGACCCCTGTATATAGGTTACACACCAGGTGTGTTTATGTTGATCTTATTCATCAAGAAGATTATACACTTACCCGCACTGGTAATTTAAGGAATAATATAAAAAAATTAAAAGCCTCCGACAACTGCATTATATCTCGACCGATTTTCATCAAACATAGCTAAGAACACTCCCGACTAATGCACCTTTAAATAAAAAAAAGCTACGACACACACATACGCACACACACACACACACACGCACACGCACACGCACACGCACACGGACACGCACACGCACACGCACACGCACACGCACACACACACACACACATACACACACTTTTGCGTCGGGGGTTAAAAATGTGAATCTATGATGATTAATCATTGTCGGTCTCAGTTGTCATAAGACATGACAATCGTTAGTGGTAGTCAGAAGACCAAAAAGCCTCACAACTAGTCTATCCTTCGAATATCGGTGTTGCCTAGAAATGGGTTGCGCAGGTCTGACGGCGGTCGCTTTGTGTAAAATACTTATATTCAGCCACATCTGGTGAGACTCGAAGCCAAGCCCAATATAATGGGAAAAAGGCTAAGAGGATGATGATGATGATTAATCATTGTACGGTTATACACAGTATACGCACCATGTGTGTTTATGTTGATCCTGTTCCTGCAGAATATTATAGACTTACCCGCACAGGATTAATTAATATTATACACACAGTATATGCACCATGTGAGTTTATGTTGATCCTGTTCGTACAGAAGATTATAGGTTGTCCTACAGAGACAGTAAAGGAAACAAAAAGTACTCCAAGGATGATAGACATGCACCAGGTGTGTGGAGTTTTAATGCGGTATGTGCATAAGACTATAGACTTACTCACACAAGTAATTAAGAAAAAGTACGGGATACCAACTTTGAATTGCTACTAAAAATATCCAAGAAAATCCGAGTAACATTTACTCAAGCTAAAGTTTAACTAAAAAAAGTATTATTACACGATTGAAGCAGTTGTAAAAAAAGCCTTAACGGCCACAAAATACAAACTCATTCGAAACAAATGTCCGTTAATCACACAATTTTGTCATGGGTGGGAAACGAAACTATGATACTTCTGCAACGATTGTGGCGAGATAACCACACCGACGCGGCAGTCAACATTATATTATATTTATAGAAAGAGTCAAGTAATACAATACCAAATCAATACCAATTGATACCAAAAGATGGATAAGATAGGCAAGACAGATGTTCCTAATTTAGAAAACCAGAGACGAAACGACGAATTTAGGTTGATGCGCTTATATAATCTGGATTGAGTGTATTAGCCAAGAATCAGGCCGCTAACTCAGTTTTTATTAATTTAAACCTTATGCGCTAAGAAATAAAGGTTAACTTCGCTTAAATCATTGAACTGACGAAGTTACTCATGCAATATGCGATACATAATTCATATGGCTGCTGTTCTGTATCAGTTTTGAAATTTACTACGGGGTGGCGAACTTTGCTACTTTGTAGCTACGATATTGCTACAAATCGGTGGCTACGATAACGATGTGGCGATGCTTCTTCGAAGTGGCTAAGATACTGCTGCGGAGTGGCAAAGATACTGCTACGGAGTAACTACGATACTGCTACGGAATGACCAAGATTCTGCTACAGATTGGTGACAATACTGCTACGGAGTGGCTACGATACTGCTACGGAGTGGCTACGATACTGCTACAAATTGGTGACGATACTGCTACGGAGTGGCTACGATACTGCTACAGAGTGAGTGGTGACGATACTGCTACGGAGTGGCTACGATACTGCTACAGAGTGAGTGGTGACGATACTGCTACGGAGTGGCTACGATACTGCTACGGAGTGGCTACGATACTGCTACAAATTGGTGACGATACTGCTACGGAGTGGCTACGATACTGCTACAGAGTGAGTGGTGACGATACTGCTACGGAGTGGCTACGATACTGCTACAGAGTGAGTGGTGACGATACTGCTACGGAGTGGCTACGATACTGCTACAGAGTGAGTGGTGACGATACTGCTACGGAGTGGCTACGATACTGCTACAGAGTGAGTGGTGACGATACTGCTACGGAGTGGCTACGATACTGCTACGGAATGACTAAGGTGCTACTGCCAAACAGCTACGATATTGCTATGTATAGGTGGGTGCGACTACGATGCTACTTCGAAGTGGCTACGATACTGCTACGGAGTGGCTACAATGTGGCTACGGAGCGACTACGATGCTGCTACCGAACAGCTACGATACTGCTACAGAGTAGCTACGATTACTATGCTACTACGAAGCGGCTACGATACTGCTACAGAGTGGCTACAATGTGGCTACGGAGCGACTACGAAGCTGCTACCAAGCAGCTACGATACTGCTACAAATCGGTGACTACGATTACGATACTACTACGAAGCGGCTACGATTCTGCTACAGAGTGGCTACAATGTGGCTACGGAGCGACTACGAAGCTGCTACCAAGCAGCTACGATACTGCTACAAATCGGTGACTACGATTACAATACTACTACGAAGCGGCTACGATACTGCTACGGAGTGGCTACAATGTGGCTACGGAGCGACTACGATGCTGCTACCGAGCAGCTACGATACTGCTACACATCGGTGGCAACGATAACGATGATACTACGAAGCGGCTACAGTACCGCTACGGAGTGGCTACGATTACAATGCTACTACGAATCGGCTACGATACTGCTACAGAGTAGCTACAATCCTTCTACAGAAGCAATTACAGTACTGTTTACAAATTGGTGGGTACGATTCCAATGCTACTTCGAAGAGGCTATGATACTGCTGCGGAGTGGCTACAATGTGGCTACGGAGCGACTACGATGCTGCTACCAAGCAGCTACGATACTGCTACAAATCGGTGGCTACGATTACGATGCTACTACGAAGCGGCTACGATACTGCTACGGACTGGTTACGATCCTGCTACGGAATGACTATGATATTATAACGGAGCGGCTATACAGCTGAAACATTCACTACACTCTCGTAACAACACTTTAAACTGGTGTTAGTAGTGCTTATTTTTTAGCATTAAATATTGCGAACGTGGTCTCAGATATGAATTTTCTAATAAAAGAAAATTTCTAGTGAAAGAAAACTTCGATCTCAGGCAGGGTTTAAACCTGCGTCTTTCTTTAATAACCACTCGAGTGGTTATTTTGTTTTCACCACCGATTTCCCAAACTGTTTTAGACATAAATTATATAATTATTTTTTCAAGGCGGTTTAACTTTTTTATTAAAAGTTATGTTATTTTTAATTTTTTAGTGGAAAGTTTTGTTTATAAGTACTTGTAAGCCAACTTAACGCACTGCTCCAATGGGACAGCGATGTTTCGGAGTAAACAATAATATCATCGAAGAAAACAATTTTCGGATTTTTGTTATTTTTTTTAAAACCGCTGAACCGATTTCGATATAATTTTAACACGAACTGACTCCTGAAGTATGACCTCCCGAACAAAAAAAATAATTGATCCATAATTGAAGGAGATATGTTTTTCAACCTCCTCCTTTTTGAAGTCGGTTGAAAAACATACAATAGGAAACCACCACTGACTTTATCTCGCGTATTAAACTCCTCAACTGATAGCGTAAGTCGGTAATTAGAGGATCGCGACCATGTTTGTTTTTCCTTTAAGTTAAGCGCCAAGTACTTCACACTTCCGCCAAGCGACATCATATGTAGATTACCCTTTAAGTACTTGAATAATGTGCTTACTTACATAAAGTTACTTAAGTTGTGAAGTTGTAATGTCTACACGGCACTGCCATTAAGTAAATTGAGTGTATGTTCAATTAAGTGCGGTTACGATATTGATTACCTTCGGAGTAATTAGGACGCGTGCGTAATTGATTACCGGAAGGGCGTAGATAATTAAACAAAAACAAAAGAACGCTATATAACCTGAACATGTAACTCAAAGTGCCTTTGGCGCTTGGGTGGAAATAGAGGTGTTATATACCATTTATATAAAAATATCTATATAAATCGCTGGGAGTCGTCGCGTTGGATGCAGGCGGCATAGGGAGATTGTAATTTTATCGAAAAGATTTTTAAATTATGCATAAGTTTCTAAAAAACCGGCCAAGTGCGAGTCGGACTCGCGCACGGAGTGTTCCGTGCCATTACGATTTATGACGTATTAAAAAAAGCTACTCACTAGATCTCTTTCAAACCAATTTTCGTTGAAAGTTTCCATGGTAATGTACATCATGTATTTTTTTTAGTTTTATCATTCTCTTATTTTAGAAGTTACAGGGGGGGGACACATTTTACCACTTTGAAAGTGTCCCTCGCGCAAACTATTCAGTTTAGAAAAAAAATATATTAGAAAACTCAATATTATTTTTGAAGACCTATCCATAGATATATCACACGTATGGGTTTGACGAAAAAAAAATTTTTGAGTTTCAGTTTTAAGTATGGGGAACCCTAAAACCCATGACGAATCTATAAGGGTTCCGTTTTTGCCATTTGGCTACGGAACCCTAAAAGCCGCACATGCCTTACCTAGTCGACTATACTTGCACATTATAGCGTCTAATATTTTCGTATTAATTTTAAATAAGACAAATCAGTTAAATCAGTTTCAAATTTCGCATCAAGACGCACTACTTGTCCAAGACAGCTCTGTGACGTCACTTATTCAAGAACACTGCAAACATTGTAGCATTGTAACAGCGACTTATGATATTCGTGAACAAGTGACGTCATTTAATCTGAGTTTCATTTCTAGTGTAACAGTGCAAATCTAGTACATAGTACGTATCGTTTGTCTACGACTAAATACAAAAATGTTGTTTTTGTATTTAAATCGAATTATTGTTATTTTGAGTTATTATGTGTCTATGATATTTTTATAAATAAAAAGGAGAAATTCACACAGCTAGCTCAAAATAAATAATTCCGTTTTATATCATGTCTTCAAAAGGCACACCGTCTGTCTATACCTAGTTGAATAATACATCACATCGCGTAGAACACGTCGTGCCACGTCGTATCTCGTCGTAAATCGCTTTTTGATGTTCGGTCGACATCACATTACATTTTATCTATGCTACACTTCTACACTATAGTCGAGACAAATCGCTTCACACCATTAAAGCCGTTTCGACGTGATGTTCAATCTTAGTCTTGTTTTATGGTTCATTAACTTATTACTAATAGAAAAATTATCAGAAAGCACTTAGTCAGCATTTCTTCTCAAATAATCTAAAATATTGACATATATAGTAGTGTCTCGCTGGCATGTCTACATGCTAGCATGAATGGGTCGGTACGACCAGGGAAGTACTACCCTCCAACAGAATATAGACGTCAAGTACCAGTATGCATTCTGTTGCGTTTATTTCGCTATTTTAAGGTTGGTAATACAGCAGAAATTGTTCAGAATAATCAGTATTCAAACAGGCTTTTTAGTGTAGAGAAAATTCGGAAGGGGTCGAACTTGCTTCTTCTGGTTAGGTATACCAGACGCTATGACCATTAAGCCACCGCGAGTCCCACCGAATCCCGCCCCGCAATCAATTTTTTCCTTCACTAAAATAACTTTATAATTTATGCATAGAAAGTGTCTAAAAAATACAAAAAGATAGGCTTTTGGCTGTCAGGCGACTATAATGTCACCGGTATATTGAGCAGATAAGACAACAAGTTGCGGAGATGGACATAATATACTTACATCGGAACGGAACTTCACGCAAAACTGTTATAAAAGACGCCCCAAGTGGCAAATAGCACAACTAATATAAAAGCAACATAACTTTTTTATGTCGCTACAGTAAAAGGATATAATATATATTTATATACTAGAGTTTATCTCGTCATGAGTTTATTTTGTTTAACTAAGCAGCCACAATATAACATCATTTACAAAGAAGGCTAACGAGATACTTAATGAAGTGCCTGTCTCGGCTGAGTGATCGGCCCTCAATAACATTGGTGCTTAAACGATAATTGGTGCTCTGCGGCCGAAGTAGGAACAAGAAACGAATTGTTGTTGGTTTTCCGATAACATAAAAAGGTACTGTATTTGTTATTAACCATCTATTTTAAAAAAGGTAAATTACAAAGGTACATTGACTTGTAAGTGTCTTTAAAGGATCTAATTTACAGAAATAAATATAATCTATTATAATTATTTTTCAGGGTGAATTACTGATTAAGGAAAATCGTTATTGTTGATATATTTTTTTCTATTTAACATAACATAACACACCATCACGCCTTTATTCCCCGAAGGGCTAGGCAGAGGTATCCCAATGTACACCCACATTTCGCCGGTATGTTTAGGTCCCATGTAATAGGGGACGAGCCTATTGCCATTAACCGGGCACAAATCCAGACTCCGAGCTGCTACTGGGATTTTCATAGAAAAACCCAGTTTACTCTACCCGAGGATCGAACCCAGGACCTCTAGCGTAGCAGTCGCGCTTAGGACCACTAGACTAATGAGGCAGTCATATATTTATCCCAACAAAACCCCATTTATATTGATCGAATACAGTTTACAGAACTAAATATGGTATATTTAAATCACAAAGTCTCCGAGACTATTACCATCAACCGGGAACAAATCCAATCTCCAAGCTGCAATGGAAAATTTTATAGCAAATCCCAATAAAACTGCATAATTTGGGAATCGAACCTAGGACGACTGAACACTATTCTATGCCTTCGGTTTTTTAACTCATCCTGTTATGTCATTTTTTATCCAGATAATCGCATACCTACTCTAAGCCTAACAAATGTATTCTACACATAAAAAAGTCAGGGTAATTTGTCCGTCCTACACGGCGTCGCCGCGTCGCTGTCTCGAGAGCCGTGATAGGACACCCGATAGTGATAGTGATGGATTTATTACTAGAACAAAAGAAACTTTATTTCCCCGTGGTTTAAGAAAGTGGTATGCAAGAACATTTTGCATTTAAAACTTTCACAAAGGAGATAAACCAGTGTTTAATACTTTATTACTATAACGTTGCGGACTCAGATCAAATAAAAAGTAAAGATGGAACTTTGCGAACAAAAGGTGAGGCCGGCTAAAACTACGCCATGCCGTGTACAACACACAATTACACGCACACACGTATACCGAAACTACGCCTTATCTTGTCAGTCGAGCTATCGAGCTATCGAAAGCTCGACTGACAACATAAGGCGTAGTTATCTAAGGTTAAGGACTGAAAGATGATGTAGAGTGACACGAATTGAAAGGAATATGCTAAGATGGTTTGGGTATGTTAAGAGAATGAATGAAAGACCATTAACAAATGGAATCTATAAGGCGAATGTCAGTGGTAGCGTCGGGAGAGGATGCCCTAGAAGGACATACACCGAACTTATCAGCGAGGTCCTTCTAAAAAAGATCAGGTGCGTAATTCCACTACCGGCGCGTGTATAAATGTGGAAGAAGCGAAAGAGATATGCAAAAGTCGTAGCAAGTGGTGGTCTATAGTTTCTACCTACCCCTGTGGGAAAAAGGCGTGAGTGTATGTATGTAATTATATTAGTGTATTTATATTTGTCTATCTATAAGTGTATAAATATTATATATATACACTTATAGATAATTTATTATTATTAAACTTCTTGTAAAACTGTGCGTACTCATTACCAATTAGCATTATTCATGCTGGCATGTAGACATGCCAACGAGGCACTACTACTACAAAATACAAATATTTAAATAGTAAAGGTAAGCATAGACAATACTCACTTTTAGCTATCGACCATTGGACTGTCAAGTCAAAGGTCTCAAGTTCGAATCCAAGGCACGCACCTCTGACTTTTCGAAGTCATGTGCGTATTAATAATTAATTATCACGCGCTTAAACGGTGAAGGAAAACATCGTGAGGAAACCTGCATGCCTGAGAGATTTCCTTGACGGCGTGTGAAGTCTGCCAACCCGCAGTAGGCTAGCGTGGCGGACTATAGCCTAATCCCTCTCGTACTGAGAGGAGGCCCGTGCCCAGCAGTGGGACAATGTAATGGGTTGATGATGAGATCTAGAAGCATCCCATAAATCTTTGATAAGCGACACAAAACGATTACATTTGTCTGTAGATATAAAGGTATGAATATATTCCACGAGAGACCAGATTTGATTGAACTTATTTTGCAAGATCACGTACCACCAAGAAAGAAGTGACGCGACTTAGGACTGTATTACGAAATCATTTTGTTGAAATCACTGCTTTACTTTTTCGTTTGAAATTCAATTCTGTGTTACTGTGATATTTATTTCGCATTGAAAAAAAGTTTTAAGGTTGGAATTGACGTTACCATTGACGGAGGTGTTGGAGGTACCGGTTTCTATAGCACTGGTTCTGGATTCGATCTTCGAACTTAATAAATATTTGTATGGTTTACGGGTTTATGGTTACGGATGTTTGTATGTGTGTAAGGATTGTATTTAGTTTGAAATTGCACTCACGATTTTGTAGTTGTAGAATGGGTCGGCATGACCGGGGAACGACTGCCCTCCCACAGAATATCGACGTCAAGTACCAGTGTGCATATTATTGCGTTTCGCACTGTAAGTGTGGAGTGCTGGAGGGCCAATTCCTCCCTCAGTCCCCTTCCGTCTCCTTTTCTCCTTCCCCTCCCTTTCCTTTATTAGGCTCGGTAACGCATCTGCAACTCCTTTTGTCATACATTTGGCTTTTTTTAACCGCGCATAAACTCAAACCTACTTACTGAAAAGTTCGTACAATAAAAACCAATAACACTGCACACGGCTCCTGGGAAACGTACCAACGGCTTCACGCCCGCCAGCAGCGCAATCGATAGACCAATGAGGTATTCAGTTATGCGAGTTACTTCATATCAGTGGCCGCATGGCGACCGCCGTGTGTTCTAGTGACCGTTTTGAGATCGAGAGAGAGTGATGACGCTCTCAACGATAAATAGTGCCATCTCTTTCTCGCAACCTAAATATGATCGCTTCTACATTGTGGCACGGCCTCAGCTCTCGATATAATTAGTGCTCCAACGAGAATAGATACTCAATAGCTGAAGTTATAACAAGGCAACCACGGTCGATAATCTAAGGTCGAAATAATATGACCTCATTGAAATATGACTACCTCATTAGTATTGGTCCTAAGCATGACTGCTATGCTTGAGGTCCTAGGTTCGATCCCCAGGTCGAGCAAAGTGTTATTGGGTTTTTCCATAAAATTCTCAATAACAGCTTGGAGTCCGGATTTGTGCCCGGTTAATGGCAATAGGCTCGCCCTCTATTACATGGGACCTAAGCATACCGGCAATGTCTGGGTTTACATTAGTACACCCCTGCCTAACCCTTCGGATAATACAGGTGTGATGGTATGCACCAAAATTATACAGGGTGACTGGTAATTAATGATTTTTTTTTTCATTTTCATTTTTATTTTAGAGTACCTTAATACCTTATAACTAACAACTTTGTCAAAGGCACGATCCTCTAATTTTAATTTCAAAATATATTACTAAAGCGATACGGTATAAAAATAATGTTCTCGTTGGATTTTCTACAAAAAAATTGGATAAATTGTTTGTTATCATGAGTACTGTCAATCTATCTACCAATCCAATTGTCCATGCGTTGCGTAATAATTAATGAACTTTCGTATACTAACTTTTTTATTTTCTAGGCATTTTCCATGCATAGATTATTAAGTAATTTAGCACCCACTCCTTTAATGAGAAGCACATTTTCAACACATGTCACTGACGTGACCTCAAAGACGTTAATTAGTAATGTGAAGGCAAATTTCGACCTGGCGGGTGGGACTCGCGGTGGCTTAGCGGTCATAGCGTCTGGTGTATCGAACCAGAAGATGCAGGTTCGAATCCTGCCCGGAGTCGTATTTTTTCCTTCACTAAAGTAACTTAACTTTCGGTTAAGTAGTCCAATAATATTTAATTTGAATGTTATTTATTTTTTTCTTCATATATGATCGCCTAATATCACGCCTTCGAGTATCGTTAGTGTCTAATTAGTCAGCTTGTATATTTAAAGGATCTATAAAATGCAAACACAGACGAAATAACACTGCAGGTAAATATTGCGCCACATTTAATCCGCTTTGCAAATACATCTCTCGCAATGCGACGTATGAGAATTAATCTCAACGAATTGATGATCGTATGAAATATTAATAAAAACGGACATTACCTGCAGGCGATCTGCATTCGAAATACTTCATATATCAACTGAAAACTGATTTTTTCAGTCAAACGGTACCTCTGTGAAACTCTCAATTAAATCTATACTGTAATTATTTATTTATAATGTTATAAATCTCAAGAGTTTGTTTGCTTGAACGCGCTTTTCTCAGGAACTACTGGTTCGATTTCCGAAAAAAAAATTCAGGGTTAGATAATCCATTTATTGCGGAAGGTTATAGACTGTTTATAGCTCTGCCAATAGGAGCGGAGCATACATGAAAAAACATTCCTTTTAAACGCAGAAAAGCCGAGAAACCACGCGGGCGAAGCCGTGGGCGGGAAGCTAGTGAAGTTTAAATGCACGTAGATCGTAACTTTTATCTATATAACAACTGACAAGAGGTACAGTTTTGTGAAGTTGTAGGAAGTAAGCTCTGGATCTACTGAACCGATTTTGAAAATTCTTTTACCAATAGAAAGCCAAGTTATCTGTGCGCCCATTGAAGTTGGCACGGGTCGGCTAGTTTGTTATATTTTGATTTGGTACTTTATGCAAAAACAATCTATTATAATAGTTAACTTAATTATTGCTAAGTGAATGTTCTCGTCTTCAGGTTGATCAAAGTGTCGTTGAGTTTCTAATGGCAATATGCTTGTCTCCTATTATTTGCGTCTTAAAATATACCTGAGAACTGTAGTTACATTAGTACAACTCTGCTAGGCCCTTGAGGGAATACAGGTTTCATACTTATAGTAAGTATGTTATGTTTTTCTCAGATCAAAAGCAAAGCATGAAGAACATTGCGTAATTAAGAACGGCCTAAATTCTTAATTACGCAATATTGTTCATGGTTTGCTTTTGATGTACAGACACCAGCACATCAGGTTATGCAAAACTGTCGAATTTCTCCAAATGATTTTAAACCTTAAAATGTTGACGAGTAAGTTCAAAATTAACTGATTTTTTTTTACAATTGTGGTAAGTTGATGTGGTGGCCACCGTATAATTAAAGAATAATCTATCTATCTGTCTTACCAAAATAATAAACTCTAAAAATTCTTCAGTAATATTTAAGTATTCTTGTTTGTAACGTAAATAATATTTTATGGCGGAGCTGTGGCGCATTGTCTGATTAACCTAGATATGTGCAACATCTAGGTTAACAAAAATAATAAAATGAATGTGTGTTGCCGACCTGAGACCCTTGTGAAATAATGTTAGTGCTTTTTACTTAACTTTTTAACCTGGATATTTGATAACCTGTTTTATATTGAAATATTCTATAATACTATAAGTTTCCAATTAACATTTTATTGTTTTCTTCCACAAAGGTTAACAGCAGATAGTTAATATTACGTACATACATACATACAATCACGCCTGTATTCCCCGAAGGGTTAGGCAGAGGTGTACTAATGTGCACCCACATTTCGCCGGTATGTTTAGGTCCCATGTAAAAGCGGGCGAGCCTATTGCGGAATATAAATATATATAAATCCAGACTCTGAGCTGCTACTGAGAATTCCATAGAAAAACCCAGGCGAGGTGTGTCGCCCTTCCAACCAAATGGTCGAGCCTCCAACCTCCAAGGCGAGTGTTTTGCCTGGCAGGCCGCGGCCCGACGGTTGATGTCGGGAGGTTGTATATACGCTAGTCTCGCGGTAAACTTTGATTGCATGATTCAGGATTTGCTTTGACGTAGTTACTTTGTAGCGCGCTAGATTTCGCTACACCCCTATCTTTAAAAATCTTCAAAAATACTTAAGAATATCACTGGAATTTCAGTGAAAGTAATCATTATTTGAACCCCATCCAACATGAATTGTTATAATAGCTTTTGGTTTCCAATCAAACCCAACACCAATCTGTGAAATGTGACTAAACTCAAAACCAGTCATCGGTTCCCCAAATTAGTGTAAGCCACGAACAACGCCACACTATCGATATGTTCGCCGACTAGTGATGGGATGCAGATGTCGATGTCCGCCCGGCCAGCGTCCGGTATTAGGCGAGATACTGTTGAGTAATTAATCGTATTATGGCCGTATTCGGATGCGATGGGGATATTTGTTGCCGATCGGAAAGATTACGAGTTGGATTGAAGTTGATTTCAGTTCGGTTTAGGGATTCGTTGCTGAATCATAATGGATACTAGCCTTGGGCAGGTCTTAGTATCGTTAATTATCTTAATTTTGGGTCTGAGTATAGACTCTTGTATATTAGTAAATACCACACAATCATGCTTGTATTCCCCAAAGGGTTAAACAAAAGAGTTACGAAGTGTAGGTGTACTAAGAACACCTACACTTCGTCAGCATGTTTAGGTCTCATGTAATAGGGGATGAGCCTATTCCCGTCTATTAAATAATTAGTTTACAATAGTTTTTAATTTTACATTATTGGTGTAAAGAATTAAGAATTACCTGCCTAAAAATTTAAGCCAAATTCCTAACTATGAAACAATCCAAATATTGTATTGAACATTGTGAATTTTCTTTCCTTTCTCCAAGAAATGTAGCCACTTATCGATACTCCATATAAGTAGTGGTGATCCTACAGACAGCGCACTGTCGACATATCGGACGTATCTAGAGATACGAGTGAATAATAAATCACATCTGAACCGCACCGGCTCACATCCGCATAAGGAAACGAGTCGATTATTAGCACCGATACCACTCGTAACAAAATCGATAATCGAGATTTGATACGATGACATTTGAACGGCGTTTTTACGCGAGCTATATGTCAATTGGATTTAAAGCAATTAGTTATATTGTTTTATACATCGTTTAGTGACGACTTACGGAAGGCAGCTGACAGTAACTTGATGAGGAAAGCCGAAGATCGGGCTCTGTGACGATCACTAGGAGAGGGCCTAAGTCCAGCAGTAGGGGAGTATTGGCTGATGATAATGATGTTAAAGTTTCACTATACTATCTTACTATGTTAGTGTATTCAAAATCAGCTTACAGATCTTACCTGAATCTTATTCTGTAAGTTTGTTATTTATTATTCGTAAACTTTAACTGGATAAAATATTTTATCAGAGAACAAGTTCAATCAAAAATAATAATTTATAATTCCTTTTCAGTAATTTTGTGGACTTTGTGAATTAAGTCTGAAAACAATTTATCCGCGTAAATAAAACTAAAGGGACACCTTATCATCGCCACCAACACTAATTTCTCACTGCCAAAGTCGGCGTCTAAGTATTGGTCCTTACTCCCCACGGTCGTACGGAAGGAACGTACGACCTCACACGAGATACGGCCCAGCTATAAATCACAGCCCGATTCCTGAACCGCTTCACATCCATATTCGGGAACGATTCGATTAAGTGAACTCCTCATGGAGTTTAGAGAATTATAGGTGTCGCTAGTATTTATTTGTAAAGACAGATCTCGATCAAACTAAGAAGCTAAAATTGATATACAAAAATAACCTGACTAGACGCGTTTATAAGTGTTGTTTTCATCTAGATATATAAGTAAATAAAAGTTAAATGGGTAAGTGCATAACTGTGGAACAGCTGGAACGATTTGGTAACTTGAATTTTTAAGGAAAGAAAAATTAGGAAACTTGCCAGGAAAATTGGGGAAAAACTGAAAATACTATGATGTGGTTTTTTGTATGATATTTATTTGATATGTCTAAAAGTCCAATTTAAAAGTCTGTAGGGTCTGCTTGAATGAACTTGCTAAAATTCTATGAAACAAAGTGGTTTGGCCTAAAAAAGGAGCTAATGATATGTTTTTTTTTCTAATGGTAAATCAAACTGTTTCTTTCCTTTAACTGTTATGTTGGCTACAAGTCGGCAATCGTTTTGTCGTTGTGAAGTTCACAATATGTGGTACACTTTTCAAAGAAAGAAACAAAGTTCCCTCCGAAATGATATAAACGTTACCAACTTACTTCTCAACCTCTTACTGAACTAAAAAGTTACTGAAAGTTAAAGGTATAAAAGTTTATCGTGAAGTTAGATACATTCAAAGAAAATTTCTCAATTCACTGATATCTTTTAACGTTTCTGTACAGTTGGCAAAAAAGTTAGCTACATAGGTAGACAGCTGCATAATCATGTATTACGGAATCTGTGTCTTTTTTTACGTGTTGGAAATCCTCATGGATGTTCGTCACCTGACGAGACAAACAGGGTATGTCACAATAAATAAAACAACCACTATTTCCCCAGGAAAAAAATAATATAAATTCCTTCCGCTAACACGATATAGCCTGTGTGTAAGTTAAGCAAACACTCTGGCCGTAAAAAATATTTTTTAACAATTTTATAAAAACATTGTTTTATTGTTATCACAAATACACCAGGCAGCATAAAAAAGTCTTAATTCTATTAGTATAATTATCTGTGATACTACGTATAGACTTTTATAACTTAACAATGGATATTAAATTAAATGTTGAAACTTATTACCTACTTGAATATTAAATTCAGTACGTTATTAAAATTATTTTAAATCTTCATTCAGATACTCAGCAATACTATTCAACTAAATGTATTGTGAACCTAAAACCAACTTGGGTTTTAAAGGAGTTACGATGTTCTCTCGAATACGTCCTCTGATCCGGCGATAAATACCCTCGACAGTGCGGACGTCTCCTAGCGACGCGCACTCTGATAAATCTATTCCAAAGGAATTCTTTCGTCGCATTGTACATATCGCTAAACTATCTTAAAGAGTTGGCTTTGTTTATCTCAGAGAAAGGGATAAGAAAATGTGTGCCTTTAGGGACTATTTTGTTAAGAGCAAGACAGCTTTTTTGGTGTGATGTTTTTATTGGATTTTTTGTTGGCAACGGGCTCATTAGTGGTTACTACAAGCGCCATTTTTTTATCAACTGCTCTAGATATTGTTAATACTGTATTCTACTCTATGGAAGAAAAAAATATAAAATCTATCTGGGAGTTTATAAAAAATATTTAACTTTACGATACAAGAGCAGAGCAATATGTTTTAAAGAATAAATAAAACACTTTATAAACTCAGGACTTAAAGTCCATTAAGTTATTGATACGCATTACTTTGCAGTATCCAGTAAACTGTCGAGTTTTAGTCGAGTCATTTTATTTAAGTGTTTACCTGCGTTACGCACTGCTGCGCCGCAAAGGACCAAAATCTGTCGTCATGACATTTCTCTTACTAACTAAACGCTAGTAAAATCTTAACCATGGTTTATATTCTTGTGAAATAATTTTTATTAATCGACAGAAGAAGCATTATAAAGAATGTGCATGAATTTTAAAAGAGTCCATGATTCCCTTGGATTTTTCCAGCGTTTTTACTCAGAAGTCGTCACCGTCTGTGGACGCAACTTAAAACAGCTTTGTTCAACAATGATGGTTTTAACCCTAAAATAAAAAGACCACGTTTCGTTTATTCATCTTATAAAAGCTTCCAAGTTTATAATGTCTCTGGTCTTTTCGGACGGATCACGTACTTAAATAAAGTGTAACGTCCACATTTTTAGATTTGAGCGACATTATGCGATGGAAGGCTTAGCGAATAAAAACATTTGCAATAAATGTTCAGTTTACGACGCAAAATAAAATATACATCATGAATATCGCGCAGTATTATGACGGATCTTTAAACCCTTCGCAATTACTTCGTGCTGATGTGGAAATAATTATTAAAACTTTAAAGCCCATTACTGCTACAGCTATTGTTAGAAAATTTCTGTTAGAAAACCTTATCTGAGGGCGAAGGATAAATCTTCATTCTACAAATTAATTTATTTCAGCTCAAATAATAATTTTAGGTGACTGTCCCTTATAAATTTTTTGACTTTTTCCGTCAGCAGTCGGGGAAGAAGTATTAATTTCTATTAAAAAAAACACAATTACCCAGCACAATGGCCATAAGAACAATATCGAAAACTACAAAAACTAACCTAAAGTTTTATTATTTTTATTACCTTTCGAGGATCGATCTGACGGTACAAATACGCATAAGCACATTTCAACTGTGGGCATAAATTTTATATTCCTATTCGGTACTCCGAACAACAGAATTTAATAACCAATAATCAATTGGTCGGAGCAAGTATATCTAAAGAGGCAGTTAGGTACTATACTGGTTTCTAACACTTACGCGGATATTAGACATTGAAATAAAACTACTTTTTACGAATTTTATCGCGTTATATTGATATTTTTAATTCCCAACGTTACGGATCCTTTACAGCATCCATGGTCACGGGTGGACTGAGGTGTTGGTCATCCTAATGTCAAAATTATCAACAGCTACCCTACATTTTGGTCATTATTATTTGTTCCGGTCACGCAGAATGAGCTCATCGTATCCTTAGGTCTCGCAGTCTTGTGCTAGGATTTAGATTTAGTGGAATCTATGATGGATTTCCAAGCAGATGGTAAAACCCAGCCATCTTCTCTATTGAAAAAGGATGTTTTTTTAATTTCAATAGCCTCGCGAATCATCCTAGGTAGGAATCGGTTTTCTTTTGCAAGGACTTGTGGTTTATCAAATCTGATGTACCTAGTGCTGGGCCTTGTCAAGTGTATGTTCACAAACTGCTGACTTCCCGGAACGGCGGTGTTTGACATCGGCGATGTGTTCTTTTACGCGGGTCCCTATGCTTCTGTGTATCGAAAAAAACCCATACAGACAAATACTGTTACTAGTGTTGGGTGGTGGTGTGATTTACCATTTAATGGTGAATCACACCACCACCCAACACAGTTATCTACCGTCGGTAAATCAAATATAACGCGATAAAATCCGTAAAAAGTAGTTTTATTTCAATTAAAAATACTATATTTTGTTGTACAGCAAAACAAAAGACATGACACAAATGCAAAATTATATATTTTTTTTCTTGCTTATAACGATAAATTCTGCTTAGTTGAAGCAAGCAGCAAGAATCGTGATTTTGCAAAATCACGATTTCATTGTATTATCATCACATCTGACTTTGTTCTACGACAGTGTCGAAATATTGAATCGAATGTTGTTCAACAATACTTTTTTCTAAACTAAACCATGTTCCAAAGTGACAATACCCATAGCGCCCAAATACATGCAAATTGTGAGAGAGTGGGGTGCTCAATTTTCAGCTAAGTGTAATCGAGTCAACAATCGATGCAGAGCTGCCAAGCACAGGTGTTCACTCTTGCTGTTTATAGAGCCAGTTGAGTTTCTGTTACGACAAAGTTGCCGCCGGGTCGCGACCAATCGTCTGGCTAGCATTGTATATGATGTGTAGAAACGATCTGGAAATTAAACGTGTAATAATAGAATCAGGCCCGATATCTAAACTAACATTTCCTTATTAATGTTGCTTCTTATTAATGGTGTACAATAAAGATTATTCTATTCTATTCTATTCTAACATTATAAAGAGGAAAGATTCGAATGTTTTTTCACCGATAAAAAGCTGCATTATTCTTGAGTGACAATATTACAATATTCCGTAAAATGACAAGAAACGTATAGTCCACGCGGGCAAAGCCGCGGGCGGAAAACTAGTGTTTTATATTGTTAATTAACTTTTTCTTCTGTATACCTAACGTTGTCTTGAAGTGGAATAAAAATTTCCATACATGGCTGAAAAGGCCGATATTTGTAATAAGTTACGAAGTGACACGAGTGCAGTGATAGCCTAGCGATATGACCATGACTGCCAAGTCAAAGGTCTCTGGTTCGAAGCCACGGCACGCACCTCTGACTTCTCGAAGTCATGTTGATTAATAATTAATTATTATATAGCTCTCTGGCGTGTGTATCTGCCAACCCATAATAGGCTAGCATGGTAGCCTAATCCCTCTAGTTATAACAGGAAAACTGAAGAAAATTGAGGCTTTAGAAAACTTCGAAAGAGCTTCGCTCGATCATTTCATAAAAGAACGAATGTTAAAATTAAGCAAAATATTTTTGGTACATAATCCCTACAACACAGACATTCTCATTATCTTTACAAATACCTTTTCGTGTAATCCGTTTTTGAAATTAAGATTAGCACAAAGTAGAATTTTATAATGAACTTGCTGTTGCCTGCGGATTCTCCCACGTCCTAAAAGAATTTACTTACTAGAACTCGGCTTCTAGGGGGCGCATCAACATGAAACATGCACCAGATTTTAAGTTAGAAATCCAGCTATACTGTGAAAACCTCATCCAATTTCGTGCAGTAGTTTTTGTGTGATACGTGTACAAATGGCTACAAATCTATCCAAATCAGTATAGGCTGGCCTTGTATTGTACGGAAACGCTTTACAATATGTGGTCAGTATTATATAAACTGGATTTGTATAGCTTGATGTGTAGCCGTACAAACACACAGTCAAACATTCTAAAAAATATTGTTTTGGCTTCTATTGCTCTAATGGGCGACTCGGCAAACGTAGTGTAGGACGCCCTCTGGCAAGATGGTTTGACGATTTGCGAAAGGTTGCTGGCAGAAGCTGGATGAGAAAGGCGGAGGACAGGGTGAAATGGGACACACTAGGGGAAGCCTAGGTCCAGCAGTGGACTAGTAAAGGCTGATGATGATGATGCTTTAATAAACACTCTAATATACAAGTCCCGCTGTGAACATGAATGCTGTAAAGGATCCGAAACGTCGGAAATAAAATAATATCAATTTAACGGGATAAAATGCGTAAAAGTAGTACTATTACAAGGCTTTTCTTTTCAATATTTACAATGTATAGACATCGGCCTATAACAATTTTAATATATACATAATAACAACATAAAGTTATTTTAATTAGTAACGAGGTGCGCTCGACTTAGTTCTGGATCAACGTAAGCCGCACTAATTAAATTTTACTTGGAAACACAAACAGTTATCAACAAAACTAGTTAATGCGTATGGTCTGATGTAATTTTGTGGTTTTTGAGTACCTACCCTACTTATATGTATAGGTAGACTCGCCTGCTCAATTGCCGAGTTATCCTATAAAAAAAAATGACACAAACAAAAGATAAAATTGATTTTCCATTTATTGTCCGCATAAAGTTACATACATACCATCACGCCTGTACTCCCCGAAGGGTTAGGCAGAGGTGTACTAATGTACACCCACTTTTCAGTGGTATGTTTAGGTCCTATGTAATAGGGGGCGAGCTTATTGCCATTAACCGGGCACAAATCGAGACTCCGAGCTGCTACTGAGAATTTCTTAGAAAATCCCAATAACACTTTGCTCGACATGGGGATCGAACCCAGGAGCTCTAGCATAGCAGTCGCGCTTAGGACCACTAGACTAATGAGGCATTCAATAATTATAATCATTATAAGGATACTCAATAACTTATTGCATTCCATAAGGTTTTACAAAGGTAGACTATATTTAAATCAGATAATTATGGACCCTGTCGGGCTCAGCAAAATTAGGAGTAAAGAAAAGGGTTAAGCGGCAACTTGGTTGATTGCCCATTTACTTAAGTTAATATTATTGCCCATTTTTAAGTAAATATAATGTCAATGATTTTGTAAAGTTTTTTTTTAAAAAGCTTACTAGCAAGTGGGTCGCACATTACTAGTATTTTTGTTAACCCTTCGTACTAAACTTAATGCTTGTATTACGAATGGGTTCACGTCGGTGGCGCAATGGGTGGGTTTCGAACCGGCAACCATATGATCGCAAGTCCGACGCCCTAGCCTTTAGGCTACCGACGCTTCAAATCTTCTACGTAGTACTTGGATTGTATATTTTGAATAAGATCCCTCACATAATAAATATTTAGTTCTTATATATCTCCTACATTGGGACATCAGCCCGTACCCATTTTATTATATACATATGATGATGAAGTATAAATCAAAGACTTCATATGGATCAGCATTGGGATTTCAAACCGGTTATATCCGATACAATCGGTTGGTTTTGTCTAAATCGACCCGATTCAAAGTGGCCATTTGAACAATATGATTTATGAATGAGCATATTGAAATAATGTGAAATTTGGTACGATTTTAGCGGAATACCAACATTTCTTGAAAAAGGGACTTTTGAAAATTCTTCTTTATTCTTAGGAGTTAGGAAAAACTGCACTTAATACTGCAAATCTTAAAACTTTGTAGATGCAAAAGTTACTTTAAGCAAAAAACATACCATCACGCCTGTTTCCATCCCTGTGTACTAATGTAACCCACATTTCGCGGTATGTTTAAGTCCCATGTCGTAGGGGGCCTATTGCCATTCACCGGGCACAAATCCAGACTCCGAGTTGCCAATGAGAATTTCATAGAAAAACCCAATAACACTTTGCTCGACCTGGGGAACCCAGGACCTCTAGCGTAGCAGACGTGTACTTTAAGCATATTTAACTGAATTTCTATTAATAGATAGATTGCTTGCATCAATCTTTAGTCATCATTTCCCCCCCGAACTGTGGGTGTACTTTAAGTACACCTCTGCCTAACCCTTCGGGGAATACAGGCGTGATGGTATGTTATGTTTCAACCCAATATAATACTTATTGTCCTATTGCTAGGCACAGGTCTTTTCTCAGAACAAGAGAGATTAGGCTACAGTCCACCACGCTGGCTAATAAAAACGGGCTGGCAGACTTCACACGCCGTCGAGAAAATCTCTCAGGCTTTCTTACGATGTTTTCCTTAACCGCTTCTACGCACATAACTTCGAAAAGTGCGTGTAGATAGGCGACGGTTGCGAACTAGAAATTAATAGTCCTTTTTTTAAAGTTTTATTCTAGAAAATTATATCGCTTTTCACGTAATGTTTTCCTTCATGTTTTCTTGCGAATGTTTTCCGTGTTCATGGCCACATTTGTACTAACACTGTGATATATTGCTGGGTGCATTTTATAGCGCAATGCGAAATATTTACAACTTATGTCTAGACTGGCAGGTAATGCATTTCCGTGAGCGCGGCACACTTGAAACATTACAGGATAAAACACTCCACTTTAGCTAAAATTCTAGAGAATTCCACGTGCAATTATTCTGCAGCAGGTGTTCTGCGGTAGAAGAAACTTCGAGAATTAAACGTAGCATGACATAAATTATAAATAAGTAAATGAATTCGGTAGTAAACATGCGCAGTCCTCTTTTTAAAGTTACATTTACATCGGTTATCAGATAACAAAAAAAAGGGGCATATAAGGATCGCAGCCAAGTGCTGTCTACCCCCATGATAGAAAGGCGTGTGTGTATATCTCTACTAACTGTACAAATATTTATTTATGAGAGTTCATAGCTGTCAGAAAAACCCAACTTAAACAGTATGAAAAGATTTATCCAAATTCTTATTGTGGGTGCCAGGAGAAGGGAATCGAAATGAGGAACACAGGGTGCGAGCCAAAACCAACGAGAGAGCGCGAGCCGTGACCGGCCGTTCTCTGAGGAGCGTTGTGAAGCACTGAAAGGCTCTGGATCGATCGGAAACAAGTGGCCTTTCAAATTAATTCTAGAACGATTCTAGAATTATTCTGTCATATTGTGGCTGTGTGCCAGGCTCCCACTCCCTAATGTTGTATTTATTTTTAATAAAATACTAAATACCTCTTTATTTATTTTACATAAAACCTTATATAAAATATATATTGGCTCCGCGCGTCGACCACTCCGTAGCGGTGCCTTTTGGCCTTTCTTAAAATGTTTATCATAATCATCACTCCACTACGCTTGCAACGGGACAAGCATTCTTCTACGAGTACGAACCATAATACACATTAGCAAATTTCTAAGTAATTGCTACGAATGACTAAACATGAATTGATTCCTGAGAAAATGTCTCTCTCAAGTCTTGGGTTTGCATTACACCATTTTACATTGTATACAAGAACTTTACATCGTGCATTCAAGATAAGTCCTCGGTCCGAGCGGCAGAATTCCTCGGATATACTATATTCTCACCAATATCAGATACCTTGCTATATTAAAGTCTCCTCGACAAGATGTCACACCACAAATGCGTTTCTGATTATGTACCTGCATATTAATAATCTGCATGCACCGACACGTCTCACGCGATGTTGGCAGAATTCTAAAATATTTACTCTGAAACGATGATATACACATACAGAAAACATATGAGATATATGTGTAGTAAGGAGATTGATAAAGTTTTCAAGAATACCCGCTTATTCTTAAAGTGACATACGTCAGGTTTGTATAAAAGACAAGCCGATACGTCAACTCGCTCACTTTTGCTCGGGAGCTCGGAGGCGACGGACATGTATCGTGGACGTAGTGCCAGACATTAGTCCGCTATTAATTGTGACGTCGAATCTCTGCCCGATCATAAGGTACGTGTAATTATTATGTTTGCGCTAATGTAATCCTGATTCCGTAAATTGTTACTTCGGCTTAGGGCCATGTTAAGTTTTTTTTTAAATCCACGCCCCCTCATAATTTCGTATTTTTTATTTATGGTCACGACTGAGGGCCTCGTAGTCAACTGCACCGATCTGTAAGGTCAGTGTGTGGATGGGTAACCATTTTAATACAGCGAAATCCCTCCGTGCTTCGGAGAGCACGTAAAGCCGTCGGTTCCGGTTGTCATAAATTTGCACTACAAAAATCACCGTTATCACAAGGGAATAAGGGTCCAAAAAGCAAAGTAATTGAAGTGTTGCACTTAGTTTAAGCTACATGCCTCTATACTAGTGTGTTACTCGTTAAATAAATAAAAAATATTAATTAACTTACCAAATATACAAAACAAAACGAAAGCTGACGCGCAAATTTTCAATATGACATTAATAATTAAAAAGACATCGTTGAAACATTGTGTATGTTACAAAATGAGGGTATTTGAAATAATTGTTGGTACGCCGCAAATTGTGTTTGAATGCCGACGTTCAATGTATTTTCTAGTTTATTGATAATTTACGATGTTGTTTACAAATGTACATTTATTATGAAAATTGATTGTTATCGTGTAAAATGTAATACAACTTTTCTCAATGCCATATTTCCTATGTAGTTCTAGAATGAAAATATACATACAATCATGCATTTTTCCTGAAGGAAGGATTTACAAAATGCCACTTGCTATGATTTTTGCTCAGGTACTTTTATTGCTCATTAGTCCTAACTGCTGGTCCTAACTGCAACTGTTACGCCAGAAGTCCTGGGTTAGATACCAGGTCAAACAGTGTTATTAGGTTTTTCTACGAAATTCTCAGTAGTAGCTCGGAGTTTGGATTCGTGGCCGGTGAGTGGTGATCGCCACCTAGTACATGGGACCTAAACATACCGGCGAACTTTGAGTATACCTCTGCCTAACCCTTCGGGGAATACAAGCGTGATCGGATATACTTACTCAATATCATGGCATATATAATGGGGAATTGCCAAAGATGCGAAAAACAAGAACTCTCCAAGGATAAGCTATTTAAACAAATGTCAGACACGGGTATCCTTTCAAAGGCATAAATGATAAATTTGGGCCATAATTCTGCGTATTATGGGAACGTAATGGCGGCAGTTAAACGGCTGCCCGATAGTAGGGCTCTTACGTAATTTGACTTACGTTAATGTTTTCTCTCGAAAATATCAATTAGTTAGCTGTTATGGGGGAGGTACTTAATAAGGAAAGTCGGTGATTAATATAGTTTTAGTACATACTTAACATATTATATTATATAAACTACACCTGTTTCCACAAATTAGTAACACGTCGCGTGTTTTAAATTGATGCTCCATTTCACGATGCAATTTTTTAATTATTGTATGTAATAAATGTGAAAGAATAAATAATTCCCTTTCCTTCTTCTTGTCTTCTTTCCCTCCCTTTTCCTTAAATAGGCTCGGCAACGCACCTGCAATCTCTTCTTCTTCTGCATTTCCTTTGGTATTGCAGATGTCCATGGGCGGCGATGACTACTTACAATCAGGGAGGGATATGGGATCACTCGATAAACCAGCAGGCGTACTAAAAAAAAATATTAAAAGAATGATTTGCATCATCCTAACAGTATTTGGAGCTGTGGTTCATTTTGAAATCATCTGTACTGGTTCGTAAAGTCATCTTAAAACCGGCCAAGTGCGAGTTAGACTCGCGCACGGAGGGTTCCGTACCATTACGATTTATGACGTATTAAAAAAAATACTTACTAGATCTCGTTCAAACCAATTTTCGTTGGAAGTTTACATGGTAATGAACATCATATCTTTGTTTTAGTTTATATCATTCTCTTATTTTAGAAGTTACAGGGGGGGGACACACATTTTACCACTTTGGAAGTGTCTCTCGCGCAAACAATTCAGTTTAGGAAAAAATTATATTAGAAACCTCAACATCATTTTTAAAGACCTATCCATAGATATCCCACACGTATGGGTTTGATGAAAAAAAATATTTTGAGTTTCAGTTCTAAATATGGGGAACCCCCAAAATTTATTGTTTTTTCTATTTTTGTGTGAAAATCTTAATGCGGTTCACAGAATACATCTACTAACCAAGTTTCAACAGCATAGTTCTTATAGTTTCGGAGAAAAGTGGCTGTGACATACGGACGGACAGACTGACAGACATGACGAATCTATAAGGGTTCTGTTTTTTGCCATTTGGCTACGGAACCCTAAAAATGGATGGGTGCTGACTGTTTCATGGCAGAATTCTATCTACGACAGTAGTACTTATTTACGTTAGGCGTTTAAAAATTGTATTGTATTTTTTTTTGCAGTTGCAGCTATGACTACTTAGAGATCACGGAGGTGGGCGTGGACAACAGCAGTGAACATGCGCAGGAGTGGCAACTGCACGACCACCACGACGCGTTTAGCTCAGACACCGAGGTGAGCAGAGTTCCAATAATATAAGTTTTGCATAGATGCTAAACCATAGGTCTAACAAATCTGCTTCCACTATTCTCCATACCTATAAAAAAAAACAAGAAGGAACTAACAATATTATTAACTTTTTTGCCAGCGAGACACTACTTTTTTTTTATGGTATAACTCGGCAAACGAGCAGGCGAGCTACCTGATGGTAAGTAGTCATCGCCGCCCATGGACATCTGCAAAACCAAAGGAGTTGCAGATGCGTTGCCGAGCCTATTTAGGGAAAGGGAGGGGAAGGAGAAAAGGAGAAGGAAGGGGATTGGGGGAGGAATTGGGCCTCCGGCCCTCTCGCTCACCGAACGAAGCGCAGTGACGAAACGCTAGTACTCAGACGTCGGTCTTCTGCGAGAGTGTGGTACTTCCCCGGTCAAGCCGGCCCATTCATGCTGCGAACAGCGTGGCCCTACCACAACAAGCTACTACTGCTAGAAATACTACACTAATACAACAAAACAAGTCTTGGGAGTCAGATTTTCGTTGGCTAAATCCAGCCTGGCCTGCAAAATATTATTAATTTCCAGATTTGGGAAGAAACAGAGACGCAGCTGCCGGAATCGGACGCGATCAGTGCGGGATGGATGCGGGACGCGCACGCGATGCGCGCACGCCGGCTGTGCGGCGACTGGAGCGGCAAGCTCAAGTTGTTGCGCTACCAATCACGAGGAAACGTGCTGCGTCTGCGCTTCAGAGCGGACCACTCTCGCCACTACGCGGGGTTCCGAGCGAAGATCACCGTCACTGATTGTAAGTAGTACCTTAAGTATTAGAAGTATCCTATATTACCTACCCAAAGAATAAACAGGCTCAAAAACAGGTCGTGATAGAAAAAACTAAAACCACTTACCAAATTGGTCATTTGGGTCTTGGAGACAGGAGATCAACAGATGATGGATCATCCGACCATATTTAGATAAATAGACGCGAGTCCCGTCTTGCTGTGTTGGAGTTTTTTAAGGCGGATTTTTTGTTTTTTCGCTAATTGTACGTCTATCACTCATTCTAAAAATGTTTTAGTACTCAATTGTGTATTAATATAATTAATAACCACGCGCTAAAACGGTGAAAGAAAACATCGTGAAGAAACCGGCATGACTGAGAGATATTCTTGACGGCGTGTGAAATCTGCGAACCCGCAGTAGGTTAGAGGGGTGGACTATAGCCTAATCTCTCTCGTACTGAGAGGAGACCCGAGCCCAGCAGTGGGACAAGGTAATGGGTCGAGGTGATGAGGGTGATGTACCTACAATTTGCGAAAAACCAAATAAGGCCGCGATTTCGTCAGTGGATGTGGATTTCAGGAATCTTAATAAAAAGTATTCTGTGCGAGACTTCAGAATTGAATATAACCCGAATCAAATCCTATACGATATTCCAGGTTATAAAGACTTATTTCATCCAAATTAGTTTTTGCGTGATTAAGATAGGTACAAACACACACATCCACCTTTTATTTAGTAAGATATTAACTTATAGCGACAGACCAGACAGAAATCTGAATATTAATAATACTAAACTTGACATAAGCTCTTAAATCTCGGCAAATTCTGTAGATAAAACCGTTCCTCTAAAACTTCGCCGGTTAAATCAAAGTATATTGTAGTCATACCTCCCCGTATTTCCTGGACAAAGGATTTCAAGAATATTTTATCAGAACTTCAACAAATTCCCCGGCAAAACTTCAGCATTCGTACCTAGGTACTGAAAAAATTCAGCGTGTTTCGTTTTTCAATTTCAACTTTTCGCTCTTTTCCGTGCGGACGCCCGGCGGAACGGAACGGACGATACGACAAATAAAGTTACCAACTTTTACCTATTGTGCCATCCCTGACACCTTTTGCACCTCAACATAGAGTTTAAGTTTGCTTGACACCAATAACAATGGCAGCAAACTCGTTGATGCAGTTAACCTAACCTTATTAGCGAGCGCATAAAGTCTGTTATTGAATGAAGAGGCGGTTATAACTTTGTCTAGTAGAATGAGGCAAGTTGAAAGCGCAGTATAGTTTTAATTAACCACAGCTATGTAAGACTGTGCTTCAGTTCCGCTTTTTTTTTGTTCTGACTTCAGGAATAGTTTCTTAAGATACGAATCGATTTTCTTAAATCACGTTTGCTATTTCACGCGATGGACATATACAGCTCTATAAATTAATACCGAAGGCATTAAAAATCCTCTGTGTACCAAAAATATTGTATACAACGCCATCTAGCGCGCTGGAATGGAACTACGTCGTAACAAATCATGAATCGCACAAGCAAAATTTACCGCGCGACTAGAAAATATACAACCGTGCGAGATCAACCGTTACGCCGCGGCCCGCCAGGTAAAAACACCCGCCTGCTCTGAGAATCTTCCCTTTGCTTGGAGGGGCAACATACCTCAGCTCCCCTCAGGCGTATTATGTTTTTTTTTATATACTTTCTGTTTATTGTACACCGAAAACATGAATATTCACAACAAAATCGAACTTAAAAACATTCAACGGGCGGCCTTATCGCGACCAGCGATTTCTTCCAGGCATCATATTAATGAGCAGGCATAATAATTAATCTAAGACCACTGGTCTATCTTTATAAGGACCGGGTTTTTACCGGTTTTACGTCCGAGCTTGTTTCACAGGACCTAGTTTTTACCGGTTTTACGTCCGAGCTTGTTTCACAGGACCTAGTTTTTACCGGTTTTACGTCCGAGCTTGTTTCACAGGACCTAGTTTTTACCGGTTTTACGTCCGAGCTTGTTTCACAGGAACTAGTTTTTACCGGTTTTACGTCCAAGCTTGTTTCACAGGACCGCTTTATGTTTTACGTCACGTCGCGTCAAAAAATTCACGCCAGAAATAGATGTTGATTAAGCAGAGGAGTACTTCATGTGAAATTCTGACTCCTAAGATACAGATTCTTCTCAGTTTCGTGGTCAGCAGATCTTCCTAATTAAGTTTACATACCATCACGCCTGTATTCCCTGAAGGGAATTACTAAAAACTAATTTTATCGACTTGTAAAAGTGTCTTTAAAAGATCTATTTACAGAAATAAATATCATTTAGCCACAGTTCGCCGGTATGTTTAGGTCCCGTGCAATAGGGAGCGAGCCTTTTGCCATTCAACGGACCCAGATCGAACTCCAAGCGGCTACTGAGAATTTCATTAAGAAGCCCAAGCCCAGTAACACACACACACACATAGGACTTCTAACGTGACAGTCGCGCTTTGGACCAGAAGGCTAATGAGTTAGCAGAAAATATAACAGGATCTTCGGCATTCTTTAGTGTCTGCCTACCCCTATAGGAAAGAGGTTTGAACGTGGTGACCTACATTTTATAAGACAGCTCACCTCTCGATCTTAGCTCGTCCATTGATATTAGAACTACATTTTCCCAGACAACATAAAAGCACTTTAATTTATATCCATTCCAAGGAACAATATACTGCGCTCCAAAACTCAAATCGCCGACGCTGGTCAAAAAGCCGCAAGCCTAAAGTGGAACTGGGCTGGTCATGTCTGCCGCATGTCAAATGAGCTGTGGGCAAAACTCACCACTGAGTGGAGCCCACAAAACGCCAGACGATGTCGCGGCAGGCCCAGGAGGAGATGGCAGGATGAACTAGACCTTTACTGGAAGGATTGACCACAAAAAGCTATGAACCGAGAGGAGTGGAAGGAGAGTAGGGAGGCCTTTGCCCTGCAGTGGGAAGATAATGGCTGAAAAAAAAATTAAAAAAGAAATTCATACGACGCGAAAACAGATAATATATTACATCCACTTAGTTTGAAGCAATATTCTTTCACATTTTCGAACACACAGCTACTTGAATTAGGTTAATTCGCAAAATCCATTACAAACAAGCCGCCATTTATAATACGAAGTTATAAAAGCAAAATGGCGTTTCCCTCGTTATAATCTAACTAAACCGACAAACATTTTGCGCGACATTATTAAGCTATACACAATACATTGCCTCTCCGTAATAACTAGGTACATGACTTTAATGAACATGCTCTTCAATGGATAGCATGCATTATGTTTTCATAATTCATGTTAGTTTAATCAGTAGGAGCAAAACCGCGTATTAAGCTCAGCTTGATGCCAAAATCCTGAACAATAATGGAATTAGCTGTGGGGCAAGCGAGAGAGAGATAATATCTGATGCTACACTTATTTCGAAATACACAGGTTATTAGGTATTTAAAATTCAATATATGGATTATCCGTATGGAAAACTGTCTGAAGACGTTAGCCTTAATTTTATTGAAATATTATTTTGTTCGTTGAGAGTGCAGTGATAGTCAAGTGATATGACCATAAAGGTCTCTGACTTTATGAAGTCATATGCGAATTAATATAATTAATTATGACGCGCTTAAACGTCGAAGGAAAACATCGAGATTTTCTCGACGGCGCATGAAGTCTGCCAACCCGCAGTAGGCTATAATGGCGGACTATAGGCTAGGCCCTCTCGTACTGAAAGGAGACCCGTGCCCAGCAGTGGGATGATGTTTTTTTGGTATGCGATGAGTGAGTAATTTAACAACTAAAACTTTAATTAATTTTAGTTACTAAATCATGCATATCTGTGAAATAAAATGGAAATAATTATATAATAACTAGCTATTAACCGTGTTTTCAGTCACGACCCAAAAAAAAACCATTTCCACTTCTTTTTTGAGCAATCCTATCCTTCGTCTTCCTCATTTTTCAGCCACCTTTCATCAGAATGCAGCCTATCTCCAAAGCAAAATTTATCAGTCTGTTCAGTAAACCTCTGCCAAACCCTTTGGGTAATACAGGCTTGATGGTGTGTTAGCGCATTAGGGCGGGTCGTGAAAAGGTAAAAGACAAACAAAGTTACTTTCGTATGTAGTATGGGAAGTATGGATTAGGCAGGGCCGGATTTAAATGTGTGCCGCCCTGGGGCACTGAAAATGCCGCCCCATGAAAAAAAAATCTGTTATCAAAAAGACATACCTACATAATTTGAAAATATTTTTAATTCTTCAAAAACACTACATAAATTTATCAATTCCAGAAAAAAAAAATATCAACTTTCATTTTTTTCAAACCTTTATGGAAATAAATTAATTAAACTATTTGAATAGTTTTTACTTAAATTTCCTATATTAAATTATAAAAAAATAATAATTTGATACATAATACTTAAATTATATTTCTTGAAAGATAAAAGTTTATTTAAAAGAATTAGTTAATTATATATTGTATATAATTTTTTTTTTTTATGGGATAACTCGGCAAACGAGCAGGCGAGCTACCTGATGGTAAGTAGTCATCGCCGCCCATGGACATCTGCAAAACCAAAGGAGTTGCAGATGCGTTGCCGAGCCTATTTAGGGAAAGGGAGGGGAAGGAGAAAAAGAGAAGGAAGGGGTTTGGGGGAGGAATTGGGCCTCCGGCCCTCTCGCTCACCGAACGAAGCGCAGTAACGAAACGCTACTACTCGGACGTCGGTCTTCTGCGAGAGTGTGGTACTTCCCCGGTCAAGCCGGCCCATTCATGCTGCGAACAGCGTGGCACTACCACGACAATTTTTTTCTCACTTTCCAAATTTTGCCGCCCTAGAAAATTTGCCGCCCTCGGCACTAGCCCGGACTGCCCCTAGTGTAAATCCACCACTGGGATTAGGGTAGACAATCCAGTAATACAAGATAAACGATAAATATATTTTCGATTCAGTATCCCAACACGGTAGCTACAACATGTTCGGCCGGACAAATTGCTTCCGCTGACGGTGCGAAAATTGTCTCCATGTCGAAACATGTCGTTAACTACAGCTTGCGGCATGTACCGACATAAGCTTGGCACAGTTGAAACACAATGTCGTACGAATCGACTTGAATAAGGACACAAATTGCTTGAAGCTTCTGTCAATTATAGCCTGTAGATCAATTATTATCAATGATAATTATGCAATGATGATGAATCAATTCTGTTCCTTATGACGGCGCGCTATGGGCACGAATGTTTTTCTCATTTTGTAAATTTATAATTTTGACAGAATCTTCTATTTTGTACTACTATTTGCTACGATAACGAGTTTAAAGCAAAAAATTTTGTACTTCGTTGTGAAAAAGTAATAGTTGATGTCGCAACGTACGATTTGCAAAAAAAAAATACTTTGGCGCCTAAGACGAAACGACCCGCATAAACAAAACCAATAAAGCTGAAGTATTTCGTTCCAAATTCAAAAGTCTGACATCCAACTCTCACTCCGCATTGAGTGAGACTTAAATTCATAACATTTCCGGAACTAAAAATTTGAATAACGATGCTGGGATTCCTTTTCGTTCTCGAACGAATGAATAGATGAATGAAACTAGTTAACGAGGAAGCGCATTTTTACCGACTTTTTTCTGAATCTAGCATAGTCGGGGATAATTTGATATAACGAGCACCTTTGATACGTCACATTGAGGTAAAATCACGTTTTAGGAAATAGGTAGTGTTTAAGTTCACTCTACGTTCAATTACTTTTTGTGAGCGTAAGATTCTGGGTTTCGACCTCGAGGTCGAGCAAATTACGCCAATTTTTTTTAATGAATTCTCATCAGTCAGAGTCAACATAACATACCATCACGCCTGTATTCCCCGAAGTGTAAAACAGAGGTGTACTTAATGTACACCCACAATTCGCCAGTAGTCACGAGCCTATTGCCATTCACCGGGCACAAATCCAGACTCCGAGCTGCTACTGAGAATTTCATAGAAAATCTCAATAACACTTTGCTTGACCTGGGGATCGAACACAGCACCTCTAGGGTAGCAGTCTCAAAAACTAGTAGCAGCTCGGAATTTAAATTTATACTTAGGTACGAATTGACTATAGAGGGAAATAATAGGAATAGACTCCAAACTGCTGGTGTACCTAAAATGTACATTAAGGTAACCTTTGACTTCGGGATAACCTAACCTAACCGCATACGATTAGGTGCAAAATAGTCAGTTGAACATGTATAAATTCTTTTATATTCACTAAGAATGTTGTTTAGTGGCGAAGAAAAGAAGTTTGCTGAAGTGTTTTAATTAAAAATACTTTTCCTCTTGGAATACTAATTAAGTGGCACCAGTTTATACTAGTTCTTGCTTCATTTTCTTAATGAGATAAAATGGTATCATTTCCACTTCTGATATTTGAAATGGTTCAGAATAAACACTTTAATAAAAACGTTTGTAGACAGAGAATTTTAGAATAACCTCATTTAGTTTACTTTTCTTTTTCATTTAAAACTGACTGCCAAGTCTACTGGTCCTAATTGCGGCTGCTGGTTTCAATTCTCAAGTCAAGTAATTTTAAGCAGATACTACAGAACGCTATTTGCTACGATTCTTGCATACTACTTTTGCTTCGTACTCATTCATACATCTTGTCATACACATGCGCCGGTTGCGGGTACTACGCACTACGCACCTGACCTTTCTGACGGATCTCACCAAAAAGGTCGTGGTACAGAGTATATTTAAAAACTAGTAGGTACAGTCTGGTACAGTGAGAAATTTACAAAAAAATAACAATAACTATTATTGTTTACAAAAAAATAACAATAGCCGTATTTTTTGGAAAATTCCCAGTAGCAGCTCAGAGTTTTCATTTGGCAATAGGCTCGCGACCTAATATCGGTGAACTGTGGGTTTGAGTCAGCCTACTCCTATATCAGACCCTTTGGGAATACAGATATGACAATTGGAAGCCAAACCAAAGTTCTTCCTAATGTTCCGTCAATATTTCATTACATTACACTAACTAGACTGCCTCATTAGTTTATTGGTCTTAAACACGACTGCTACGCTAGAGGTCCTGGGCTCGATCCCCAGATGGAGTAGTGCTATTAGGTTTTTCTGTGAAATTCTCAGTAGCAGCTCGGAGTCTGGATTTGTTCCCGGCTAATGGCAAAGTCTCGCCCCCTATTACATGGGACCTAAACATACCGGCGAAATGTGGGTGTACATTAGTACACCTCTGCTCCTTCGGGGAATACAGGCGTGATGGTATGTTATGTTTATGTTACATTACACTACATACAAACAATGGCTTACATCGGTACCTATTTATTTATATCACATGAAATTGAACTATTTCAAAGGAGCTATATATTTTTGTACATAAGTCGTCTTTTTTGCAAATAACGGTAATAAAATGTAGCAGAAATTTTCCTCAATCTACCGAGAGATTATTTGCTCCATTGCGTTGATACCTACTGGTAAACCCCGATCACTAAAGGTATACATATTTCATGTTTTCCTGGTACCTACTCTCACGAAGACTGTAAATGCTGACATTCGTGTCATATTTATGTCCATGTAACACTTTTTTATTTATTTAAAAAGCTTACACGCAATGATGGTCGCACATTACTAACTAGTATTCTTGTTAACTGACTGCATATTTTTTATTCCGTTTTTAACACGGAAATATGTAAATGTATTTATGCAAGCAAATATATGATAATAACAGATGTTTCTGTTCACAGCGCAATCTTGCATGGACTCCAAACAAGTGCTGTTTAGCGGTCACTGCTACCTCTTCTCTGGATACCCGAAAGCCTCCTGGACTACCGCCAAACAGGTAAGTGACTTAAAACCAAAGATCTTAATATTTTTCGAGTTATTTTCATCAAGCCCTTTCATTTGATACCCATATTGTAGGAGTGCATTAAAAATAACTAGACGGCCATCTTGGGTCTTCCACCATATTGGATTTAGAATGACATCACAGCTAATCATGAATTGTCTTCTATACTATACGTGTATATAAAATTTTAGCACAATCGATTGAAGATAACTATCTGCTTCAAAATTGAGTTGCAAAGATTCACCCAAACAAACATACATTGCAAGTTGAATAAAAGCTTGTAATAAGAAAATAATTCTTAGAAGAGAAAAGGGTTATGTAAAAATAAATTATTAATATCTCTTTTTTTATGCATTTTCCATAAGACAATAAAGTTATTTTAGTAATGGAAAATTTCGACCTGGCGGGTCGGATTCGCGGTTGGTTGGTCATAACGTCTGGTGTACTTAACCAGAAGACGCAGGATCGGAACCCGCAACCCAACGAACGAACGAACGATTCAACCCCGTCGAATTTTACCGTAACTAAAATACCTATAATCTGAGCATGGAAAATGCATAAAAAATAAATCACGAAACGATAGTCTCAGTTGCAGTTTTGAGTTTGAATTAATTTGTACCTGTTTACATGGAACCTGAAACATTTATATCATAACATAAATATAGATAAAAGCAAACTGTGAATCTAGATACATAAGTACACCTCTGCCTAACCCTTCGGTGAATATAAATCTTAAAAAAGACTGGATTGATTCAAAATTAAATAGGTAGGTACTTCGTCCCCAAAATTAAAGCTTTGGTTAGGTAGTCCCCAAAAAGGCTTAATGGTTTAGACAGAAAAAAAATCTTCTGTCTCATATTAAAGCCTGAATAATCCTGGATTAGAAATGCCAGACAGAAAAAGGTTGGTGCAAAAAGAACAGGTTCTCAAACTTAATCCGCCGGGCGATGAGAACTTTTTTTTAAATATCTATTATGTAACTAGATTTTTTTTTACTGATCCGAGGCCTGTCTTAACCATTTGACCGCCACGTCAATAAAGAAAAAAAATGTTCCCTGCGCCACGCTACAAACGCTCAGTTATATTTTTGTCGACATATGCCGACGAAAGCGTTGTGAGCTCGTTCTGATTTGTCGAGTATAGCCGACCGTGGCGGTCAAAGGGTTAAGAACAGTTATGCAGTGCATGTTTGTTCAATATATTATTAACTACCTGACTCGTGCCCACTTCGTTGGGCGATATAGCTTATGACACTCATAAATAACGTGGCTTGCAAAATCGGTTCAATAGATCGAGAGATTACCGAACAACCTCACAAACTTTACCTCTTTATAATATTAGTATAGACTAGCTTTCCGCCCACGGCTTCGCCCGCCCTCGGCTTTTCTTCATTTAATTTTTTCCCGTTTTTGTTACATTTTTCATTTATGCTCCACTACTATTGGTTTTAGCGTGATGATATATCAGTGTCTCCAGTGAAAAAGGGCACAACTCAAAATGGACACTTTTCAGGAGAGCCAAAAAACCATACTTTTGATGTTTTTTAGTATTTCGGGATTAAATTATTATATTTTTTTTATTGCACATTCTAGATAATAAATAGTTCTTTTATTTAACGTACATAACTTACCCATTCAACCACTCCTTCTATATTTTTTTTTACTTTTTGTTGAGTTGTGCCCTTATTAAAGAAGCATTAATGGTATAACGTCTTTTATTCTTGTAATTTTGCTCGTTTTTAAAGGAATATTACGACTTATTCCCTTATTTCATCAATGTTTAAGGCGATTATACGACTTAATGTCTTTCTGCTATCAATAACAAACTTACATGATAAACTTATCTAATATTATAATAAAATAAATACTTCTATTTATTGAAATAATCAACATAAAAAACGAGGAATCAACATAAAAAAAATGAATTTACAGCACTTACTTGTCAAATACGGCGGCCAAAATAAAAAAACAAATGTTTTTTTTATTTTGGCCGCCGCAAGTGTCTGAATACAGGATAAATATAAAATACGTGGGACACTCAGAAAGTTTTGAGAAACTAAAAAACTAACTTCTATGTTTTTTTGTTTATTAAATCTTTTCAAGGAACTCTCCACCAGCCTCTATATAAAGTTTTATGCGTCTGAACTAATTTTCAAAAAAAAAATACAATTGTCCGCAGACACCTCTTCCACGGCCTTCTCAAACGCTGCTAGCGCGTCTTCCGGCGATGAAAACTGTATCCCTTTGAGCTGATTTTTAATTTTAGGGAATTAAAAGAAGTCACACGGAGCCAAATCAAGACTGTAAGGAGGGTTTCTCAATACTCTGACCGGTGTGGAGTCCAGGAAGTCCCTCGTTTTGATCGCAGAGTGCGCGGGCACGTTGTCGTGGTGAAAAACGACCCCGCGGAGCCCGGTGTTCGGGCGCTTGTTGCTCATTACAGAAAAATCTTCTGGCAGGCATTTTGTGCTATGCCATTCGGCGTTGATGCTGCTTTGGTCTCGAAGTGGAATTGAAACTATGTACCCCATCAAAGTGAAGAAACTAGCGATCAAAACTTTTCCTGCGCTCCTCGATCGCTTCACTTTCGTAGGCGTTGGTTCATTTTGAAACAGCCAAACTTTCGACAGACGCTTTGTTTCTGGTTCGTATTGATAAATACAGGATTCGTCACCTATCACAATGTCGTAAACGCGCCGTGACGAGCCTTCATCAAATTTTTGTATCATATCACGGCACCAATCCACATGGGCCTGCTTCTGAGCTTCGGTGAGGTTGTGCGTTACCCAGCGGGGAACTGTCCTCCTTACGCGTAGGTGCTCGTGCAAAATCTTGTGAACACTTCCTGAACCAATCAGCAGAGTATGCTGAATCTCTTCGTACGTAATTCGTCTCTTTTCTTGAATTATTTTTTTACTGCCAACACACTTTCTTCGGTGACAGCCGTCGTAGGACGACCACTCCTTTGTTTATTCGCCAAAGTAAGACGACCGCTATACCAGCGGTAGATGGTTGCTTTTGAAGGTCCTTCATCCATAAAAGCAATTTAAAGTCGATCAAATTACTCATCAGGTTTTAAGCCACATTTGAAATCATTGAACGATATTGTTCTCGACGCAGATTCATTTTGAATTGGCTCTCAAAAAAATGCGGAGGGAAATTTGGAAATCGAACAGTGGTATTTTTGGAAGTGGAAGTTTTCAAAATAAACTTTTTGTCGCAAAACTTTCTGAGTGGCCTGGTCCTGGCCTGGCCTGGCCTACCAAAGTTGATGAGAGCATGTCTTAGTAAAAATCAAAGGCAAAGTAATTACATAAATAAAATAGGTAGGTACTTACAATTCTAGCCGGTTTTAACACAAATTCAGTATTTTTTTGACTGCGTGTCATTTTTCCCTAGTTTTGAAGAAAACACACAAATCACACTACGCTTTTGACTGAACTAACCATGGCTACTAGCGTCGAGTACAACAACAAAAATGCATTATACAGTAACAAGTCTTAATAATTGGCTCTAATTAAATTTTAGCTCAAAAAATATGAAATGACTTTTAAATGTTTGTATATGTTGCAGTCAATTCATTTATTTCTATTATAGAAGCGAAAAATTCGCGGCAAAATTCTAAATACACATATCGGTTAGGTTAGGTTAGAACTGTGACCACAGAACCAAAACCACTTTTGACGGATTCAGTTAGTCAAAAGTACTTTTAACCAGGTCCATTGGGCAAGACTACTTTTGACTGTTATTTTAGTCAAAAGTATTATTGTCTAAAGCATACGGTTAAAACTACTTTTAACTGATTTTGCAAGTTAGAAGTACTTTCGACTGGTTAAGAGTTTTGACTGCAATATATATATTATTTAAAACAAACACACGAAACAGTATTTACTTTAAAAAGAAAAATAAACAAAATAGAAATTATAAATTAAAGAATGAAACATTCATTATACACGTGCCAATCCACCAATGCAATAAATGATTTGATTTGATTTGACCAATAGCGACAGGGCTAAGTGGGGATAAACATTTGAAATTACGCGAATCAAACGATACAAATCGAGTTGTTCCCTTATATACATGCTCACTTAAAGGTATTATCTGCACTTATTTCTTTCTACATTTAAATCGCTTCGGAACAAAATGGTTTGTGTCTTTTCTGTCATGTCAGTAGTTCAATTAACTGACATTATGTCTTTTTGTTGCTTTGTGTTTTCGGATTTATTGCAGTTGTATCTTTTTAGCTGTGAAATTTACTTGATATCAGTGGATATGCCTTAAAAAACGGCGAGTTATGTCCTTGATGCAATTCAAAAAACCAGGTTACGATTGAGCTAGAGTTATGTCCTTTTGATATGTTGTGTAACAGAACACGGAGATTACAATGGTGCAATAAAAACAAAAGGGCATAACTCGACTTATGCCTCTTTTCACTGGACACACTGATATAGCCTATAGCCTTCGTCGATAAATGGGCTATCTAACACTGAAAGAATTTTTCAAATCGGACCCGTAGTTCCTGAGATTAGCGCGTTCAAGTAAACAAACAAACAAACAAACTCTTTAGCTTTATAATATTATTAGTATATTACTTCATACCATCACGCCTGTATTCCCCGAAGGGTTAGGCAGAGGTGTATTTAATGTACACCCACATTTCGCCGGTATGTTTTTAGGTCCCATGTAATAGGGGGCGAGCCTATTGCCATTAACCGGGCATAAATCCAGACTCTGAGCTGCTACTGGGAATTTCATAGAAAAACCCAATAACACTTTGCTCGACCTGGGAATCGAAACCAGGACCTCTAGCGTCGCAGTCGCGCTTGGGACCACTAGACTAACGAGGCAGTCTTAGTATATAGTATTAGTATAGATTATTATAGAAATTATTATAGATTATAGATATGAATAAAACAAATTTCACCTTCTGAAAGCCTGTGTCCACATATATAATTATATGCCTTGTTGATAATATGGGATAATCAGAATAAACCTTCCAAAACCATGCCGGTTCACTAGTCTCACTAAGATTGATTACTCTTTACAAGTAATCACAAACGACAAAGTTTGCTAAAACTT
The DNA here is from genome assembly GCA_958496365.1 of Subacronicta megacephala. Taxonomy (NCBI): domain Eukaryota; kingdom Metazoa; phylum Arthropoda; class Insecta; order Lepidoptera; family Noctuidae; genus Subacronicta; species Subacronicta megacephala. The sequence goes on from OY292526.1 coordinate 13,444,428, forward strand.
TTGTTCCAGTTCTGTTGCTCGTTAAATTATAATTTTCCAAGAAATAATGGTAGAGATTAAGTGTAATCCTTTTCGGTGAACGGTTTCGTTTCGACCTCGAAGATTTACAATATCGTTACAATGTCTGTATTATGCTTAGATAGCCACGAAGTAATCCTATTAATTTTTCTTTGTGGCAACGCTGATTTATCTTTGATTAATTAAAAAAGTGTAATTAGTGACTTTTTTGTGAAAGAAATCCATAAATTTTAAAGGTTCTAAAGTGTTACCTGTATTTTTTTAGATAAGCCTTATAAGTTTCACATACATAATGTAGTATGTAGTCTGCAGTAGGACGCATCCTCGAATGTACTTATACTATACAAATCCAGTATAGGCTGGCCTTGAATGGTACGAAAAATCTTTACAATGGGAGGTCAGTCTAAACTGGTTTTGTATAGCTTGATATTTAACCGTGTGTATACCTACAGTTCGCCGATATGTGTATGTGGGAATGAAAGAGTATGTGTGCGAGCGAAAGAGTGTGTGTGCGAGCGAGAGAGAGTTGGGGTTACGGCGCGGCGGCGGCGGCATGTAGAAGCTAGCAGTAAGACGGAAAAGACGTTCAAGTTGTTAAAATTAAAATAAGTGTTTTTTTCTGTAATAAGCATGTAAAATAATATAAATCTTCACAGGTGTGCGAAGGTCTTAACATGCACTTATCATCAGTGCATTCAGCGGACGAAGAACGCTTCATAGTGTCGGGAATTCGGCAAAGCAGCGACTACAGCGCTGGCTCCGTATACTGGCTGGGAGCTCGTCTAGGAGAGAACGATGGTGTCAACTTTAGCTGGATCGATGGAAGCGCTGTAGGGTACCAGGGATGGCCGCCTTACAACGACACTGAGGCAATCGAAGATGCGTGTTTAGGTATCCAGGTAAGAACATGATTTGACTAGCAAAGTTGAATAAATATAGTATACTTGCTGTGCCCCGCGGATTGTCCCGCTTTACCCCGCTCCTAAGGATCGTTGCGTGATGCTAGATAGCCTAAAGCCTTTCTTATGAATGTGGTTATCATATACAAAAAAAAATTCAAATCCGACTGGTAGTGCCAGAGATTAGCGCGTTCAAACATACAAACTCATCAGGTTTATTATATTATAATATAGATTTGACTTCGCGTACTTACAGTTAACACGTAGCCAATTACAAGTCTGAACTTATATTAGGTATTACAGAATAAAGAACAAATAGGATCCTTAACCGAAAGTTATACTTCATTATTTGGCACAAAGATAATGATGATAGAATTATCGAGATCCAACCTCATCAAAGTATGGTGAAACGCTCTGTAAAAAGGTAGTTACTACCCTGCTAAAAAGAAAACAAACTCCCTTAACAAAATCCTGAACGAATCCGAGGGTCTTCTACTCAAATTAAATAAAGAACATGACGTATTTCAGTGGAAGTCGTCACCCGTTCCATCTTTACCGAGTGGCCTGTATTGGAGTCCTCACAAGTGCGCAATGACCGGCGGTTATGTGTGCAAGCGACGCCTCAACCCAGAGCATATCCTGAAGAACAGAACTGTTGAAGGCACTACAGGTACGAAGGCTATAAATATTTACAGTAAGTAATGGCGAAAAACAGATATAATAATGTTAAGTACAGTGTCCCAACAATATACCTAACATATTATTATTGAAACAAAGTGAAGTGAAAACAAATTAGTTTTTTTGTTCAATATTAATTAAGTATAGCTTGTCTTGTGAAATCTTCGAAGTTATCCTTTTTCGACGCTAGACAAGCTTATATAATTATGTAATGTATGTGCTCCGTGTGACGTTCATCCTTACGAAAATTGTGTAAAATGTCAAAAAATCTAAATTCTTTATTTGTGATGCATGCGTTTCACGGATTATAAATGAGTTAATGAACCCATATATGGTCGTAATGCTGAATACAGATCTCTTCTCAGAATGGCTAAAAGCTATAGTCCACTACACTTGCCTAATACGTGTTGGCATACTTCATACGCAGTCAAAAAAATCTTAATAGCTTGCAGGTTTCCTCGCGATGTTTTCCTTCACCGTTTAAGCGCGTGATAATTAACTATTAAGCATTACGTTCATGACTTTGAGATGTCACGAATGCGGTCCTTGGATTCAAACTCGTCCTACGGTCATGCATGATTCCAAACCGATTCCAAGTGAGACGAAAATTCATTACGATTTTTTATTTATGGCGCCCAACATGGGACTACTATTTCATTCCAAAGATCATGTTTCTTATGTCATCAGGAGTGCTGACGAGTCCCAATCACCCAGGCATGTATGACAATGACCTGGACTTCTGGGTACACGTGGTGGGGCCTGCAGACACACGGCTGGTGTTCGTCTTCCAAAACGTTGACTTGGAGTACCAAAAGGACTGCTTATATGATTTTGTCGAGGTATGCTATATGTATGAATACTGTTAGCAGTCTATTTGACTTGACTGTTGATGAATTTATTGAAAATCACAGGCCTATTACATTCTAAGATGATGCCATTATAAGATGTACTCATACTAAAAAATATTAAATTTGCTAATAAGATTCTAAAATACTAAGCGTTTAAAGTTTTTCGGTGGGGCTTGAGAGCCCGCAAAAGAGTGTTAGTATAGAAATTGTATGGCATATCGGATTGTGACGTCACAAGTCGATATAGTGCGCTCTCTGTCTAGCATGCTTACAACTTACTTACTTTTGAACAAATTTTAATTTTAATTATGTTAAAATTATAATTGATTGATTTTGTCGTCGGTCTATTTATGGTAACCAGTTTTGTGAGACCATAAAAAAATGTACCGTTTACTAGCATTGTATAGGTACCGTTCGGGAGTACCTACTACTCCGAAGAGTATTAGAATTTAAGTGGTCAGTCAGCGCAAATATTTTCCAGCTTCTTGTCAAATCAACAAGAATCACCATCAACAGTATACTGCTGGACGTAGGCCTCCTCTTATGTGCATCATTTCACCATGACCTTTTTGCATCCAGCTTCTGCCAGCAGTCTTTCGCAAATTATCAATCCATCTTGCCTAAGAGCGTCCTACATTACGTTTGCCGAGTTGTCAGTTTTTCTACAAAGTTATGGCCAACCTATTATTATTTATTTATTTATGATATACTTTATTGTACACCAAAACAAAATACAAAAAACAGGATACAAATGAAGTTTAAAACATACAAAGGGTGGCCTTATCGCTATCTGCGATTTCTTCCAGGCAACCTTAGGATGGACAAACTGGAACTGAACATAAAAATGGGTTTGTTCACGGTGCAGAAACACATAGGTACATAGATAAAAATATATACATATATATTTGTAATATTAGGTAAATACAAAAAACAATACATACTGATATAGCTACTATACTATATTAAATTAATTATAGATAAAGTTATATGAGATAGTTAAAGAATAAGCAACAAGAACTAAGGGTATAAATTTGCAACAGTGAAGTGACACAGTTATGAAGATAAGTAGTAACCTACTGCGATAACTTTGGTTATCTGTCGGATAATCTCGTTGCGGATATAGCAATATAAGAATAAATATGCAATATGAATTCAAATCACATAACCGCTAAAATGTATCGAAAATACCTGTAGGTACACCGACTAATTTGAATTTCCAAAATAAAGGTAGATATCCAATAAAAATTCCATTAGGAATTGCCATTCCGCGTCTTTTGGCATAAGCCGTCGCGTTTGGGGAATGAATAATTCCAGAAACATCGCTCAAATTGTAATTTAATATGAATACCCGCTACTGTGCCTAAGCCTTCCAAGAAATACCAGGACATTGTAATTAAGTAGTTGGAATAAATTAATAAACATTTAAATTGAGATCCGAAAGTTTTATTTTGGATACGATGAGCATAACATAACATACCATCACGCCTGTATTCCCCGAAGGGTTAGACAGAGGTGTACGTATGTCCACCCACAATTCCCGGTATGTTTTAGGTCCCATGTAATAGGGGCAAGCCAATTGCCATTAGCGAGACAGAAATCCAGACTCCAAGATGCTACTAAGAATTTCATAGAAAAACTCAATAACACTACTCGACCTAGGGATCGAGTTTATGATCTCTAGCGTCGCATCCGCGCTTAACACCACTAGACTAATGAGGCAGTCATTCTGTTAGAGCTACGAGATATTCTGTTGCAGCTACGTGATGTAAGGAGCATGAAGTCATCTAGGTATTGCGGTACGGTGGGCGAGGCACGCTGGGTAGCCTCCACCAATAGAGCTGTCCTTTACTTTCACTCCGATTACAAGTGAGTTCTCTATAATATTATATACTTTTCATCCAACTTAATAGGCCTAGCAACACCAGGAGATTTGACGCTATCAACACCTAGAAATAGGTCTGGCACGATACCACTAAGAGATGTCATATTTTATATCTTGTTTCCCAACACTTCCGTAAGTTAATTATTGATGGCAACTATTTTGCCAATGTCAAGTTAGTAATTATTTTGTAAAATATTTATAAAAGTCTTATTAAATGTTTGATGAATATGTCAGAATTTTATTTTTTATTTTTTTATTTACACACTAGTCTTCGATCCGAAATCCAATATTAGTTTTGGGTAGTATATACTACTGCTCAGCGCTCTTGTATTGCGTACGATAAAATAAAACTACTCAATCTGCTTCCAGTACCCAAGGCTCAGGGTTCTCTGTGACATGGAGAGCTGTGGAGCTGGTAGGGTGTCCTTCACAAACGTTCACCTCGAAGGAAGGCGTCCTCCGCAGTCCCAATTACCCTCACTTTCTACTGCCGAACTTGGACTGTACCATCGACATCCTAGCCCCGACAGGTATGTGGAACGGAAACACACACAACACACGAACAGTTTTTCAAGTAAATGTAAAGCAGATAATTTCGAGAAGAAAAGCGCAGTAAGTCAAATGAAATCAAGTCTCTTTATTGTGCATTATAAAGGGCTTTAGGGCAAAACATGGTTACTTCCAAACATTTTTTTTTATTGACCGAAAATCAACATAACCTTACATGCTTTACACCCAATATTGACATAAACATACGTAATTTAAGAACATATACATACTCAAGCATTATTATAGAAATTGTTAACTTACACAACAACAAATTTAGCAGTACACACAAGCAAAAGTCAAATTGCCAAAATAAGTTTTAAAGGATCTGTGCCTAAGTTTTAAACCTGGGTCGAAAAGATCTCTATAAAAAAACTAAATTAAATCGCAAATTGCAAAAAAGCAAACCTGGAATCAGAATTATACAGAAGTGAAAATCATTTCAAGCAGTTCCCAGAAGAATCTCCGAAATCCAGATTAACTAGGAGTATTCTTATTTCAGGGAAACGCGTATTCCTAAACATCAGCTACTTCGACTTCGGCTATGGAGTGTTCTCTAAAGGGGTGCCCATCAACGTGACCGATGCCATTCCCGAGGACTCCTTCATCGACGTGCAGATAGACCTGCAGAGCCCATCCATCAGGCCTTTCATGAGCTCCAACATCCTTACCAACGGCCTGTTCGTATCGCAGTCTGAGACGCTCCGGTTGAGGATCAAGACCGGCGAGAACGTCACTGGACAAGGCTTTTTGGCGTATTTTAAAACTAGTGAGTAAAATAGTATATAGGAGACAATTTCTGTATTAAAACTATGGTTTTAGTACTCCTTTTTATAGAATCGAGTTTAAAAAAAAGGAATAGAGGAGAAAAAAAATATAATGTTTTGCACAAAGATCAGGAAGTGCTTCCAACTTATTTGCTAAAAGACTAGTTTAGAGAGTGGAGGTATACTTATGTAAGTACAAAGATTATATAATACTGTACCATAATTTTTCATCTTTTGATTTAAATTTATTTATAGGTGTCAGTTTTTGTTAGTAAAAGATTCTCACAATGAGCTCATTTGAAGAATGCAAAATTCAGATCTAAAGTCATTTGTTAACAAAAAGTATGTTTTCCAGTAAGCTACCTGAACGCATCGCACGTGGTGGAGGTGTCCCCGGGCGCGGGCGGGCGGCTGGCGGCGCCCAACTGGCCGCAGCTGGCGCCGGCCCGCGCCGCCCTGCGCACGCGCCTCGTGGCGCCGCACCACCACACGCTCACGCTGGCCTTCACCGCCACCACGCTCGTCACGTCCGGGGATGAACCCTGGCCGTGT